>JABTTQ020001024.1:0-501807 GCA_016081115.2 Rehmannia glutinosa | reverse complement strand
AAATTCTTTGATTGGTAGGACTTTATATGCTAAGGGTAGCAAGCCCACGACTATTTCGAATCTTTCGACAAATTAATTGCATTCTTTATGGCGTATTGATTCTTTCCGTATTATTTCATTGGGTAAAGGGTTTTTATAACATACATTTTCTAATCTTAATGATAAGGATGTTGTGTGGAAAAACGTTTTATTCTCTGTCACCAGGCACATTTCGTTTTGTTGTGGGACACCGGATTTCGATCCGACAACACAACCACATCCATTGCTCAAGTATGGGTTCGTATTTTTGGTCTTAGTTGGGAATATTGGCACCAGGGTGCTTATGGGAATTTTGCAGAGCTATTGGCTCGCTATTAAAATTGATGAGAACAATATTTCCAGGGTCTCCTGGGTCATTTCGCACGTGTTCTTGTGGATGTGGATCTAAGAATGAGTCTTCCTAGAAGATGAAAATTGATCGTCAGGGCACACTGGATTTATTTTCTTTTCGATGAACGTCTCACCTAATTCTGCCGTCATTGTCAATTTATTGGTCACTCCACACCGTATATCCGACAAATAAATAACGAGCAACCCCCCCTTTTAGAGCTCGGAGCGTTCTCGTAATCCCAAGCCACATGGCAAGTCCACGAAGCTCTAATTCTAAGGTTTCGTCGATGAGCAACTTTCGAAGCGAGGATCTTGAGATTCTTTGTCCCCCGGAAGATCGAAATCTCCTCTCATGATATTCCCCACCGCCAATACTAGTAATGCTTTTGCCCTTCTTGAAAGTCGGGATGGAGATAATTTGGATATGGAAATTGAAAATGTCATGCCTCTAGAGATGATAGTCCTTCGGATAGCCTATTTTAGCGATAGAAGCTGGCCGGGAATGATGGATTCGATTTCAAAAGAGGATGCGGGTGGCAAGAACAATGATGCTATTCGGTAATTAATCCGCCTTCAACGGAAGTTGCTTTAGTTGAAGGTGGGCGACCGGATCCCCTATTAGGTCCAGACACATCGATTATTTCTTCCACCTTCGATCCGAGGGATGCACTTGATTTATTAGCGGATAAAAAGTTACAAGAAATTCGTCAAAAGCTATCGTGGTTCGAAAAAGAAGGCCATTCTAGTCGGCTCTTGGTGCACGTAGGAAATCGAGAATCATAATATTATGGATATGGTTGTTTCTAAGTCTTGGGGTGATGAAGTTGAGGAGGAATCCCGACATACTAAAATGGCTCCGCTTGAGGAGCTTTTGCGAAACAATGAATATCCTTCACTGGAACGTTAGAGGATCTCTAACGATCTCTCTAAAAGTCGCTAGCTACGACATCATTGCTTGATTACCAAACCGTTGGCACTTTGTGCGGTGGAACCTAAAACGAATATCTCTTCGATTCACTCCTCTTATTGATCGGCCAGTATGGGGTTATCCGCTCGACGGTCAATCATAGGTCGAGCATCTTTGGCTAACATTTGGATTTTGGTTTCCTCGTTTCACTTGACCTCAGTGTTGCATATGACCGACCAATTTATTTTGGTTGAGTTTCGCTCTTTTCGATGGTAACTTCGAACTGGATTTGTTCATGGTCATGCCTCGTATGGGCGCCGTCGAACTTTGGCGTGATCTATTAGCTTCCCCTGGGTTTCTAATTTTCTAGTGGTGGGGGATTTTAATCTTTGTGTTAGGTGCTCATGAACAGGCGTAGCTCTCATGTTCGAATATGACTTCGTGTCATGAATTTATGCGTTTTATCGAAGATTGTCGGTTGATAGACATCCTTCGCCTGCGCCATAAGTATACTTGGAAAGGGCGACGTGCATACGGGGAATCACGTGGAATCTAAAATTGATAGGGGTCTTATGTCGAAGGTTTCTTGAACTTATGGGAGATTGTTCGTTGCTATGTTTTGCCTCGCACTATGTCCACCATCATCCCGTTTCCATCACTTGTAAGATTCATCTCCTTCCTCGTCCGCGCCGGTTTCGGCATATGTGGCTTCTGGATGATGACAGACTCTTTCTTGTGATCGAGGAATCGTGGAATACGCTATCTTGTCTACTTCCCCACAGGGTCGCATTCTTGGTAAGCTTAAGCGTCTCAAAGTTTGTCTTAAAGACGAATTCTACGATCTTTGGTAATATTTTTCAAAAAAAGGAGTCCATTTTATCGGATATTCTTTTTGCCATTCAAGAGTCGATCGCCATAGATGGTTATTCGGATGAGAATTTTTGCCAAGAGGTGGAGTCTAATGCTCTGTTATCGAGCTAATGCATAAGGAATATGATATGTTGCGCCGGAGGCGGAACACTTGGCTTAGGATGGAGACGAAATACTACGTTTTTTAAATGGCGGCTAAAATTCGTAAGTCACGAGAATTCTATATCTTTATTGGTTATTGATGGGGAGAATTGTAGGAACCCTGTTGCTATTGCGAGCATGTGGTTCAATTTTATGAGAATTTGTTCACGCGCTTCCTTTTCTCCTACCGCTAAATCGTTGACTCGTATTTCCACCATCATTCACCCATCGGTCACGCCTCACCAAAATATGAGTCTCATTAATCGCCCTTCCATCGAGGAGATTAAACAAGCAGTTTTTGAGATGGATCCTGCGAGTGCTCCTGGACCCGATGGATTCCCTGGTAAGTTTTATCAGTTTGCTTGGGAGTTGGTTTCGTCGGATGTGGTTCAAGCTGTTCAGAATTTCTTTGATACGGGCGTCCTTCCCCCTGGGATTAACTCTAGTTTTGTGGTGCTCATTCCGAAAGTAGCAGAGGCTGTTAAAGTCGATCAGTTCCGACCCATTGTACTTAGTAATTTTCTGTTCAAGATTATTACTAAAATCCTTTCCAGCAGGTTGGCTCCAGTGGCGACCTCTATCATCTCGCCGGTTCAGTTTGGGTTTATTGCAGGCCGTCGTATTCATGATTGTGTTTCTCTTGCTTCTGAATGCATTAATTGTTTAGATCGTCGGGCATATGGTGGCAACATGGCCATCAAAGTGGATATTCGCAAAGCTTTTGATACCATCTCTTGGGATTTTTTGTTGGGCGTTATGAGAGCCTTTGGTTTTTCGAACAAATTCTGTGGTTGGATTTCTAGCATTCTTCAGTCTGCCAAACTTTCGATTTTCTTCGAACGGCTCCCGGTTGGCTATTTTGGGTGTTCGCAAGGGGTCCGCTCAAGGGGATCCGTTGTCCCCGCTTCTCGTTTCGCATTGCGGAAGAGGTTTTAAGTAACCTCATAAGTCAACACGTTCAATCTCGGGCTATCTCTAGTATTCGGTGGTCATGGTATCTCCTATCCTACGCATTTATTGTATCTTTGATGATGTGATCATTTTTTGTCAAGCTTCCATTGATAATCTTTGAGACTATCTCTCGTATTCTATCGGATTATGAGCAACTTTCGTGTCAAGATGCTAATCGTGACAAATCCACCATCTATTTTGGCAAATTTGTTCGTCGAAAGAGGTCTATTCTTCGTTCGATACGGATGAGGAGGAGAGTCCGCTTTTACTTATTTGGGTGTTCCGCTTTTTAAGGGGGTGCCAAGACGGATTCATTTGGAGCCAATTATTGATCGTATCATTAGCAAATTGAATCGGAAGGGTCATTCTTTGTCTATGGTTGGGCGGGTTTGCTTAGTAAATTGATTATCTTGATTCATTGTTCATTCTATGATGGTTTACAAATGGCGATCCACGCTCATCCGCCGATTGGGCCGCCGCTTTTCGCAATTTTATTTGACCGGGGACATCATGAAAAAGGCCTTGTTACGGTCTCTTGGAGTCGTATGTGTACGCTACGGAGGAGGGTGGTTTGGGTTTGCGTTCTATTTCATCTATGAATGAGTCCTTTCGATGCGTTTTGCTTGGGATATTTTGGCTACGATTCTCTCGGCGGCTAGATTCCTTTGTAGCCTGTTCTTGGATGGCGATCTTGAGCCTAAGGTCACTCCTGGTTAGTTCTCTTTGTGGACGGGTTTTCGCCTTTTATTTCTTCTCTCAAGACAGGACTCTAGATGGATTATCGGGATGGCTCCACTATTTCGTTACGTGGGATAATTGGCTTGGGTATAGTATTGCGATAAATTGGGTATCCCTCGCCGATTTCGCAGATTTTGGCTCAAAAGGTTTCCGACTATCTTTTTGATGGCACTTGCATCTCACTTCATTGTTCATTTTGAACTGAAGATATTGTCATGGATATGTTGGACATGCCTGTTGTTGGTGGGAAAGATTCTCGAATTTGGTCTAATTCGGTTCATGGCGCTTTTTCATCTCGTATAGCTTTATTGGCATATACATACGAATTTTCCCATTGTTCGTTGGGGTAAATGGATTTGGCACACGTGTATCCCATCTCGCGTTCCTTGCTTGTTTGGCGTCTTATTCATAATAAGCTTCCTTGTGGGGTCATTTGCGGAGAGCGGAGGACTATCGGGCTGCAGTTTGTCACTTTTGTTTCCATCATTCGGAGGATTTGGATCATTGTTTTTGGATTGCCCGATGGTGCGACCCAACCGACTTGTCGCAATAAAGCGATCTTTGAGGATTACAAGATTTCGATTATGGTACGTTCGAGCTCAAGTTTTTTCGTTCATTAGAGAATCTCGTCATACTCCTATCGGTATATATGAATAATGATTCGTTGGATCTTTCTATTTTGAGCAAACTAGCCATCCCCTGGCTATTGTAGACGTAATAATTACCCTATTCTTGTGCGTTGGAGTCTCCCTCCGTTTGGTTGGATTAAAGTTAATCTTTCGATGGGAGTGCAATGGGGTCGCCAGAGACTCTACTTGTGGTGGTGTCTTTCGAATCGCCATGGCTTTGTGGTTGGGCCGCTTCACCGTCCCCTTGGTCGGGGTTTCGCTTTTCGCGCAGAGTTACAAGGGGCTATCACCGCTTAAGTAAATCGCGTTGGATAAAGGATGGGATTTTATTTGGTTGAGTCGACTCGTCTTATGTGGTTTCGATTTTTCTACCTTTTCTATGCAAGTTCCTTGGGTCATCAAAGCGGGCTTATTCTCTTATTCCGTCGTCTTCGTCTCGTTCATTTCCTAAGCGTCTCATGCTTATCGGGAGGCTAATCGAGCGGTGACACCACCCTTTCTAAGCGGCGTATGCGGTTGGTAATACTTGGTGGGATGCGGCGCGCATTTTCTTCTCGGGAGGTTATCTGCGGATCGCACTCTACTTTATCACCTCGGACATTAGTGGAGAGGGTTCTTTTTGTTGGTTTCGCGTCGCTTTGGGCTATTCATCGGATAGTGTTTTGCGATTTGTTTTGCCTTTCTTTCTCGGGGTACTTTTTTCCTACCAAGGTTTTTCCCACAAGGTGGGTTTTACTTTGGTAGGTTTTAATGAGGCCCCATTTTGGCTACTGGTCGGCATGTGACTTGATTTCATCTTTTTGTCCGATTTCTCTTGTTTTTCGTTATTGCTAGTTTGTTTGGCTTTGTAAACAAAGATTTTCTCTTTTATTTTTATATACTCCGAATTTATTCAAAAAAAAAAAAAAAATTATTTTTCTCTCTTTTTTTTTACCAAGTAATGTTAATGAAAGAACTGGTTATAAAATTAAGGGATAATTTCACTTTTGATACCCAAACTTTACCACCTTTTTACTTTTGATACCCATAATTCCAACTTAATCAATTTTGGTACCCAATATTTTCTATTATCATCAATTCCACTACAAACCGTTAGTTTTCCGTCGAGAAAGTAACCGGTTTTACACATGCTCTGACCAGGTGGAAAAGGGTAAAAAGTAGGAGAAGACCTTCATTTCCTCACTTAAGTTTGTGCCCTACATTTCTACGCCTAAAAAACTTCCAAAGAATAAAAAGCTCGATCTAGATTGAGAATGGGGATCGAAGGTCCACTCCAAGCTTAATTCTAATTGTAATTATATTTATGTTTTGTTTACTGGCGGTACATGAAACTTAACACCAAGAAAATTCATAAAGAAAGCCCGTGCAAAACAAAAATTTGCTTCTAGATGATCTTTTTCATCAGAAAGAAGGTACAACAACATCAACATATTTCTATCACATGCCTCAACAGCTACACTTCACCAAACAATCCCTATTTTCCAATTGAACAAAACCATTCTTTCACACTTCAGATACTAACTATTTAATAAACCAGATACCAACTCTTTCCCTCGGTCATGAATACGATTATAGAAAATAAAGTCCTCATTTAATTCTAGAGAGGTCACGGCAAATCGATAGTGAATCGGTGGCGTCACCGTGCTTGATGTTGGAGCACAAATTGTTTTGAAAGATCCGGAGATCTTCCCCCAAATTTTGCGCCGCATTCGAATAACTAATAACTATAATGTTGCGAGTGGCCTCGTCGAGGTCTGTCTAGAGTTGGTCCTGTTTTCGACGATCGCAAGCATGATGTTAATGGTGGTGGTGGTAGATTTACGACCGCCATGGCATTGGAGGAGCGATGACGGGAATTGGTAATAAGGAGTGATTAAATTAAACTGAAATCGAATCAAATTTGTGAATCTAATTATTTTCTAAGGATTATGAAGACGTGAGTTCTTTGGGAACTTGGGTTTTAAGGATTTTTTATGGATACGAATAAGATTCCAAGCAAAATTTTGGACACAACTGGATGAATTAGGGCTCTTGAATGAGTATTGTACATGAGAATTGGTGCTGAAATGAGGAGGGTTGCCTTGTGACCGGCTAATTAGGGCTCCCTTATCCATCACCTATTGTAACAGGTAAAACGTTACTTTTTGACGGCTAACTAACGGTTTGTAGTTGAATTGACAAAAACTAAAAATATTGGGTACCAAAATTGATTAAGTTGGAACAATGGGTATCAAAAGCAAAAAGATAGTAAAATTTGGGTACCAAAAGTGAAATTATCCCTAAAATTAACAAAGTGAAAATTACTTTGTTTTTTTTTTTTTTCTGTAGGTATGAAATGAAATGTAGAGAGAGGGAATCTGTGTGATAGGGGGAGGTTTGCTGAGGTAGGGGCTCGAGGAAGAGAAAGATTGAACATTTCTTGTTGAAGTGTGTACGGGTACGGTTTCTTCCCTAAACTTAAATTTAATGTATAATTACAAAAGCTACCCTCATGTTTGAGCTAATTACAAAAAAAAAGATCAAAGGTTTTTGAAAAATACAAAAATTCTTTCTTTCATAAACAAAAACCGGTGTTTAGGGATGACAATCTTGATCCGACCTGCGGGGTACTCGCCCCGTGACCGGGGCGAGGCGGGTGCGGGTCTGTATATCACTTCTGTCCCGCGGGTACCAACTCGGCCTAGAATTTTTATTTTTAAACTATATTTTAATTTATATTTTGCATATGTAGTATATATTAAAATATAATTTTTATGTCTTATTATATTATATCTAACATATATAAATTGATGATAATAATTTTTGTAAATAATATTTTATAAATATTTTTTTTGTTTTTATTTTTTGTATTTATATTAATAAATTGGACATAATGGGTTGTCCCGCCCCATTCTAGACACGGAGCGGATTTTGGGTCTTCACCAACCCGCTCCATTGCCATCTCTATGCGGAGACTAATTGTGGCTAAGAAAGGATTAATCGTGGCTGGGACAAAAACATTTTAAACCTTGGCACATTTATGACAGAATAAAACCTCAGTGTGTTCTTTGTAATTTTGAAACTTTTTTGGGCTTTTTTGTAATTATCTCAATCCACATGGGTTGTTTTTGTAATTATCCATAAATTAAATGACAAGTAAGTGTACAACTGTGAAGAATTGAATTGAGGAGTGATGAAAAGTAGCTGGCAACTACATCAGAGATATTTCATAAGGAGACAAATGGAGTGCTGACTAGTGAGAGAAAAGAGGAGTCAAATATTTGGCTAAAATGGTAAAAAGGGTAGTCAATACTATTCAGGTTATACTCATAGATTGTGTCCCCGCATGCATGTGTGTTTTTCTCTGTGTGTGTGTGAGAGAGAGAGAGAGAGTGTGTATTTATTGACCCAATATTTTTTTGTTACTTTCTGTTAATTACATGCTAACCCCGTAATTATGAGAATATAATGGTGGATGTTTGTTGTTGTCAGTTTGTTATTATGGGCTTAATGCAACATTAACAGATCAGAGTATCATTATTCAAAATGATAAACTCCATCTGTCATGGCCTTCACTACCTTTATCCTAGAGCTTTGTGGAGGAGATGAATCGCGGAATGTGTTTCAACAAGTCAAGGTCCTGAGCTGCTAATGTCCAAGTCATCACACAAGAAATCATCATCCACCTTGTTACCAAGGTGATTCGAATCTCCACACTGCAGATGCAAACAAGCAGATAATACATCACTTAGGTCATTTAATAGTTGAGACATGTCCCCGGGCATCAGAGGATCATTTACTCTTGCTGCCCTCATGTTAAAAAAGACAATTTGTGCTTGAAAATTGCTACCAATAGTAATACTTGTTGACTTATAGGTGGAGTGTACAGATATGATAGAAGATTTTTTGCTCTTTTTTGAGAATGATATGGTAGAAGATTAAATAATGTTAGGGGTAAATTGCAATTTTAGTCATCTAATGGTGTGGCAAAATTGGTTCTTTTTAATTTCACTTGTTAAAAACACCTTATAAAAAAGAAAAAACTATCGGATATTTTAGTTCGGATCGCTTTGTCTCGAGCCTTGATACTTCAATTTGGATCATGTCAAAGAATGAAGGTTAGGGCCGTTAGGCTAGCTGGGATGACTTACATCTAAGGTCATCCGATGCTTGAGTGAGTTACATGTATAAGGTCGATAATAAACTAAAATTGCTTAAATGAGATATATGTATAGAATTGTGAAATATTTATATGTTTTGACTTCATAGGTTGTACGACCTAGCTCCAAGTGTCGAGCTCGCCTTCGTCCACCTAACAGGATCCTAACAGTTCCGAGTCTTGAAGCGACTCGAACCGTGACTGCGACTCGAAACTTGACTTCGGGTTGGGCCGCGACCCAAATACCAAACTCGCGGATCTTAGCCCCTTTTAGCTATTTTTTTGATTTGATGTATATCATATATAATCCTGAATTCGTTAAGAATTGAAAGTTTGGAAATTATAAAATTTGTAGCCAAAAATTTAGAGTTCTCGGCCAATTTTTCAGCCCAAAAATGGGGCTCCAAATCCGTACTAACACTATCTCGGCAAAAAAAACTATTTTTTATCCACAGATTCGAAAATCTCAAAGGCTCCATTTGGATGGAAGGATTTGAGCTATGTATTTCAAATCCATAATAACAAATTCATTGAGATTGTTTGGATGGAGTCATTTTATAATGAATTTCAAATCCTTGGAAGCTATTTTTGGAGTCATTTTGGAGGATTTCAAATCCTTTTTATTTGGAGTCATTTGAAATATTTCCTTAAATCCTCTCCCCAAATCCAAATCCTCCCATCCAAATGCAACCAAATAGTTTGCAACCCATTTGAGATTTTTTAGCAATTTTGTAATTTCCAGTAAAATAAGGACTAAAATTGCAATTTGTCCAATAAAATTGTAATTTCCAGTAAAATTTCAATTTTAGAGTTCCTTTACATAAACAGAGTTAGACGACTAAAATTGCAATTTGTCCAATAATGGTATCATCAAAACACGAGAAAGAAAAGAAAAGGTTTAAAAAAAATATGAATGTTAGTTGGTTTTGATGGCCCCTTTTCTATATTAACTTCTATTAGTATCGCCAGGCATTGACCATTCCAAATTGTTTATTGTCTCAAGTATAGATCAGTAATTCTAGTGTAATTTAACTACACTCTGCAAGAAAACAAATCAATCCTTTCTTAGTTTCTTTACGAGACAAGTAAAAATATATATGTGGGCTCATTATTACTATTTTATCAACCTCGGAGCACATCATAACAAGAAAATATTTATTGGGGCTACTATGGTGGATTGTGCTATGAATGACTGTATATGTAGCTTCAATCGGCTGATTTATGGGTATGTGCATATGACCATTCGGATGTTCAGGCAGACCGACCCTATTAAGTTCGAGGGAGCTTGTCGCTAGTCTTAGACTTGACGGTGAAGAAGAGAATCGTCTATCCATACCCAAACTGATCGGATGTTGAATATGCATTCCTAATGAGCCCAATCACTTACTGACCACCACAAGAACTTAAGTACGGGTGAAAAACTTAGTGGGAGATCAATTTGGAGTGTCGAATATATTTGTTACGTGGGAGAACCTGATTGTACGCCAACAGACTCCACCAAAAATACTATCAATCCGCGTGCACATCCCACTATTTATATTGGTGGCAACAATGAAAGGCCAAAGTTGCTGTAGTAAGACACAGTCAGACGTACGCTTAAAAACTAAGTTTAGAAAAGAAAAAAGGCAACAAATTACTTGTTATTTCCGGTTCTCCCAAAACATTGATTTAACCAAAATGGGAACTGAAGTTTCCACAATGCCCCTGTTCTTAATAATCCCCTCATATCGTTGGACGAGAAATACAGTTTGACCATTTCTGTATGGGAAACCTACATAAACTAATGTCCAAGAATAACACTTTTTTTTAGGGCTGATCAACAAAAACCGAAAACCGCAAAAACCGACCGAACCAAACCGCACCACACCGCAATTGCTTAATTATTGGAAAAACCGCGATTAATATTTTTAGTCTAAACCGCACCGCATAAGATGGTGCAATTACAATTTGAAGTCTCAAACCGCACCGACCGCACCGCAAGTAGAATACTACATATATATATATATATATATATATTATATTTTCTATATATGTCATTACATTTCTCTAAATTTATAGTATATTTGTGTATAATTATGTATTGTCATATTTAATTATTTTCACTTGTGTATTATAGGTATATTAGTCAATTTATTGTTCGATGAAAACTTTGTAGAGGTGCTTATTTATTTGTAAAAATTAAACTAGGAGCATAAACGGAAATTTAAAGCACCCCTCTCCATACTTTAAGATTAAGCTTTTAGATTATGACTAAATGAAGTAGAACCAGAAGCAAAAGTTGATACTTGAAAATACTAAAAAATGGTTTTTAAGGCCAAAATATAAGAAATACTTTTTTTTAGTGATTGCAAAAACTCCATATTTCTATTAGATTCAATTATTATATGTTATTGAAGTTGTTATAATATTCAGTTTAGGCAATTACAACATATTCTTAACTTTTTAATTATCGAATTGATAAGTTGTTTTGCTCATTTTGATTGTTCTATATAATATTCACTTATTGTACGTTAAAACCGCAAAACCGACCGAAACCGCCCAAAACCGTTGAAAACCGCATTTTGTTTTATTCTAAAAAACGCGACTTGAAATCAAACTTGTGGCGAACCGCACTTAGCAATCCAAATATTGAAAAAACCGCCCAAACCGCACCGTGATCACCCCTACTTTTTTTCTCAAATAATTTAACCTTTTATAGTTTATGTTGATCGTCGAAACACGTGTCCCCTGTAAATTTTTGCAGCCGTTGGATGGTTCACATAAAGAAAATGGTAAAAAACTTAGAAGATTGGGCCGTGGGGCGTTATTGCAGAGTGATGATATTGAGCCTCGACCAAATTGAATAGTTTTCTGAGAAACCCATAATGGGCATCGGTAATTGGGCCCTCTCTATCTCTCTGTGTGTGTTTTTTAAGTGTTAACCTTGTTATGGTACAAATATAAATAAATTAAATTTATTTATCTGACGCATAATCTAATGGAAGCCACAAAAAGGGTTTTATAGGGGCACGAGAAAATGCCTCACACTCTAACACTAGACATCTTTTTTTTTTTTTTTTTTTTTAACTCGGGTTTAACACTACGCCGGCGACAATAATTCGGCTCTCATTCATTGCCGCACCAAGGTAAACCGGATGTGCACGCACCTGTTTGACTAACAACCGATCCTCCCGGATAAAGAGAACAATTATGTTCGACCCTCCAATCTACTAATAACGATCTCTCCCCGAATCGAACTCACACGGATGCTTATTCAAGATGAGTTCCCACCAAATCTTCACCACCGCATATGCCCCGAGAGCAATTTGATGGAGCAGGATATAAACCCCCGACCTCCACCCCACAAACAATTTGATGGAGCAGGGATTTGAACCCCTGACCTACATCCCACAATTGCTTGTGGTGGCCAGGTGGCTTGTTCTAGACATCCTATTTTAAACACAGTATAAAGCAATAGGGATGGCAATGGCGTCGGCTAGGACCCAGACCCACTCTGTGCCTAGAATGGGATGGGGCAGATCAACCCGTCACGGGTCGCGGGGCGAGTCAACCCATTATGTTCCATTTTAAATTAAATTAAATAAAAAATAAAAATACATATATATATATATTTATAAAATATTATTTACAAATTTTATTAATATCAATTTATAAATATTAGATATAATATAAGAATACATAAAAATTATATTATAATATATATTATATATGCAAAATATATATTAAAAATAAAAATTCTAGGCAGGGTGGAGCGAGGCGGTTACCCACAGGGCAGAAGTGATATCTAGACCCGTCCCGGGTCACGGGGCGGGGCGACCCAAATGGAGCGGGTACCGCGTCGAGATTGCCATCCCTAGAAAGCAGAGCACTCTCTCTCTCTCACACACACAAACGCACAAGAAAAAAAATATCAATGGCCTTATTTATAGCGTGTAGGAGTGTCAATTTAGGACCCGACACGAACCTAACACGAAATTAATGGGTATGGGTCCAGACTTCGTGGGTCCGGGTCGAAATTGGGTCGGACCCGACTAACTTGCCAATTAAACAGATCGGGTCCGGGTCAACCTACTATGACCCGTTTAACCCGTTTGTGAATTTAAAAAAAATTAAGTAAATAATTAATTGTAAGAAAAAAACAACAAACAAGAAATATTTTTAAAACTCAAATGATAAAACCTCATTAATTATGTATTTGTTATTATTATGCATGTTTTTTTGAATATTATCCTCAAAATATGATTAGTATGTTATGTCATTTATGCAATTATTTCATTCTTTTTGTATGTTGTGAATTGTAATATTTTCTATTGATCGAATAGTGTATGATTCTTAAAAAAATAAATTTATTCAGTTAAAAATATTAAATATATATTAAAATAATTTATTAGACGGGTTAAGTGGGTCGGGTCCGGGTTATCTGTGAAATAAGCAGCAGGTCCAGGTTCAAGATTTTGACACGAATAATTAAACAGGTCGGGTCCGGATCGGCTGTTTCTGACACGCGAACCTGCGAACCCGAACCCACGAACCCGGACCCAACCCAAATTGACACCCCTAAATTAGCGTGCATCGAGTCCTTGAAGTGTTTGATAAAAAGTCTATTCTAAAAATTTCAGCCTAGCCCTGATTAATCCATGCCTAGGCGCTAGGCTCTTTTTATCCGCCTACGTTTTACTTCCGATTAGGCCCCCCTAGGTCTCGCCTAGGCCCCAACCTGCCGCCTGACTAAGCGCCTTAGAACACTGAATTAAAAAGCCTAAGAGAAAGAATTCATAAATAGCTAAACACCCTCTTTAAATGAGAACCAACACAACATTTTTGCCAGAGAACATGTTAGAACATCAGAGCAGTAAATTTTTAACACTCAGTCACTAACTAACATGAAACAAGACTCAAGAACCTTGTGTCCTTGAAGTTAGAAGACCTTATATTTTCACATGAAAAATAAAGGAATTTATTTGCTTCATGCCTTGAGAACACTCACCCAAGCTCATGCATAAATCTGAGCACCTAAGGTGCTGTAATGGCCATATCTAATCTCCAAAAGCTACAAAAAAATAAACTGATTTCTTGGAGACTCAAAAACCACCATATATAACTCAAGCATGAACAATGAAACAAAACAAAAAATGAGGAAAAAAAACATATTTACTTTCTATTCATCCACAAGCTGCTTCACTGATCTTCATAATAGCTGAAACTCAACAAGAATTAATCAGGTCATTTACCTTCAAGTTCACAGATTTACAAAAAAAAAAAGGTAAATAGATTAAAATATAACAGGATAACATGGGAAACAACAAACATAGCTATGATGATTGTCACCTTGAAGTCCACTATTTTCCAGCCTATTGGGAGTTGGAAGTTGGAACTATGCCAAGTATTAGTCTTCAGTTAAAAAGTTACAGTGTACATTTTTAAAGAATTCAAGGGGCTGATGCTCTTATCTTTTTAAAGAAAGCTACCTGTATTCACATGAGAAATAGTACAACAGGTAAATATAATAACATTAGAGACAGCAGCATATGTATCTATCAGGTAGAGACGGGTTCGGTTGGCGTGGTGCAAGGTGCAAGAAAATTCGGAGGCACGGTAATGCCGCCTCCTTTAACAGATATGTTAGGGCTTCGGACCGAACTAGCCCTGCTCACAAGATGTGAGTCGAGAAACAACACAATAACGGTGATGTCGTCGTGGAAATGGCGGCGGACCCCACGGTCGATTTTCTTCAAGTCTGAGTACCTCATCTCCCTCTTCTTCGCTGCTTCTTGCAGTGCTGCTTTAACTAATCTCCTAGCACTCCCCTGCACGTTAATCATGGCCTTATTCACTTATTCAAGAACTCAAAAACTTAGTTCAGAGGGAGGAGAATGAAATCAAAATCGTTTATTTTAGGGATAATTACAAAAAAAAAAATGAGGTTTGTGCTAATTACAAAAAAAACCAAAGATGTTTCAAAATTACAAAAAGCCCCCTAATGTTCGATTATGCTTTAAATTAAGGGGGTAACTGTAATATTTCTATAAATATCGGGAGATTTGAAATGTTTTTTGCTTATGAAGGAGATAAATGTAAAGCACAATCAAACAGGTTTTTTTTGTAGTTTTCAGAAATCTCTGGAGTTTTTTTGTAATTAGCCCGAACCTCACGGAGTTTTTTGTAATTATCCCTTTATTTTATTCTCCTATTATCAACAAGATAGATCCTTGCTCACCCTTCGTATGCCATCAATGTGTTCCATGTTCCCCAAGTTTTTATCTTTCTTTTCATTCAACATCAAACCAGGTAAAAGATATTAACAGAAACTTATGTCCTTTGACTCTTTTCAAAATCGAATTCTAAGCATGGTACAGATACTTGATATCAAACTATTGTAGTAAAGTGCTGGCTTCAAGCTATGGCTTGTCTGAACACCAGAAAACCAATTTAATCATGCAACTCTTGGCATCAATAGTGACCAGCACATATAACTACATAAAACTATCACATTGTTACACGTAGAAAGCTTGCAATCAATACAAGAGCAGTGAAAGTGAATAAAGAGGCAGAGTCTGTAACTTCTTGATGGCATAGTCAGCAAAAACCGCAATTTAGAACCGAAGGCTTTGTTTGGTTCAGTGAGAGACAAAGAGAAGGGGGGTTAGGCCATTAGAGTTTAACTGATTCACCCATTCCCTTTGTAATGGTAGTATATAAAAATAAAAACCAAATCAAGAGTTTTGCAATATATTGACCATATATTACTTTCAGCACGATTTAGACAAGAAAATATTGAGCTTCAGAGGGACATCCATTCTATTTTCTTCTTATTATCCTCTCCAACCAAACTAATGATGTACTCTATGCTAACAAATTATTCTTCCTTCATCATATACTTCCACTTTTGACCTCAATAAACCTGATTTTTGAGAGCTATGTATCATTCCATGCTTGAATTGATGCTTCCTAGCAACTAGCCTTCAAGAAAATACAGTAAATAATATGCACACAATTAATAGTCATACCCAGTCTGCAGAATTTTTATAACAATATATAATCTCAAGCATGTCACACACCAATATAGTTCAAATTAGAAATATGTGAATGTGTTTACTCTTAACTTACATTACGTGGATGATTTTGGACTAGATCAACCGCTTCTTGGTTGGTAAGGTGCTCCCATAGGCCATCCGACGCAAAAATAACGAATTGATCATGAGGCAGCAATTGGTGCGTCAAAATTGATGGATCTGCACTCAAAATTGGTCTTGTGAAAGGTTCACGGAGTCGAAATTTTTGATATAATGGTTCCCTGTTGAATTCAGGTTTTTTCAGATACACGTCTCCAATTGATCTTGAGATCTGTAAAACAATATACTCATCACCAACTTGAACATAGATGAAACCCAAATGCAACACTTCTCTTACATATATGAAAGATAGCTCAAATGGTGTAGAATCAGATTTACAGTCGATTTAATTTTAACTCAAAGCTTGTTATTCATTCTACCTCTTTTGGCATCGCAATTAGTAGGAAAAAATATATATATACAGTCATCCTTAAAATGGGTAACAAGAGGTAATAGAATTAATATTGTTTTAATAGCACAAATCTCCAAGTCAAACAGGAGGAGGAAAAATTCACATTGCATACAACTAGGTTTTTGATGTCTTAATAATTTCAGGGCATCAACATTTAAATGTATGACAATTAAAAGAGTACAAGTAGTCTAAGTATCAATTATATTGCTGGGAAATCTGTGATGATCCACTGTCCCCAAACATTAAATTATGATACTAACTCCATTAATGTGAAAATTTGAATACACCCAAGAAGTTCATACAACAGTAATACAGAATCGAAGATACATCTGAAATCATACTAACTCTAGCAAAGAAAAAGAACAAAATGACATGTTAGCAATAATTTCTTTCAAAATCCACCAAAATCTTCAACAGCCAAACTAGGTCAAACTGCAAAGCCGAGAAGTTCTCACCATCTAGATAAACATATTTCAAGTCAAATATGTCAACTAGAGTTCTGAGAAACTAACGTTCTTAGGCCTTCGAAAACTTGATCAAACTTAGCAGGGGGCTAAGAAAAATGAACTTTTGCCACGACGGAAAACAATTACTACTTTATATTCCTCATAACGCCATTAAATTCAATGTTGAACTCTTCAAAAAGGAAAACGCGAGCAGAATTAATCATCTTATACAGTCATCAACAAAGAATATTTTGATCTAAAGAGTTCTGACTTCTGATATACAGCAAAGAGATTATTTGTTGCGGCAAACCTAATTAGCACTTATGTCAAACGTCTTTATTAAACTCAAGGTAGCAATATCACTTTTCATAATGAGAGAATATCAGCCAATGGTGCAGCAGGACATAAAGGAAACACTTCAAGAATTTTCAGCTAAATGGAACCAATCAAATTGTTGCATGGAGAAGAGATTAACAAACCTGTATAAGACCTTTCACGCGCCATACATTATGCTTTAGAACTACAATATGTGGGTCATCGGGGTGTAGAGACTGCAACTCCTGTCTCACAGACTCAATACTCGCATTATGCTCCGCTGAGAGTTGAATAGCAAGTACTTCCCCTGTAGCCTTAACAAGTCTCCCCAAAACAGCGCGTGAATCACCAAGGTTGGCAATGTATAGAGTTCCACCACATATGATTCCTACAAGGCAACATGAACCAACAGCTGCAATTTGTGGTTTCATGGGCCATTGTCTGCTGACAACTGAGAGAAAACCATCTTCTGTTGCTTGAAATGCTTTCTTAATGACCTCCACTGACATAGACTGATGTTCTGCAGTGAACCCTGCCGATAAGGAAATAAATAACTGGCCTAAGACTAACATAAAGAACCAAGTTAAGTAGCACAGGCTCAAAGTCCACTATCATTTTTCCCACTAACTTTGGCTTCATATTCCCAATTAAATGTTATATGGAACATCATGAGAAACAAACAGTAACACACTACTTTCTTCTTAGTGTAATCAATCAAATCGAGATAAACATATACGGCAGATTAGATATGACCTAGAATCTCAGCCAATACCAAACATTGAAGTATCAAAATTTAGAAGTAATGACCAGATTCTAAATAACTTAACGGGACTTACTCTTTAGATGTTGGAAGAGATGTTCATTGATAAACCGAGAGGTCTCAGGACCACCATGCCCATCATAAACCCCCACAAAAGTGCCATATGGCCCGGAATCATTTAAGCTCAGACTACCAGATTCAAGTTGGCTCTGATCCTCCAGTAAATTATTTGCTTGAACTACAGCCATTGAAAATTCTCCATTAAAATGTTGCCCCGAGTCCTTATACCATAGAAGCCCGTCTTGACGACCACAGGCATCTGAACCCGTGTGAACACATCGATCTGCCCTTGGCCGAAAACAGGCCCTCAAAAAGTTCATTAACCCCGATAACATCCCTCATCTCATCCAAAAAACCCTCCAAATTATCCACATCTAATGAGCTCCAAAGGTGACTTTACCCAAATAGAACTCAATTGTATAATTGTATATATCTAATCCTCCTCAAATAAGCAGAAAGTATGCGCACTAGAAGTCTGGCAACACCACCCAAAACCATCAAAATTAGAGCTTGAACAACGATAATGTTACAAAATGAAAAGCAAGAATACAAGAAAGTAAGCAGTTCCAATGTGAAATAGATCTTTGACCAATAACAGAAAACCCACGAGTTACAACGCCGGAAAAAATAAAAAGAAAAATTCAACACAAGGAAAAAGGATGGGGAGGCTTTGAAAATAAGAGCGGTCAAAACCAACACAAGCAACCGTTTAGTCAGCCAGTTCAAATTCTAGAAGGTCCAAGTCCCAATAAACAGAAAATGAAGATTGCAAACGAATAAACCCAAAAAAAAACCCCAAATTTCTTGAAACCGCAAAACCCTCCAGCAGCATCAGCAATTCAACACTACAAAACTTTCCCAAATAAAAATACCACGATTCGATAAGATGAGGTGGTGCGAAATATGCTCAGAGAAGTTACCTTTAGAGTTGATTGCGAGGAGCGAAGATCTGAAAGTGAAAGAGGTTTAGATCTGTGGATCCATCAAATCAAATGGATTATTTCGAAAATAAAAGAACTTATGATGTAAGTTTTTGGTTCTTAACCCTTCCTATCTCTTTTTCTTCTTGGACAGCAACAAGAAGATGATGTTGATTATGATGAGGTGATGGCAGATGAGGAAAAAAGGGGGAAAAGAAAAGGGAAAAAACACAATAACAATACCGAGAGAGAGAAAGCGAAGTGAAAAAAGAGAAATATCAACGAGAGAGATAAAAAGAGAGAGATTGTATTACTATTAATATTGATTGTATCATCAGACAAACCCCATTAAAAACCAACAATGGAGAGCTTCAAGCCAGCAAGGCAGAGGACCAGTTTTGGGCTCCACACTCTCTCTCTCTCTCTTCCAGATAGAGAAAATCTAGAGAGAGAAACTATGGAAAAATGAAATCATGTACAGAAAGGAAAGAGAGAGATGAAAGCATGATTTAAAAAGAAATAAAAAATAAAGTAAATAAAATGGAAAAAAACACACAATTAATTGCGCAAAAGAGTCAATGAAGTGGGGTAAAGATAGAGTAATTTGCAATGGCATGGATCTTCCATGCTGTGAGCTGGTATGGTGACACGTGGGGATCAATTGGGGTAATAGTTGGAAACCGTAGTCGTGATTGAAAAATATTTACTTGATCTTGAATGGAATTAAATCAATAATTCTCATAAATATTTTTGTATTTAGAGGAATTAAATGTCATCAAAATTTTATAAGAATATAAATTATTTTAAATTTTGCATTACTTCTTAGATTTGTGTATAAATTAGTTTTATATTTAACATGAAATATGTAACGAATAGTATCATATAAAACATAAATTATTTTTAAAAAAAAAAAATTATACAATAGTTAGTGCAAAGAAATAGAAGGTCTTATTTGGATGTATTTTCCAATTCCAATTTTCAGTTTCCAGTGTTAGAAAAAGAATTTTCAAACTTTAATTGTTTTCGTTCGAGATGTGAAATGGGTTGGCCCCAGCGGTTTCTAGCTAGCCCTAACGAGCTTTGGGCTAAAGAAACCGCTATTAAACGGTCCGACAATATTGGAACCTAACCCTACCTTTTAGCGGGCTTTGAGCTAAATGAGGTCACTATTAGACTATAAGTCAAAAAATTAAAAATTATATATAGAAATCTAAAATTTAAACTCTAACATATATAAGATTTGGGTTTACATTTTAAGTTAAAATATTCATTGTATAAAAAGTCATGCAAAGTTTATAATTAAATTGCCTTGACAAAATTATAATATTTAAATATTTTAGGTTCTAAATTTAAAAATAAAACTATAATAATTAAATACAACATTATATACTCATATAAAATGGAAAATATAATACTTTTTTTTAAATTACTCACATGGCTATAAGTCATAATTTTAAAAATCATATATTTAACTATATTAAAGTTGAGGAAATGTGAATTTGAAAAATTATATTTAGTAATAGATAATATTTTGTAAAATATATATACTATTAAAAATATTTTTATTCTTTAACAAACACATTTGGGAGGCTAGCATGCTAGCCCTAACAGGCCTTGGGCTAAACGGTCCAGGCCAGATGAAAGTCCTCGATCTTGCCGCTCATCTGAAACAAAACGTATGAAATATAGTAAATATCGTAAAGGCAGATGTAGTAGAGTCGGGGGTGGCGGTTTCTTTCGCGGATTGATTGGCGCAAGTGATTGAGTTCAGTAGTTCCTCATATAAAAATATTGGCTCTAGAGATATAGTAATATGGAAAAGACAGAACTCGACTTAACAGCTGGTGCCCTTTGATCTAATAAGGGGATCAGATCGAAGAATGAATGACAACCGCTTGGATACTACGCTTCTTTGCCTTTATTTAGAACAGGCAAAATAAGACCTAAATTTAAACGGATCAAAATAATTTGTCCTAGACTTTTATTTTCCCGATTTAAACGGTCCAGACTAATGGGCTGCAGCCTGTTTAATATATCTAATTTTCGTGTGAGAATTGAGAATATGTTTGATTTGTTGTCTGAAATTTATGTTTGGAGATGAAACAAGTTTGGTCATATTTTTCGAAGGATATTTTTGACATATATTTATGTGATTGTAGTGAAATGTTGTTTAGTTATGGTTTTTGAAGTGTATTTCACACAGATTAGCATGACTATAATGAAAATTTGTTTGATTGTGTTTCCAAAATAATATTTCCATAAAAAAATGAAATTGAAAACAACTAATTTCCATTGAGACTACTAGTTTGTAGCTCAAGTGGTATCACTAACCTTTTATAAGGGTGTTAACCAGGGTTCGAACCATGTATCTTTCAGTTTATTTGAAATTCTCCAACCAGTATTCCCAGCTTATTAAAAAATACTAATTTCCATTTAGAATTTCAATAAACAAATATAAATATATTTTCCGATATAGTTGAAAAATAGAAATGGGTTTTGAAGACACAATCGTACCTAGCCTATGTGTGACATTTGGAAAAGTAACATCTAGAGTTGTCAATTCTGGCCAGGTGGGTCGCCCCGACTAACTCAGTATATTATTGGGCAAGGCTACGTTTTTTCAGGCTCGAAAAGCCGAGCCAACTCTATTGGCCCGAATTTTATAGTTTAGTTCCATAAGTTGGGTTGAATTGAGTTTCAATTTTAGCAACCCGACTACTGCTTGGTCCGACTCGGCGGTTTTTTATCTTGACCCGGTGGGTTGGGCCGGGCGCATCTCTAGTATAAATTAGATTTTCGTATATATTTAAGGCCCTGTATTGTTATTCCATTCATCCAACACTTTGGTGGCAAATGTAGCATAACGGTTGTTGCACGTGGCAATGTAGCAGCCCAATTGCACATAATATCTGTCATTTCAAAAGTAACTGTTAAAAGGTTAAATTGTTACTCCACACACTATTATTAATTTCCTCAATATTTTATTCGGTAAAGTTTATTGAATATAATATATACTTTTTTTACAATAACCAAAATAATTAAACATATTATATATATATATATATATATTGACGTTAATTGCATATATGATTATTATGATCCCGTCGATCAATTATTGATTCTAACATGTACTCCAAATGATAAAATGACATCAATATATTTGTTCTTCTTAGAGTTGACAATTTGGGTTCGGCCCAGTGGTCTATCTTAGCCGTCCCGATAATAAGATTGAGCATTAAATATGGATGCACGAAAAGGATATGGTCTCTTTAGCCAGCCCTAATGGCCCGACTGACTGAATCAAAATATACTACACGGACTAGGTTGAGCTATGAAAATATTATCCCAACGAAATTTAGGATCGGCTCGGTTTAGCCCGATTTTACTCTCTTGCCCTACCCAACGTAATTGTCAACTCTAGTTGTCCTTAAACCTTAAGTAGCACTTTTTTGTAATAAAATTTATTCACGGGATTACTGAAACTATGCGTAGTAATAATATTGTTACAACTTATAAGTTTGCAAATTTTACATAGCAAAAACTACAGTACTATGAGAAATACAATTTTATTGTTGTAAAAAAACTATTATTTGCATCTAAATTTTTATATATATTTACACACTACACACTATTAAATAAAACAACCTAATTACCCTTAAGTTGCAAATGTTAAAATCCAAACACTACATAAGGACATCAAATTGATTGTCATCCACTTTTCTATAGCATTACCTTCTTAAAATTAGTATAAAACCATTGATGTGTAATTAATCATTGATTGTACTTTGTCAAAAAAATAATAATAATCATTGATTGTACTTAAATAAATTTTGATTGACATAAAAAGTGAAAAACAATTGACTATAAGGAGGAAAGAAAAAGTAGTATTTATAGACAATGTCCTTATGCAAAGTTTCAAACATATAAGGTATATTTTTTCATTGATAAGGAATTTTTGGGGTGACTTTCTAAAAAGATGAGAAAAAGTGTTGAGAAAAATTAGAAGAACGCGTAAAACCTGCTCTAAATATAAATGATAATAATTTATACACAGGATTGTATAAAACAAAAATATATTTGATTAAGTATGCAATGTATTTTAAAATAATAACAAATAAATAAATAATATATAGCATGACCCAAAATTCTAATAGTCACAAACAAAATACCAGGTTTAAAACTTTGAGTTGTAAAAAAAAGAATAATTTGACCAGTTTTTTTACAATGACCAATTCAATTATAAAATATGTTTCAAAGAGAAAAAAAATTAAGCCGAATGTTATGTTTGGACATTTTTTAATTGAGCCGACCTTTTAATTAGGGTTAATTACAAAAAGTACCAAAAAAAAATCCAGCTACCTTTTAAAATTACAGAAAATACTCATGAGATTCTATTTTATCTAATATTTACTCCCTTCATAAGCAATAGACATTTCAAAAAACCCCTTCATATTTATAAAAAATATTACAGTTGACCCCTTAATTTTAACACTAAATCAACTCTCATGGGTAGCTTTTGTAATTTTAAAAGTTAGTTAGGTTTTTATAATTAGATCAAATCTCATGGGTTCTTTTTGTAATTATTCCTTTTAATTATTTTTGGACTTTTGCATTCCATCATTAATATTTTGTTGAAATTGCTCTATCACCACCTCCATCAATAATGCTTTGATTTCCATGCGCGTGCGTGGTGTCATTCATGAACAATAACTTTCAACTTTGAAGCTAATGATTTTGCCAATAACACCATTTATCTTTCAAATTTTTAATGAAATTTGCTTCATTTGGATCGAAGGATTTGAATCTAAGAAATTCAAATCTATAATAACAAATAAATTGAGTTTGTTTGAATAAATCCCCGTATCAAATTGCATTATATTCAGGTGGAATTAGAGGGGGCATATCTCTTAGCTCCATCAAATTTTCTCCCGGGCAACTAGGGATATTTTGATAATTTTATTTATAAATTAGTCACGTTTACTAAATCAATAAAAAGAATTAGTAACTTTTTCTGATATTAAGATTAAAACCAGATTTTAAGTTAAAATAAGTCCATTTAAGATTGTTCTCTTTCAAAATAAAGCCACTTTTAGGAAAGTCGACTATATATTTAGCAATCACAAAGTTTTAAATTTTCTCTTCATATAATAACCACATAATTTAATCAAATATCCATTTGCCTTACATTCACAACACAAATGTATTAAGATTAAATACTTCCCAAAATAATTGTTCTCTTTACCTGGGAGATCTCAAGGCCATTTTTGTTGCGAACAAGACAATCCCGTAAAAATGAACAAAATTACTCTCGTGCACATCCGATTTACCTTGGCGGCAGCATAAAGAATGAGGTTTGAGTCGTTGTCCTAAGATGTAAAGTCGCGCCTAAATAGTTCGATTAGTAAAAGATAATAAAAAAAAAAAATACAAAGAACTACTCGCTTTATTTCGATGGAAGTATTTAAATTTAAGAATTTCAAATCTACAATAATAAATAAATGGAGTTTGTTTAAATAAATAGAGTATCACATATACATTATATTCAAATGATTTAAGCTAGAGGCCAGGCCATGTTTGGGGGTCATTGGCCCCCTTAATATTTGAAAAAAATAGGGGTATATTGCTAATTTTATTTATATATTAGTCACTTTTACTTAATTAATAAAACAAAATTAGTCACTTTTTCTGCATATAAAGTTTAAAACCAAAGCATTAATTAACTAAAAAGTCCATTTAAATTTGTATCTGTTTCAAAATTAATGTGGTTTAAAGGTGACTATATATTTAGTTATCGTTTCCTTTGTTTTAAAATTTCTCTTCATGTAATAGAGCACACAATTCAAGTCAAAATCCAATATATTTGACATTCACAACACAAATACAGCAAAAATAAAGTACTTCCTAAAAAAAAAACAGAAAAATAGAGGCATGGCCATTTTTGTTGTAAACAAGACAATCATATCACTAGTACAAAATTTTGTCCCATTCAAATTTCAATATTCGATTCAAGATCAATAATTAAAAACCCATTGGAGATTTGATTTAATTAAAAAAACCAAGCTTGAATATTTCAGTTTTTTCCGCTTCGATAAGATGTAAAGTTTGGGTGAATCTTAAAAATGATTAGTAAAACATAATAAAATATGTATAAAAATATAAAATTATTCGAATTTTTTTTGCTTATTTTTGTTCTAAAAATGTAAGATAAATTAATTCGAAAGAGTTTTTGTTAATAATCAAACCAAAATCCAAACACAAATTCAATGAAAAAAGCTCGACTTAAATTCAAAAAATTGATTCAATGTTTGGTCAAAAAAAATCATCGACTGGGTTAATATTAAATAAATAGCCGATTATCAATAAAACTAGAATATAAATAAGGTACTAGAAAAATAGAGGTAACGAGGGCACATTAGATTGTCAATTTGTGCATATAAATATACGATATGAAAAATGAATATAGTCATTTTCATTTTCTGGATAGTACTTTGATATGATGGTGGGATTTAAATTATCGAGTATATTAATGCTTGTTTTTTTTTTGAGTGGATGAGATGTTTAGTCGGTTTCAAATGTTTCTTTCTATTTTATATGCATAATATAATTGGATGCAATTTTAGGTTTTTCCAATTTATTTGAAATGTTTTGATGCAAAATGTAATCAATATAGTTGTCCTTTTTGCTGTTGTATATAGGGCCAGATTTTGGACTTGAACTATATAGGGAAGATTGGTAATCCATCAACATCGCCATTTTTATCAAAAGTACAATAATTTTGTCCATTCAAATTTCAAATATAGAAAAAAAAAGAATATTACAAAACCCTATTATTTTGATCTTTACAAAAAAATCCACCAAGAGACCATTTCAAAATTATAAATATTGGTTTTATTCTAGTCCATTTTGTTATCAATATTTAAATATTAAAAAATAGAATGAATAATATTTTTATAAATATCAAAAAAAGTTTGAAATATTTTTGACATGTGAAAGGGCAAAATAAAAGATGAAATCAAACTAATGTAGAGTTTTTATAATTTTCAAAAATCTTATCACTATTTTTTGGAATCAACATAAACTTGAAGAGATTTTTTTAATTATCCCCCCCCCACAAAAAAAAAAATTAGCACCAAATTTTTGCCACTACAAGAAAATTCTAGTTTACTGTAAAAAAATATGTAGGTAAATATTAATAAAATTGTAAAGTGTAGTAAAACCATTGTAGGTAAATATTTTACCTATAAAATCTAAAACTGTTGGTAAATACTTACAAAAATATGTTTCGGTAAATTGAAAAATCATCGGTGAATCAATAATAATTTGGGGAAAAATAATATTTTTGTTTTCAAATTGTTCTATAGATAACTATAAAATTTTTAATTTAAATTATTTATATTTTAAATATTATACAAATATTAATTGTGCGAATTTTCATAATATAAGTGTGTTTTCCAAAAACAATGTCTTCAATATATATTATTTTTAATACAGATTTATAGTCATGGTCTGACCAATTTGAAATATTTGGTTATAATTATTTAATTTAATATTCTATTGGCATAAGTATACATCACTTATTTATAACTACATGTGTATTAGAACTAGAACAAAATTATATATAGAGGATCGATTGGTAATCCATCAACATCGAGTTTATTCAATTTATTGTATCCAAAAGACAATGATATGTGAAGGGAATCTGTCTCATTAATTTCCAAATTATTGCTCAAATAATGAAAGAACACTATTATTTTGCGGTTTTTAGTATTTAATCCCCATACTTTTATTTCATATATCACAAAGAAAATTGCACTTCATATTGGTTTTATTCTAGTCCATTTCGTATGTATCCAATATTTATATATTAAAAAATAGAATGAATATCTATAATTAAGTTGATAATTTCGAGGGATTTGAATTATTTTTGACATGTGAAAGGGCAAAATAAAAAGTGGGCTAATGTAGAATTGTGTTATCATACAAAAATCGATATATCACTAGTTTGCCAGGCCATTTGTATAATTTTTATAATATTGTTATGATTAGAGTTGACAAACAGACAAGATCGGTGCCGATCTAAAGGAATAAATCTGGTTGGGTTAGCTGGACCAAACAGTAACCGACCCTCTAGTTTAATAGCCCAAGATCGACCCAGAGCAAAAAAAACTGAAAAAACGGGCGAATTGGACCGTTTTTTCACTCCTGTCGAGCCAACCTTTGAGGTCTGGTATTTTTCGGGTATGGAATACTAGAGTTTTAGCGGGTTGGTTGGGCCGACTCGCTTCACCGAGCCGGGCCAAAGTTATCAGTTCTAGTTATTATCATCTACTTGCCTTATTAAACTAAAAATTATTTTTAAAATCTGAAGAAATCTCAAAACCATTGATTCATTTAAATGTCTGGATCTTCATATATTTAAATTTGCTATCTCACTCAATCAAATCTTATAAAGTTATGCTTAATAAAATAAAATAAAATAATTTAAATTGAACTAAGAATGAAGGAAATAATGATTCTGCATGAACCCTTCAAAGAACAAAACAAATAAGAGATGTGATAATAATTATCTAATTTATAATATATCCAACCAAAAGTGGGATGCAAATAATATATAAATTAAACCATAACTCAATCATACAACATGAAACCTCTTGTTATTTATGCATTTTCCCATTCTATAGGAATGAAGTTATAAATGATAATATTGTTTTTATATTAATAGTGGATGAAAATATTGTTATTTAATGTGTAAGTTAAATATACTTTAGTTATTTGATAGAAAAGCAAAACAAGATATGTACCCTTACCTAACAAGTATATTTCAGCAAGTCCCACCAAAGGACAGTGCCCCCAACTTTCTGATTGGACTCATTCCAGTTCTGTACAAATAGTTAATTAATTTCAGGCCCTTCATTATTTCAATATTGCATTATTGTGTTTTTCTATTTTTCTATTTTTATTTTTAACTAGACAACGAAAGGGACAATATTGCGGGTGCAATTATTTTATGCCCATCAATTTGAGAAGAAATTAATTTTTGTTTTATTTTTTTTTACATAAATCAAACTAATTTTATTGAGGGGAGAAAAAAATGGATATGTGAGGTCTCTTTCGTACAATTAGGTAGTTTATAATCAGAAAAAATATACAACTTTTAAACTAATTACAATTAAACCACATGGATGAGTTACAAATTCCCCTCTCCCTTTCACATTAAATTAAATAAAATGAATTGAAAACCAACTTCCAAGTTCCAACACAATATCCTGAATTTAGAAGGGATATCCACAATTTTTTCCTTTCAATAATTACAAAAAAATTAAAGGTTTGGGCAATTTACAAAAAAATCTAAACATGTTTCAAAATTATATAAAAAAACCCCCAAAGTCAAATGTTTTTCAATTTAAAAACTCTTTTAATTTTTCTTAAATTTCGGGGAATCTATAATATTTCTACAAATATCAAGGGAATTTTTGAAATATTTTTTCTCATGAAAGGGGAAGTTTGTTTTTGCAATTTTAAAAAATCTCCATGGGTTTTTTGCAATTGGTAATTAGCCCAAATTTCAGGGATTTTTATGTAGTTATCCATTTTTTATGAGCAAACCCACCAGCCAAAACACTACAAGAAAACAAGAAAATTTCAACGGAAAAATTCTGTTGGAATTTGGCCAATTACCATTAGAATTATCGATTCCAATGGAAATTCCAACAGAAAATTTATCGTTGGTAAATTGATCGTTGGAATGACTAATTTCCAATAGAAATTCCAATGATATTTAAATACATTATAAACAGTACTTTTTATGCTCTTGTGTGTGTGAGTGTGTATATATTATAAGATCATGGAACACTATGAGGGGTCATTGTACAATGGGTTCGAGGGGGGAAAAAGGCCCCAATATTGGGACCTATGTAATTAAAACTTTTCAATGAAAATTTATTATTTGACAAAACAAGCGCACGAGTCACGACCGATCATATATATTCATATTTGTGTTTTCCTTATCTTAACCACCACCTATAATTCTATAAATTCGACTCCCAATGTCAATCACAACTCACAACCTCACATGGATATTGTTTTTGTACCCTCAATCTATATGTCACAACTCATTTCTTCAATCAATTTTTTCACACATTAGTTATACCATATTTTGTGCATTCAAAATGTAGATTGAGATCATCCCTGGAAAGAACGGATGTCTCATAGTTCGAAAAAATTGTGAGATTTGTACCTTCGGCTGGTGTGGTGATACTCTGGATCGAAAAAAAAATACAAATCCCCCACTATCATAGGACATGTTACTAGGCTAATAAATTCATATTTGAATTTACCCAAAGAAAATTCATTTCCTTTCTAACTTTGATCGCAAGGTGAACAAATGGGAAGAGAGAGTAGATGAAACAAGAAGAGAGAAAGGAGGGGGACCATGTAAGGCTCCGTCGCACGAATTTAATCCGTGATATAGACTCATACAAGTTTTTGACATTCATCTCATTTCCTCTTTGCCCATAGAAAAAGAAAAAAGAAAAAAGTAAAGCCCCTATAGCAGTAGGCATGACTTACACACACTTTAAAATAGTTTGAAAGTAAATTAAAAATGAATAAAAGATAATTTGACCTCCGAACTATGGCTATTTTTACATTTGTCCTAAATTTTTGTGACTTTCACCATCCAAACTACACATAATTCACAATTTGTCCTCGTGCCTACCCGCGGCGGAATATTCCACCAAACTCCATCACGTGTTAAAGTTTTTACACTTTATCATCTAAACTTCACATAATTTTGCACTTTGTAACCACAAAATTTAAAAAAAAAAATTGAGAAAATTTGTGTATATACATGTATTTTATTTTTTTTGAGAAAATGTATTTTATTTTCTTAGTAAACTCACAAAACTAAAGTTAATTAGTTTCATTTTTTTAAAAAAATATTGACATTGAAATTAAATTTTTATTTATTATAGTTAACACTTCATAATAGCCTAAAACATTCCACAAAACAAGTGCTGGTTTTCTGTAAAAAAAATTTTTTTCCTAAAATATAACACAAACATTACACTAAACAATAATGTAACACAAACTGACAAACACTATACTAGATTATTCTGCTATGTTATAAACATTTTGGAAGTTTGAAGAAATTTTCGTACGAAAAATTGGTACCAAAGTAGAATGTACTAAGGCACTTTAGCTGTTTGTTTTTATCAATCACAACCCTACACGTGGATTCATCACAACCCCACATCACAATCATGCATTTTGTATAAGAAATAACCATCTGATCTAATACTAATTTACATCAACTAAAAAAAAATGTCAAAATCAGCAATGAACACTCAAGATCAACCGTTGAATGTTGCAGCCACTGATGAGTCTGTTGGGAACTCTATTCAGCCCAATACCGTTGATGCACCTGATCATCAGGTTACCCTTTCTTTTCGAGATCGAGTGTTTATTTTCGATGGTGTCCCTAACGAAAAGGTCCAACTTGTGATTTTACTCTTGGGAGGTTGTACATTTGGTTACAACACGATGCCTCGACCCAAGTGCAATAAGGATAGCAAGAGAGAAGAGTTTCTGAATAGGTATCGGTACAAAAGAGACCGACGGTGCTATGAGAAAAGAATAATGTATGGTGTCCGTCAGGAAGTTGCACTTAGAATGCAACGTAATAAGGGGCAATTCGCTTCTAGAAAGACTCCGATTAGTAGTGATTTGACGGAGAAACGACCTCTTGAAATAATTGTGTGTGCTCATTGTGGAATTAGTTCGAATGACACGCCAATGATGCGGAGAGGGCCGAATGGTCCGAAAAGCCTTTGTAATGCATGTGGGCTTCATTGGTCGATCAAGGGAATGACTCCGGTTTCTAAAAAAAATTGATCTAATGTGTTCAAAGATGCGTAGGGACTAATATTTTATTTTAGGGCATTTTGTGTGCTCTAGTAGTCTGTTTGTTTTTTCTTCTTATATTTAGTTGTGTGGTTCAATTGTGTGTTTTTTTTTCTTAAATTCCGAAATACAATCAAATATTTTGTTATTTTTATTGTGATCATTGTTTTATTAATCAAAATATATAATTATGAGTACTAAATAAGATTACTCTATTGGACTTAATGATGGAAGGAAGGTTAAGTGCTATATTCACCCATGAAAAAAAGCTTAGAAAAACTATATATATCAAAAGCTTCTAAATGATTACACTAATTTTAAACTAATTAGACATACCTACTCCATGCCTTAGAGATTGAAATGAATGAAAAAACAAGAAAACTAATGAGAAAAAAAAAATTGATTAGCTCATTCAGAGTTAATTAATTATTAAATTAAACTTAAACATCAATGCAGTTAATTAAGAGTTTTTTTTTTGAAGGAATTAATTAAGAGTTAACTATTATAACTAATATAGGTAGTTCCTACTTGTTGGCCAAGTCTAGAAATTAGAATAATTTTCATCCAACTATTACATCATATTGACCACTGATAATGGGATAAAACTCACCTTTCTGGTCAAATTCCTCTCAATACCCCACTTCTTTGCAACTCACCAGATAGCAACTCTTAACCAAAGCTATGAAAGGAACCAAAAAATTAAAAAAAGAACAAAATAGATAAATGTTAAATATTAATTAAAGATAAATGAAGGGGTCACCAGAGATTTATAAAATCATAATGTGCATTTGCAAACTTTTAAAATATAAAAACAATAATTTATTTCTAAAAAAACTTTTAGTTTATTAGTGTCTCTTTCATTATATTTCGAGTGTGTTTGTCAGAGCTTATATAAAAGAACTTTTAAACTCATACATCTTATAAGATGTTAACATACCGATTTTATAATTAAAATAGTTAAAATTAAAAGAGATCATATAAGCTCCTAATATTTTATTTTGAGAGCTTATATTTTTTCTTAAAAAAAAATGCCTTACACTTCTAAAGAGCTCGTGGAGCTTTCAAACATCTTATAGGATATTTTCAAGAGCTTATAAGATCAGCCAAACACCCTCTTCATCAGTTTTCAACTCAAGTCGTTCAAGTTGTGAAAGGAACGAAACAAATAAAGAAAGAATAAAAAAGATTAATGTTAAATATTAATTGAAAATAAATGAAGGGGTTCCAGAGATTTATAAAATCATAATGTCATATATATGTCAGATTTGAGATTGAGATATGTACGAATAAAATTACTTGTAGACTTGTGAAGTTTGGGTATACTTTTCTAGGGGAGGATCATAGGAAGAAATCCAATATTTAGTCAAAATACTTAAATTATAAGACCTTCAATTCAAATATGTTATTAGAAAGGGATGGGAAGATAAACAATGAAGTATGAATATCTTTTTCCACTTTAATTTTTTTCTCAAATTGGCAGAAAAATCATATGTGAATCTAAATGTGGGTCCTTTGAGAAATGAATAGGTCATTGCTTTTCTAAGCATCTTGATTTTGTAGTTATAATTGATTATTGTTTTTTTTTTAATAATTGATTATTGTTTATTTGAAAACTGATGTGCATACATAATATATGAATCAAGGCTGCAAGGGTGAATATGTCATGGATCACATCATGTATTTATAAATGTTCATTTTATTCTCAATTATTTATACAAAAATAAAGTTCAAGAAGCACTTTAAGAACTTAGCAAAAATTATTTGAAATGTTTTGAAGTATTTGTACAAGTTTTGGGAATATTGCTTTTGATATAAAACTCATTTATGTAAAATCATCAAAATTAAAATCAAAATATTTTTCTAACAATTATGTCCAAATTTGTGGAAAAATCGTCTTGGCTAAAAGTCGGGCCTAGGTGCCGGACTAGGCGCATACCTAAGTGACAAAAAATCGGCCAAAGTAGATTAAAAATTAGAAAGTATTATTTTAGACGCCAAACTGTCGTCGATTAGCGCGTAACAATTTTGGAAATATTATTTTGATATAAAACTCATTTATGTAAATTCATCAAAATTAAAATCAAATTATTTTTCTAACAATTATGTCCAAATTGGTGGAAAAATCGTCTTGGCTAAAAGTCGGGTCTAGGTGTCGGACTTGGCGCATACCTAGGTGACAAAACATCGGCCAAAGTAGATTAAAAATAAAAAAAATATTATCTTTAGATGCTAAATTATCGTTCGATTAGCGCATAACAATTTCTGCGATCTTGTTTATATCATTCATAGGATCGAAATATTTTAATGTATCATGCTTCATTCAAATCTATTTTCTCAACACTTTATGTTATACAGATACAAGCAACAACTTGGATTGGGCTCAAGTCAAATGGGCTCAAGTCAATAAAGTTTTTTTCATTGGATGATAAGTCCAAGAAAATGTATATACTGAAATATATGTTTTTAAACAAAATCCAAAGTAGCCCACTTGGGTTTTCTTGGCCCATCAAACAGCCCAGTTCTTCTGCTACTCCAACTCTCCAAGCTCACTGCTATTCCTTTTTTCCCAATTCTCCATCAATGGTTGATTAGGGTTTATTCTTGTAAGTGTAGAATCAACCCGGTTTAACCCAGAACTCGTGTACTAAGCTAATCATGGTGTTCTGGAGTAGATTGAGGCAGTCAAAACATAAATTTCATCTCTTTCGGAACGAATTCAAGAGATGCTATACCCTAAATCACGGTCCAATTTTGGCCAATCAACACATTTCTTCACGAACCTTAATTCCGGTTTTGCATAACCCTGGTTTCGTAGCCCAGGGTAGCCAATTGGAGTTTAGTAAAGTCAGATTCTATGCGGCACCTGTTCAGGTAATCTGTTATAGACTCGTACTTTCATGTATGTATTGGTAAGTTCAAAAGAGAAGAGGAGGCTTGGTTTTGTTTTAAATTGTATTTATGGCGTTATATTTCAGGCTTATCAGAAGAAGGAAGATAAAGATTCAAGCGGGCCTAGATTAAATGAGCAAATCACAGCTCCGACAATTAGGCTTGTTACTGATGAAGGTGTGTTCATAATCAACCCGAGTTTTGATCTTGATTTTGGTTTATGGTTAAGATTTAAATACTTATGTTATATTTTTTTTTTGGAATATTTTTGCGAATGCTGGTTGCAGAATTTGGTTTGAATATGGTAACTTTTTTCGTATGATGATTAAAATTAAACCCTGAAGAATGTGGCACTCGAACTTGAATTCATTTTAGTAGTTACTGATTGAGGGTATGGCCTATATATTGTTGAAAGTTCTAGTTCAATTACTAACGTTCGCAAACCTAAGACAAGCTTTGCATTGACAATTTATTGCATTTGAAGGTTGCTAATTGAGAGAGCTCTAACCATTGAGTCAATGAGAACATGTTGAACAGAAAGTTGTCTAAGTTTGGTGAAAACTAATACAATATGTAAAAGCACTTGGATGTATATGATTCAGTTGTTCTGCTCAATTGTTTATTCTATTAAACTGACTGGAAAAGAGTTAGCTTTTATGTCTAAGATTGGTGAAGAACTAATAAAATGTGTAAAAACACTTGGATGAATATGATTCCTTTGTTCCGCTCAAGTGAAAATGTTTGTTTATGTGCATTTACAGGTCATTATGTAATATCGAGGTACGAAGCAATGGCCCGTGCAAAAAGCCTTAAGATGGATTTAGTTGAGGTAATGTTACATTTTATTTGACTTCAGCGATACAAAGTTTCTTGAAGCAAGCTTCTGGCTCACAATTTTACCGTGACAATGTAATGATATCCTGAAATGGGGCTTAAACGGGTCTCAAAAATAAAATTCCTGATGTTAGATGGTCTTATTTTGTCAAATTTGTTATTTCCTCCATCCTTTTTCCTTTCGACGGGTGCAGTCAGTATATGAAAATATCTATGAGCGTGCAAATGCACGTGATTTGCAAAAAGCTGTCATGCAATGGAGCAAAATTAGATGAGGGAGAGACACAGAGCACACAGATAATAAGCTCTCTCTCTCTCTCTCTCTCTCTCTCTCTCTCTCTCTCTCTCTCTCTCTCTCTCTGGTGGGGTGGGTGTGGGGGTTGTTGAATCTAAACATGTTGAAGGAAGGACATGCTAGAAAGTGAAAGTGAAAAGGTATATACAGATAATTTAATACTCTATTAATTAATAACGTCATTTAATTAATACTTTTGGTCGATCCCGACTTGGAGACCACAAGCAAAATTAATAATTTTAATATCTCGTTTAAAAATATTTTTATTAATTTATAGAGGTTTTATTTGCTTATTATAAGGTTTCATTGGGAGGGGGGGGTTGGGGTTGGGGGATTGAACCTGTGGAAGCAAACTTCGTTCTTTCTCTTCCAAAAGGGAACATATTTTGGAACTTCATGTCTGATGAAGTATACCTCATTCTATTAAGGTTGCCATAAAGGATTTTGCTCCTCAATATTCATCCTTTTGCCTCACTTGCAAGTGTGAAAAGGTGAAATGACATATGCTGGGGAACATGAGGATAGTTCTTCACTGTTGCTTCATTAAGCGCATGTACATGTTACCTTACTCGTAACTTTGCATGACTCTAACTTGTAGGATTCAATTGTTCTTAGCTCTTTTGTATTTTTATTTCATTTGTGGATCTGCATGAGAGAAATTTGACCTAGCTTTTGTCTCCGTATAAATATTCTGCCTACATTCTGCAGGTAGATAGACAATCCAAGCCACCTGTTTGCAAAATTTTTGACTACAACAAAGAAAAGTACATTCAACAAACGAAGGAGAAGGAACGCGCTAAAAGCAAGGTCGATTGCTTCTTCTTATTAATAGAGCATATCTTAATGAAACATTAGCTTATTGTGCTCCTTTTGCAACTTCCCTTGGGGAGAGATTTTAAGATTTCTGAATCTCCCTACCCGTGAACTCTATATTGATGCTAGAAGCATGCTAGAGTTTTAAACGATCCATTATTAAACTCTACTTCTCTCGAGTTCACTACTCATGTTGATAAACTCATACCTTTTGATTGGGATGAATCAGCTATTTTCCTGTAACATATTTATTGAGTAAGGTTGGGAATCTCTGGTGTTTAACAATGAGATTCACTTGGGTATATCAAAGTAAGAAACTGTGAGCTGAATGTTGAGTGCATATAATTGTATTTTCTTCAATCTCTTATTAATTTGCCATGTTCCTTTTCTGCAGTCTACACTCAAGAAAGGAGGTTCTAAAGAAGTCCGATTTGCTGCTAAAATTGTGAGTTTGTAAGCTTTTCCTTTCCAAGTACTTTGAATCCTGGTCTTGAGAGTTTAAAAAATGCAGATCGGTTTTGAAGATTAACAGAACTAAAATTCCTTCATAAATACAATTTATTTTGATTGATGCTCTATTTTACTCACTATTTTGTAGCACTTGCATGTTGAAAGTTACTGTAAATTTGTTCTCCAGTTTTAATGTAGGGAGTGATATGACTTATGAGCGTGAAAAAGGTTTAATGAAGATACGAGTGGATTTTATAAACCATACTGTTCATGAACTTTTTTGACTATACCTCATTCAAGTGTAATGTCATGTTTACCCTTTTTACCCTTTCTGACCACAAATTGCTTTGCTGGTACCAGAAACAAAATGATCTCCAAATGAAAGCTGATATGGTCAAGAGACTCATGGAAAGTGGCTATAGAGTCAAGGTACTATTTCTACAGTATCTGGTTTTCCTTATACATTTTATAAGAAACACTCTCTCTATTGTGTGTGGAAGAATGAGCATCATAACTTGGGACATGTGTTGGAAAAAGTGATGAATGGGTAATTGTTCACTGTATTTGGGACTTCACTTAAATATATATTTTCAAAAATATTTTCCGTTTTTGTCTCAAACTTGAAACTTGAACCAAACAACATAATCATTTTGTTTTTCTAATATGTAGTTCTAGGCTCATGTCTCGGATTAGTTGGCTTGTATTACAAACACATTTCTCTCAAATTCTTTTTGTAATATGGATGCTCCCACATAACATGTTGCAAATGTAATTTCAAGAAACCTACTCATAAAAATGTTTTACCAAATCTTGGCCAATAAATTGCCCAATATATCGAGTATTCCATTCATAAGCTAAGTGTCATAAACTGCTGCGATGTTGACTATTACTTTTATGATGCTGCTAATTGTTTGGTTGAAAGTTTCTTGCGTTGATTAACAACATGTGTTGAGATCCATATTGTGTCTAGCATTTTTCTTATAAAAAGCAAAGTTTGCCTCAAGAATTAAATGAAAACAGTTCCCCTTCTCCTCTTGTAACTGGAAGCAAATTATGAAATCTGATATGTAAGATTGATCCTGAAAGTCCATGGAGTGTTTGCAAAAACTTCTGCTTTTAGAATAAGTGATAGCAAAAGCTGAAAGTAATTGAGAATCAATAGTTGGTAGTGCATGCAAATAGGAGCTAAAAGTTGAATTAATTAATTGAGAGTTCTTGGTAGATAATAAGTTGTAAAAGTGCGTATTTGTTTGTAAAAGTCAAATTAGATGCAAATCAGAAGTTGGCATTTGCAAACACTAAAACCTTTTTTTTTTTTCAGCCAAAAGCTGAGAATCACTTTTTTTAGTGATTGCAAACACTCACAATATATGTCCACAGCTGTTGAGTCTTCAGTAACTAATTTCGGTAATTTTCTGTCTCTTTGACAGTGTACAGCCATTGATCCTACTGACAAATGTGACTTGGAAACATTGTTATCTCGTTTTACTGCTCTGGTAAATTTTTTCTTCCATTCGTCTTATAGTTCCCCATGCTGACTTTTGTCAATTCATATGGTTTTCCCCTGTTAACTGCATGATTTAATTGTATTTTTTAATTCTCACCAGATTCAAGATGTTGCCATCGAGGAAAGTGGACCTAAGGTCGAAAAGAAACAGGCATATGTCGTCGTTAGGCATGTCAAATTTGGTCCCTCTAAAAAGGGCTCAGGAAAGAAAGCTTCTAATGCCAGTAAAAACCAACCATTGGAAGAAAATGGAAAAACAACAGAAGCTGGCTCAGAAACCGAGCATGTCGACTCTGAAGAAGAATTGTCGGACGAAGATGTTCGGGTCGAAAAATCCGAATGGGCTGTTTTCGATGGAGATGATGATATCAACTCAGTTTTCGACATTAATGATGAAAAGAATGGGCAGCCAAAAAGTTCAATGCATGAACAATCAAGAATGGACGCTCCAAATCACGCGATGGGAAACAGATATGCGAGAGATCCAACGGCTGGAAAACCATCAAGAATTCCGACGGATATAAATGGACGCGGTGCCATGAACAGAATAAATAGTGCGCCTCAGAGTCCAAACCAAGGAAGGCAACCGCAGTTTAGTATGAATACATCACCTCAAATGAGACCAACCCGGCAAGCTGAGGCTCCTGCTTATGAAGCTTCCCAGCAAGATTCTTCTCGCTCGAATACTCCAAATTCGTCAACCAAAAGTTACGGTATTTTCAGTGGGCAACAGGTGAATACAACGCCCCTCGAACAAAATGTGCCAGGTGGATCTAACAGATACAAGAGAAATGATAGTACAAGAACAGGAGGGGTCTCGCCTCACAGAAACCCGCCCACTGCAGATTCGAGGATGAACAGAGGGCCGGGCGTTGGTAATCCCGGGGAAGGGAGATATGGAATATTTAATACAGATAAATCAAATGTGATTCCCAACAAGAACGAAAACCAACGACGATGATTTGTGGTTTTATTTGTTTGGTGTAATTTATGGCTCCATGATTTTGGAAGGTATTCATTTTGTAGTGCAGTTGCCTGATTTTTGCCTTTGTTATAATGGAGGGGGCAGAAAAATACCACTATTTATATAGTTATATTTTGGTGATTCTTTAAGCTATCATAAAAGTAAATTCTTTTGTTGTTTTTATAGTTATATTGGATGATTGACACGTGTACATGGTGATGTCATAATTCTACGCGTGTTAATTAATCATCCAATACACTGAAATAAGAAGTGATATAGGATTTTGGAACAGGAGATCTGTCCTGAATGTAATGAACCACTACCTTTTCAAATAATAAGAATATCATTGGGCCCAATGTGGTTAGGCTCTTAGCTATTACATTATGTAAAAATCAAATCTTTATTTTTTTTTATAGGAACTAACCTCAAAACTTATCGACAATGTTCTTGTGCAATATTATTCAAAGGACAAGGAAATCGGTTCTTCAAGGTTTTATTTTTGCTTAAATCTAACAAAAAAGTGAACTATTTTAAAACAAAATTAAAATGTTTTCATACTCATAAAAAAAACTAACAAGTGTTTTTAACTTTTTATATTCATTAAAAACTAGATAGTGCCTCATATTTATAGTTTAATCCCTTTGAAAAATTTCACACCGTAAAAGCAAAAGTGCTTTTTTTTTGTGTGTGTGTGTGCAGGAAATTGCATAAATATTTGATAGAGAAAAACTGATATACGGATGGCAATGGAGTGGGTTCATAGGACCCAAACTCGCACTATCCCCTAGAATGACCCGTCTGGCCCGAATTAAATAAAAGTATATGCAATAAAATTGAAAAAAAAGTAAAAAATATATTTCTAAAATATTCTTTAGAAATGTTGTTATCAACAACTTATAAATGCTAGATATAATATTAATATAAAATTTATATTATAAATGCAAAATATATATTAATTAATATATATTAAAAAGAATAAATTTTCTATGCGGAGAGAAGTGATATCCATACTTGCTCCGCCCAGCAGTGACCCAAACGAGAGGGGTGGGTATTTTATGGGTCAGGACAAAATTGTCATAGTTATATTTGGGCCGAAGGCCTAGGAAATACCCATTTTAACTTGGGTTGGGTCTATAGAAGCCCATTGTCAAACCCAACTGTGAGCATTCAGATTGGTCCAGCCTCCTTTTCTCCAACGCCTTTAAAGTCTTGCCCCTTACCATTTTTCAAATTTAAGCAACAAACTTTTCGAATTGGTTTCATTGTTCGAAAAAATTTGCTAGAGCTTGGAAAGCTACTCATACTCGGGTCTCGGTACTCTTCTTGGTAAGTATATTATTGAATCTTTAAACCCTAATTCCCACTTTCTGTTGTGTTACTCATATGTGTTTTTGGTTTTAATGTACTTTAAATTTAGGGTTTCGAAATATGTCTGTTTGTTCATTCAGTGAACTTTCCATACGCATAGCCAATGCTCTAGAGCTATAAATTTGTTCCATAATAACATTTGGCTGGCTCATAATGCCGAAAGTTTGTGCAGAAAGAGTTTAGGTATACTTGTAATATTTGAGTGAGTTAAATCAATAGGAATATGTTTTGATGTTCTAACTTCTGGTGGTTTGCTTGGTTGATGCAGATACGTGCGAAATTTTATGTGAGTTACTTGGCTTGAAATTCTTATAAAATGGATTTTGATGAGTATGAATATTTAGAAAATACAGTGGAGAATCCAGATCTGAAGAAGTTGGAGGATAAGGTGAACGGGGGTGATGGAATAGTTGATTATGAAGAGAAGGGTCGGAGACGGAGTTCAAAGCACAGAAGTGATGATGATGGTGATGATTTGGACCGCCCATCAAAGCGGTCGAGGTCAAGGAAAGAGTCCAATGACCATGAAAAAGATAGGAGATCGCGCTATGGCTCATCCGCAAGAGAAAGGGAGAAAGATGAGAGGGACAGACACACAAGTAGCCGGGAGCATAGAATCAGGGACAAGGAGGAGGGCAGCGGAAAGGAGAGAAGTAGGGACAGAGATCGAGATAGAGACAAAGAGAGGGATAGTGACAAGAATAGGGATGGAAACAGGGAGAGTAGAGACAAAGAGAGGGACAGTGACAAGAAAAGGGAAGGAAACAGAGAGAGGAGAGAACGGGACTATGAAAGAGAGCGAAACAGGGAGGAAGAACGAGAGAGGTCTAAACGAGGCAGAAATCACTTGGAGAGGCATCCCAATGAACGGGGAAGAGAAAAAAGTAGGGACGTGGAGAGCATAGATAAGGGTATTAAAGAAGGACAAAGAGAGAGGGAGTTTAGAGATCGAAACCATGAAAGCAGGTAACTTGTGCACTTCTTTTTTGTTACAATATATATGTATATATGGACGATAAACTGGATTTGCTTTGGCTTTTCATGACATAACTAGATTTACTTTGCCAGTCATGCTTTACTTATAGATAGTGAAAGAGGAGCTATATGGTCTTTGCTAAACGATATTTAAAAAATGCATTGGGATGGTAAAATAAATTGGTTTCTAAAATGGTCTTAGTGGTCATGAGCAATGATTTCAGATGATTTGTGCATTAATTTTCTTGGTCTAGATATTGAAGGCAGCCTTTGCTAAGAAATTATAATTATCTGTTTTTTCACCTAACTTTCAGATTTAAACTATTTGGCTTTTCTTTGAATTAGAGATGGACTTCTCATGCTTTATGTGGTCATTATTCACAGCAATTGGGAAAGGAGAAATTCATTATGTTTCCTGTCTGAGAATGGTCATAGCATCGAGATATAAAGTGCTTTGTTGAGTATACATTTTCTCATAGCAAGTAATGCAATGATTGTGTGTGGTGGACTGGTATTTGGATGGCTTGCAGCATATAAATCCAGTTTGTAGACAGAGTTGATAAGAGTTTTTCACATAATGATTTACCTTTGGTGATGGTGCTTTCCGTATCTTGCTAGTATTTTGTTAGTCTTCCCCTCAGTAGTTTTCTCCCTCTTCTTGAGCTATATAAGATTAGTTTTTGTATTGCTGCCAGTTACTGTGGAAAAAGATATGACTAGTGTGCACAATTGATAATTCCAGCTTAGGCGATGCCCGCCTTGCATTCTCAGTGTGATGCTGTAAAATTTACAATATTAATTCAATTTTTTTTCCTATTACTTGTTAACTTCTTCTCAATCCATACACATTATTTCCTCGGTCCCTAGATGTGTTTTGTTTCAAGGTAAATTTCTATGGTTACTTGTGCTCTTTTGTATCGTTCAGGTCCAATGTATGGAGCATTTTTTAAGTAGGAGTTCATAGATGGTCAAACAATATTCAATTATCTTGCTAGGAATTGTAGCATCGTCCAATTAGTCATCTCGTTCTAGACAAAATTGAATTTATCTGTAATGTTGCATCACCAAGTTTATGTTTTCTAGTTAGAGGTTCTCAGTGGTGTGAATTTGACTTGTCATAACGTTTTTAATCATCCTTTTATAGAACTGGATAGCCAATAAGAGTTATTTGTCAGTCTTGCTGGATTAGAAGTAGCTCCGAAAACCCTATTTACTTTGTCACAAATTTCCCCCTTTCTCATACTAGGATCATTGTACTTTGTTTTTACCTGTCAAATGTTTTTTTTTTGCTCAAGATTTCTGTAACACAAAGTTTCACTGTTTCCCTCCTTGCACCACTTGCTGAGTGCTTCAATTAGGTACCTCTTGCTTTGCTAATTTTGTATCCAGTTATTTTATGGCTTCTCCATTTGTAGGGTTATTGTATACTCCCTCCAACCTCCTCTCCCCCTGCCTCCAGCCCCAACAAAAAAAAAATGTCCCACTGAAGTTCATTCCCTTTTTCAGTGAAGTCTAAGAGTTGGCACCTTATGGTTGACTTCACAATGCATATTAAGATATTGCACGGATGCAAATTCAAATGTATGATATATTACTGTGACAAATTAATTTATGTACCAGACGTGCATGTCCTTGTATCTGTCTTAGTTAAATATGTCCCTTTAAGGTTGTTAAGTTGAACAATTTTTGTGTAGCGCTATTGTAGATTTTTTATTTTTTAATTTGAGAAATGATGATATACATGCTCCATTATATTATCTGTGGAGACATTTATTTTGCCTGTGTGCGTTTGTCACTGATGGATATTGTTATTCCATTGGTTAAGCTGGGTTGTTTGGTATTATTGATATATTTGTCATTCTATGATCATAAAGTTGTTCTTTAATATGGTGGTGCGAAATGTAACATTAGGTTTGCTATAGAGGGACCAGCCTGTTGTTAGTTCAGTGCCTGAAGTTTTACGGTGTTCACATTTCTCTTAATTGCCACTGTTTTCCCCAGGTTGGTCTCATTACTTCAATATCATGATGTTTCTTGTTTTGACCAAATGTATGTTAGTACAACATATTGACTCTATGGAGTTGCCTGCAGGGATATGATCTTGGGTTTGGCTCTTTTGAAATACTGGAGAAATTTTTGCTTCCTTTGGAACTATTGTCTTTTATGAATGTGAAACCATCCATGTTATTGATTTATTTTCAAGGAGCAAAGCATTTATACTCAGAGTTTACTTTGCAGATGGTCAAGGCTGCTGCGCATGTCTTAGTTAGCAAGATCTTTGTTGTTGTTGTTGGGTGTAGTAGTATTTTAGCGTTTATATTTTCTTTCTGCAGAAAATACAAAGAGAAAAAGGAAGAAGGAGTGGAGCCAGAAGCTGATCCCGAACGAGATCAGAGGACAGTGTTTGCTTATCAGGTTTTTGAACTGCAAAATAAATAGTTCCTTCTTATTTTGTTTGATTTCATCTTGAGGTCTCCTGATACTCTTGTGTTACAATTTCCATAGATTTCCTTGAAGGCGGGTGAACGGGATGTTTATGAATTCTTCTCAAGGGCCGGCAAGGTTGAGCCACATATTCTTTGAAGTTATATCTGACATGTTTATTTTGATTAATAGGTTGAGTTTCTGTAGATTTCTTGCCTCCATGAAATGTATACTGCACAATTACCTTACTAGGATAAGAAAAAATAAATTAAAGACAATCTGGTTGAACTGATTCTTGTTCAGTTTGTCATATTTGTCTTTAAGATATGCTTCCTTTCCCCCTTTGCCAGTGAGTGAAAGGAAAAGAAAATGATGTATATTCAAAATCAATTTATGTCTTTAACATTATGCCCTTTTTATTTTGTTCATTGTCAGTTATGCTCAATGTTGTTTTTAAGCACATTTTGGTCGAAATGGTACCTGTAGGGATGTCTCTAAAGTTGCATACTAGTGTTATGTTGATTTGCTTGTCTTGGATGAGAGTGCAAGCCAGTACCTTAGAAGCTAAAATTGGTCTTGGACGTGTTAATTGTTCTCTTTTAAAATTCTCAAAATTTTGACATTGGATACATTCTTTATTAACTCTTCCTCCCCCTTCCCCCCAACCCAATTTGTAAGTAAGAGCTGCAGCACACGTTATATGCCATTGTTGTTGCTGCACCTTTTGACTCTGTCCATGATATACTGCATTACAAATTCTTTTTAAATACCACAAGAGTTATGGTTTGAAGAGGTTGATGATATTTTCTTTGATAAATTTTTAGGTCAGAGATGTGCAGCTCATAATGGATCGCAATACCAGACGCTCCAAAGGAGTTGGGTAATTATTACTTTTTGGACAGTAGTTGGATATAGTTATCCTTCATTCCTGGTTTATTTTCTTTGGATCTGGCTTCTTCATTTCTCACTTGTTAATGTTTTATCGTCCGGTGATAGTTTCTTCATCTGTCCGATGTAAAATTCCAAGGGGTGGGGGGAGTAGGGTGCAACTACTTTACCAACAATGAGTGTGATCTCTCTTCAGTGATTTTGGCTGTTGCTAAGACCAATTGTTGATGGTTCTTGGTCTTGAATTATTGCCCTGGATGATGGTTCCTTTCTATATGGAATTAAGATTAAACTTATAATGTTCTGAAAGTGAATTGTATTTTATTTAGCTTTGCAAGAGATGATATACACTACAAATAATCCAGGTGACATTTCTCTATAGTTTGACAGGTTTTTCTTGTATGAATGATAATTTTTTGTTTGGAAATGTGAATAATTTCTCCTACATGGCACAAAACGTGTTTGGTCAGGGTCCACTGGATTTTAGTCTTTGGTTGCGCTCAATGTAATATTAGATGTTTTAATCCTCTTAATTGCTGATGTTGTAACTCTGACTATGCTTGTAGGTATATTGAATTCTATGACGTTATGTCAGTTCCTATGGCAATAGCTCTCTCTGGTCAGCCACTTCTTGGTCAGCCAGTGATGGTTAAGCCATCAGAAGCCGAAAAAAATCTTGTTCAGTCGACGGCTGGCGTAACCGGGGGAGGTCTTGGCCCATACTCAGGTGGAGCTAGAAGGCTGTATGTTGGCAATCTGCCTGTCACTATCAAAGAAGATCAGCTTCGCCAGGTGGGACATCCCTATGCATGTGGTTAGATGGTATCATCTTGATATAACTCAGTATCAAGATATGCTAAGAGGCTTCATTTTTCTTTTTCATTTACAGTTTTTTGATTTCTTGCAAGACCTTTCTTAGCTTCTGCCAACAAATAGATTCACACATTCCACGTCTTGTCTAGGTCTTTGAAGCTTTTGGCACTGTTGAGCTGGTGCAGATGCCCACTGACCCTGGGGCTGTGAATTGCAAAGGTTATGCATTTATACAGGTGTGGGTTTACTGTAAAAAGACTTTCAATATGATAGTGAGGACAGTTTTTGCTTGTTGCTGGTTATTCTAGGTGCAAGAAAAGCCATTATATGAAAGAACATTACCATACGGCATTTTGGATTGTAAATGCATGCATGATTTTGGTTTCCCTGCAGTTTGCACGCCTCGAAGATGCAAAGGCTGCTCAAAATTTAAATGGGCAACTGGAGATTGCAGGTCGGGTAATCAAGGTAAAGTGACCTTCCTCAGTTTTTTTTTATTCTCATCAATTACTGTAGTCACAATTTTTATGAACAGTTTGCGGGAAGATGCATAAAAGTTGTCTTAGCTGTTTCTGTTGTGTCATGAGGAAAAGGTCACTCGCGAAATTATTGAATTTGAAATTTAGCTACCCTAGAAAATTAAAGATGCTTATTTATCTATAGTTTTTTAGGAAAAAACAATTTGTCGGCCCGCCTCTCGATTTTCTGGCTCCATCCGGAGCAGATGGGGATGGATAATTGAATTCTTCATTGGGTTCTTTGCATTATATAGACTTTTAGGACACTTTCTGAAAGCCAGCAGTGACACGTCTGTAAAGAATATAACCTTTTTTGGGGCTTTTCCCCCAAAAAAGGTACAGTTAAGTAAATAATTTCTAGTTAATTTTTCTACTGAATTGGTGTTGTAGATATAAATGACGGTATAAATAACATCTAGTTGATTTCTGCTAAGTTCTTGTTCTGGATGATTGATAAGTTTCTTTAGCATATCATGTTGATTTTGCTGCTGTTGGTGTTGCATCTTTGATTGGTATTAATGGATTTTACATCAAAAGAAACTTGGCAAACCATCAGGTCACATTGCAATCTATGCATTCTTGCAATAGTGAAGTCAGTAAAGCTTTGATATATCCCAAGTTTGAACAGCTTCACGTAATGCCATGTCTTGTTTAGTATATTAAATGAAGTCTTAACATATTCGAATTCAATTTTTGCTTGTTATTCTCAGTTGCATGTTCTTCTACCATCTGCTAGAGTGTATTAATAGGCAGTTAGCTGATTTTACAGAAAGTCAGATATGCTTCTTGTCAGTTGCTTATGTCAGGATTCGTTCCCATGTGCTTTTCTTAATTTGTAGGTGTCTGCGGTCACTGATCAAGCTGGAATGCAAGATGCTGGGGCAAATATTGCTGATTTTGATGATGATGAGGGCAGTGGCTTGGTTAGTCATGCTTGGCACTTCCGTGTCTCACGTGTGCTCTTAGTTTTTGATGCCTTCTTTCTGCACCTTGTTTTATATATTTAGCTCTCACTTCGACATTCATGTGGACTTCAGTCGCATTGTTTTGGTCATTCCTACCCTATTCCCAGATATGAACCTTTGGAACTTCAATCAATCAAGCCATGTTTTCTGACTGCTGCTTTTTTTGCCACATATTTCTTTCTTCTGTTTCTTCTCATAACTTCTATCTTGTGATATATACCTGTTCTCTTTTGTACATATTTTTAGTTGTTTCGTTATCTTATATTCCTCCTTTGTGGATTAACTTTAATTCTTGCGCATATACATTTTGCATTTTATTTACTCAAAATGCTGATCTGCGTCCTCACCGTTGGCAGTCCTTGAATGCACACTCTCGAGCACTTCTTATGCAGAAGTTGGATCGTACCGGGACTGCATCGAGGTTAATACCTTTCTATTTGTGTTTGTTTTCTGCGTTTCATGCTAATATGTATATATATAATCTTACACCATTTTCACCTTCTGCAGCATCACTGGTCCATCAGCAGCACAAGTTCTTGGACAAGCTTCTGTTCCGGTGCTTCCTGGCTTGGCAGCTGCAGGTCTTTCTATACCTGCTCTTACTGGTCCATCCATAGATACTGTTGGTGTACCCAGTGAATTTTTATTGCTGAAGAACATGTTTGATCCAAGCTCAGAGGTTAGTAGAGCAAATCATGTTTTGAAGTCACTTTCTTTTTTATTTATTATTATTGCTATTTCGATTCAGCATGTATTTCGTTGCAGACTGAGCCAGATTTCGATCTGGATATAAAGGAAGATGTCCAGGAAGAATGTTCGAAATACGGGAGATTAAAGCATATCTATATAGAAAAGTAAGTTCATATTTTTATAGATTTGATTCAAGCCCTTGAAAATTGTGTGATATTGAGGTTATCATTTATACCTGTTTTCTAGGTTATGCCATGAAATTATTGGTTTTCTCATGCTGCACTCTCTTTTTTTTTTCAGAAAGTTACGACAAAGTTTGGGGTAAAAAATTACCTTTTATTATATCCTTTCTATAACTTGTCATTTGTGTCTTATGCAGTTATGCCATATGACTTGCAATTTAGGTAATGATGCGCTTAGTAATAGTTGTTATGTAAGATTTACAGATAGCCATTCTACTTTTGGAAAATCTCTTGTTTCTGGATCTTGGTGACACTGTTTTCAGCAATTAGCCTACCGAAGTCATTCGTCATTTTCCCAAACATGGAGGACACATTGGTTTTCTCATTTGGTTGTTTGCTTTTGTTGAGAATTACAAAAAAACATTGAATTTTGATTCCATCTTACATCCCCCTTCATAAGCAAAAAAAATATTTCAAAATCCCCGACATTTATAGAAATATTACAGTTGCCCTCTTAAATTAAAAGATCAAATCACAACTCAAGTTTCTTTTCATAATTGGCCCAAACCTCAGTTTTTTATTTATTTTTATTTTTTTTAATTATCCCTATTGAATATTGTTAGTAATGGTATATATTACTGGAGAAGAACCTTGGGGTATATTTTTCTTCTATATCTTATTTTCTCCCCCCTTTATATTTAACCCTCCTTTGTGTCAGATTGAGAAGCACGACTTTTGTTGCCGCATAGGTAATTATTTTTAGGAAGCAGAAAGTTTATTACGAAGCTAGCACTATCTTTGAGGAAAATCCCTTTTACATGCATTATAATTACTAGTTAGTTGTAGTTTTGAATCTTTGTTTGTTCATGTGAATGTCTCTAATAGTTAAGTCACTCAACCTGTAGCCAGAATTGTAACATTTGACTAACAGCTTTGTTGACAAGTAGGAACTCTGCTGGATTTGTATACCTGCGGTTTGAAAACACCCAATCTGCAGTTGCTGCACAGCGCGCACTCCATGGTAGGTGGTTTGCTGGAAAAATGATCACTGCAACATTCTTGGTAAGACCTGTTCTTTTTTCCCCCTTTTAACTCCGTCAAAGCCTAGAGGTTTGCTGGAAAAATGATCACTGCAACATTCTTGGTAAATTATTCTTTGGGATAATTACAAAAAACCCTCGAGGTCCAGGCTAATTACAAAAAACCCAGTGGTTTTTGAAAATTGCCAAAAAAAAATCCTTGAGGTTGGATTCCTTCTTAAATTTTTCCCTTCATAAGTAAAAAACCCCTTAATAATTAATATTTGTAAAAATATTATAGTCTCTCTAAATTTAAAACAAAATCAAACCTGTGGTGTTCTTTTGTAATTTTGAAACATATCTGGGTTTTTGTAATTAGCCCAAACCTCTGGGGTGTTTTTGTAACTATCCCTTATTCTTTTGGAATCAGGGGATATTTACCACAATTGTTTTTGTGTTTTCATGCAGCTTCAACATGATTATGAGGCTAAATTTCCGGATAGCATCTAGGGAGTTTGCGTATGGGCAGCTAGAAAAAACGCGCCTTATGCTTTGTGCAATTTTGTTTTGTTGGGTTGGGGAAGAATTTGGGTATTTTATGCGAGATACGTGGTGGTTCCTGCGTGTAATTTTGAGTTAGATTGTGGTCATTGTAAGCTCGAAAATTCGACCTGCAGAAATATACTGTAGATGATTGTAAGTCGCAGCAACTTTCCAAGATATGCATTTCATGGATTTAAAACGTTTGGGATTTAATTATTTCCACATTTTAATGTACGTTTCTGTAATCTTTTCGTATATTTTTTGAAATGTCAAAATGCAACATAAGCCTGTGCTAAGAACTCGATATTTGACTTGAAATTGTTTATTTTTCGTTTGATGTTGAACATTGATAAGTAGATCAATCATAATTTTGGATGTCTCTTTAGGATTTGTATAATCACTAGTTTGTTGTCCTTATAGTTGGTGTTTTCTAAATTCTTGACTAAATAATTTAAAAATGTTATATTGCCTGACCTTATAAATATTAGTATGGGTACTACCAAATATGCAAAACAAACATCACATCAGAGGTCATCCAACATTCCATGACATTTTAAAATTAATGTCAAAAGGACCAGTGATGATGAGTTATAAATTCTCAACCAACTGAGCTACAATTAATTTTAAAATTATATATTTTCAAAATATTTTGCACGATCAATGATATTACTTTGTGACTTAGTGTAATTCTAAGTTCACTTCAAACACAACAATTAGTATGATAATTTTAATTTTGGGATAATTACAAAAAAATCAAATGGTGTCTGGAAATTACAAAATGTTCCATCAAGTTTGATTATATTTTAAATTTGAGGGGTAATCGTAATATTTCTATAAATATCGTGGGGGTGTTTGAAATATTTTTTTATTTATGAAAGAGAAAAATGTAACCTCAATGGTTTTTGTTTTTCGCAATTTTCAAAAAGCTCACAAAACATATGGGGATGTATGGATGTGTTTAAGTCTAATTTCCAGGTTTAGTGTTGGAAAATGAATTTTCAAACTTTATTGGTTTTTGTGTGAGAATTGAGAATATGTTTGGTTTGTTGTCTGAATTTACGTTGAAAATGAAAATATGTTTGGTTATATTATTTTTGACATAGATTTACGTGATTGTAGTGTATTTTTGATATCGTTTTGCGTGATTGTAATGTATTTTCACATAGATTTACGTGATTGTGGTGAAAACTTGTTTGATTGTATTTTGAAAATCTTTCCATAAATAATGAAAACGAAAATGAATTTATTTATTGAGAATTTTTAAACAAACATAAATTGATTTAGAATAATTGGAAATTGGAAAATTGCTTTTGGAAACAATTTCATACATACCCATAATTTTCGTTCCTATCGATCGTTGGGGCATATTATTTATCTTCCAATAGGCAATAGATAAGTTGAACAACACTTTTAAATATTTCCTCAAAAAGAAGAAAAAACACTTAAAATATCAAATTCAAGGTGGTCAGGTATCATCCCGAACAGCTCACTTCAGTTTTCAGTCCCTGGTTGGGGAATCGTCGAATCGATATGATCGGAGCTCTCTCACTGACAAAGAGAGCGTAAAGTATGTCATAATGGTGGTCGACTATTATACAAAAATGGGCCGAGGCGAATCCTTTAGAAAAAATAACCGAGCAGATGATCGTTGATTTTGTCCGGAAATGGAATACATATTCTGCCAGCACCACTTCACAGGTGTGAAATGTGAGTCAGTAGTCACCACTCTCTTTCTTCTTCTTGTTCTTCTTTTCTTTTTAATTTTTTTTGGGAAATGTTCAATATTGTCTTCTGACTTGCAGTAATCGAAAACCCTACTTTTCCGATCGGTTCAGATCAAATTTTATCTCAAGAATCACTTCTTCACTGATTTGAGGTAAAAAAAAAATTTATCAGGGTTCGTAAATCTAATCCAATAGGTAGGAGTGGAGTTTCCAGCTTTTATTTATGTATAATATGTAGCGATTATACTGGCGTTTATTTCTCAGATTTTGAAGAAAATGACTCTAAGACGTTGAGATGAAGGAGCAGCAGCCCGCCCCCTCCAATTCCCTCTCATCATCTTCTCCATCCATTCTTCAGCGTAAGTCTTTTAATTTATATGCGTTTGTAAATTTTGTGTTAATTATTGTTTTCTAAGGAAAGTACGATTAGGCTGTAGATTAGAAGATAAAACTGAAGTTAAAAGGGCTTCTACTTTGACTCGTGTTGGAAATTTGGAATACATTATTCTGCCAGCACCACTTCACAGGTATGAAATGTCTCGTAAAAAACACTACTACCGCCACCTTCTCTCGCTGCTCCACAAACACCAACACTGTCGCCGGGCCATTCGACAAATCCATTCTCATTTTCTAGTCCTCAACACTGAAAATATTGGCATACTTGCGCTTTGGAACTCCATACTTAAGCACTATTCACTCGGTGCATTCCCACAAGATGCCGTCTCTCTCTTCAAATATCTCAGAAACCAATCTAATCTCATGTCCTTTGATAGCTTTACATACTCGTATCTCGTGAAAGCCTGTGCTAATATGAAACGAGCCCATATTGGAAATCAGCTCCATTGTTTGAGCGCTAAGGTGGGGTTTTCTTATCATGTTCATGTGCAAACTGCGCTGGTGAATATGTATATAGATTGTGGGTGTTTGGTTGAGGCGAAGAATGTGTTCGACGAAATGCCTGAGAGAAATTTGGTGACGTGGAATGTTTTGATAACAGGGTTTATCAAGTGGGGTGAGATTGAATTTGCGAGGGCTGTTTTTGATGTGATGCCGGAAAAGAATGTGGTTTCGTGGACTGGACTGATAGATGGGTATACTCGTATGAACTGGTTTCATGAAGCATTGTCGTTGTTCCGGAAAATGGTTGTAGATGAAGGGATTAAACCCACAGAAGTGTCTCTTCTGGCTGTTTTTCCATCAATATGGAATATTGGGTGTCTTGAGTTTTGCCAAATGGTTCATGCTTACGGTGAGAAAAGTGGACTCAATATGATGGATATTCGTGTTATGAATTGTCTCATTGACGCGTATGCTAGAAGTGGGAGCATAGAAAGTGCTTGGAGAGTTTTTGAGGACATAGTTGATGTGAGGAGGAACTTGGTCTCATGGACGTCGATTATATCCGGATTTGCAATGCATGGAATGGCTACGGAAGCTTCAGATTGTTATAGGAGAATGGAAAATAAGGGTGTTAAGCCTAATGAGATTACTTTTCTGAGTGTGCTAAATGCTTGTAGCCACGGTGGATTGGTGGACGAAGGACTTCAATTTTACAGAAAAATGGTTGATGATTGTGGGATTGCACCGGGAATTAAGCATTATGGAACTTTAATAGACATGTTGGGAAGGGCAGGGAGATTAGATGAAGCAGAGAAGATAGCTCTAGGAATCCCTAGTGAAATTGGTAATGTTGTGGTCTGGAGGACACTTTTAGGTGCTTGTAGTTTCCATGGCGATGTTGAGATTGGTGAGAGAGTAACAAGGAAAATTATGGAGTTGGAGAGGCAATACGGCAGTGACTATGTGCTCCTATCCAATATTTTTTCTGCTGCTGGTAGATTTGAAGATTCTGAAAGAGTGAGGAGGATAATGGATGAAAAAAATGCTTCAAAAATTCCTGGGGTTACTTTGGTCTAACCGCATATATGTGCTGAGGATCGATCAAAAGATGGAAAAGTACACATCAAACCGATGGAAAATGGATTGGTAATGTTTGTGCTGGTAGTTTGGATCTGAAGAGGCTATACTCAGAAAAGCCTCGGTCGATGCGAATATCTACATGGAAGGTTGTACCTAATTTCAGGATGATCAGCAAAATTGTGAATATCTTTGGGGTTTGAACCAGAATCTGATAAAAATTAAAGATCGATTTGGAGGTAGCTTGGAATTAGCCCTAGGAAGCTTTGGTGGTTGTCAATTTAATTGTTTGCGTGGTAGTAAACTGTAGTTGTCAAATTATTCTGTTTGCATAAGTTGGCTTGAAACTTCTTCAGATTACATTCCAAGGCATCTTAGAATGGCGATGGAAGTTGTAGAAGACATAGTGATTGTTGGTGCTGGAATTGCTGGCCTCACAACCTCGGTAGGACTTCACAGGTATTTTTACTTACTGATGATTCTCTCTCTGCATTTTTGTTGGGATAATTACAAATAGTATCCCTGAGGTTTGACCTAATTACAAAAAAATCCAGCTAATTTTTAAAATTACAAAAAGTACCCCTGAGGTTTGATTCAGTGTTAAAATTAAGGGGTAAACTGCAATGTTTTTATAAATATGAAGGGGGATTTTGCTATATTTTTTACTTATGAAGGGTTTAAATATTAGACAAAATAAAACCTCGGGGGTATTTTTTGTAATTTTGAAAGTTAGCTGGGTTTTCTTGTAATTAGGTCAAACCTCAGGGAAACTTTTTGTAATTTACCCTTTTTTGTTTCATTTTCCTTTACCAACTACCTATTTATTTAATGTTACCAAAGAATAATGACTAGCACCAATTTTCATGCATTTCAATCAATTGAACTCTCAGATGTATAATTGACTTATTCTATATCTTACTTGATTTGATTTTAGTAGTATAAGAGTTCACAGAGAGGTGACAAATGTAATTTATTAACTAGCAGAATTGTGTTGCTCAATATTGATATCTGCATAAAGTGTTTTTGTACTTTTTTTTTTGTACTTTGTGTACCGGTTTCATAGATTGGGAATTCGGAGCTTGGTATTGGAGTCAGCAGATACCTTGAGGACTTATGGATATGCTTTTGCATTGTGGACTAATGCTTGGAAGGCATTAGATGCAATTGGCGTTGGAGAAACTCTTCGAGAAAAGCATAACCGGCTTAGTAGGTAGGTTCTGTGCTATTTGTCTAATTTTTCTGCATCAATGCAATTTCTGCTTCTGAATCAGCTCTCATAGTTACCTATTTGTTTGTTTAGATTAGTGAGTACATCGGCTATCTCAGGGCTACCGACTGCAGAATTGTCTCTTGAGTGAGTTTCATATGGACATGTTCTCATAAATTTCGTCTCAGATGATAAAAAAAAATTGCAATATTGGCATCGGGAGCTCTGTTTTAAGTGTTATGTGCGGCTGCTAATTTTTCATGTGGCATATGCAGGGGTGGTCATGAAGTCCGACGTATCAATAGGAAGGTGCTGATTGAAACCTTAAGCAATGAACTTCCTGAAGGAACCATCAGATATTCATCCAAAGTGGTGCATATTCAAGATTCTGGTTTCTTCAAGTTAATTCACCTTTCAGATGGAACCATTCTTAAAACTAAGGTAATAAATCAACAAGAAACGAATAGGGAATCACTTGATGCTACTACTTTCTGGATATTTTTTATATTCTATCTATTTTTGTTACATACTAGTTGTTGTGTGTAAGGTGTTGATTGGATGTGATGGAGTAAACTCAGTGGTGGCGAGATTTCTAGGCTTCAGTAAGCCGTCATTCCCAGGGCGAGCATCTATAAGGGGCTATGTAGATTGTAAGGATGGCCATGGTTTTGAACCTAAGTTTTTGCAGTTCTTTGGAAATGGTGTTAGATATGGTGTCACTCCATGTGATGATCACGGTGTCTATTGGTTTTTCACGTATATACCCTCTCTCCAAGGTAATTATCGTTTTCCGCTGTAACTGGGGCTTGTCCAGAGCAGAAGTTAATTTATAAAAGTTGCATATTTTCTCTCTGTCCTAAGATTTACCTTTAAGGATAAAAAAATACCCTTGAGGTTTAGTCTAGTTACAAAACAAAAAATAAAAAAACATCTATCCTTCAAAATTATAAATACTCCTTAGATATTTGTTTCTATTTTACAGATTACACCCTCAATGAGGGGCATTTGTTAAGGAAATACAAACCTCAAGAGTCAAGGGAGTATTTGTACTTTGAAAGATAATTGTTTTTTTCTTCCGTAATTTGGTCAAATTTCAAGGTAGTTTTTGTCATTATCCCTACTTTTAATGCATTCTGAAATGCCTTGAGGTAGCTTGATAGATGAATCAATTCTTGATTTTTACATACCCTTGTTGGTCATAAAAAACGTGGTCTTGCTATGCGCCTATGCCACAATCATAGAAGTCCACATCTCATATGTGCCTCAATTTGGAATTATGATTTCATTTATTTATTTTTTCCTGTTATCGTTATCCATGAGAGAATGAAGTTACACATGAATTTCCTGAATTTGATAAATGTTGCAAAAAAAATGCTGCAGACACGGATATAGAAAAGGACCCAGCTAAGATGAAACAATTCGTATTGAGCAAGCTCGGAAACGTCTCCAGTAAAATCAAGGCAATTTTTGCAAAAACTGATTTGAACAATATGATATGGTCCCAGTTAAAATTCAGACATCCATGGGAGTTGCTTTGGGGAAACATCAGTAAAGACGTTGTCTGCATAGCCGGCGACGCGTTACATCCTATGACACCAGACATCGGTCAAGGCGGTTGCTCTGCATTAGAAGACGGCGTTATTTTAGCCAGGGTTTTAGCCGAAGCCTTGACAGGAAAATTGAGTGGTGTGATACAAGATGAAAATGCTGAAGAGGTCGAGCACATGAGAATCACGTCGGGTTTGAAAAAGTTTGCGAAAGAGAGGAGATGGAGAAGTATCAAGCTTGTTAGTGTGGCATATATTGTAGGGTTTATACAGCAGAGTGATGGGATTGTGATCAGCTTCTTAAGGGACAAGGTGGTGGCTAGATTCTTGGCTGGCTTATTGTTGAAGATGTCTGTGTTTGATTGTGGAGGGCTTATTCACTCTTGAAAGTTTGATTCAACATACAATGTCGTGTGTGATGTAATTTATAAGTGTGGGCCTTGTGGCTGAGGTCTCAGGTTCGATTCCTGACTAATACGAAGTGTTGACGTTGGATTTGCACCTCCTCCCCCAGATATTAGGACCATACCTGGGAAGGACGGATATCCCATAGTCTGAAGGAAATGTGTGTTGGGGGAGGGGGGTCTGTGCCCTCGGCTGGTGTTGGGGTACTCTGAGTTGAAAAAAAAGTAATTTATAAGTGCGGCAACTTGGATGTGATTGCTTGACATTTCGTTTCATTAGTAAATAGTAGTGGAAAGACAATTGTTTTGTAAAAAAGAAAAATAATGAATTTGGGATGGTGATTTGATCAGTTTATATATATTAATGATAGTCGATGTGATGTTTTTAAGTGAAATGATAATTGAATGTGATTTTGATAAATTAGAGTAAGAGAATAATATATTTTGTTTCACTTCAAGTGTAATTATTTTTAGAAAAATGATAATTGGACTAGTGATTGTAATTTGAGATTAGGTGAATAATATAATTTTGAAATTCTTTACGATGAATAGATATAAAATTCTTCAACGAAAAATATTACAAAATAGTTTTACAAGCAATCACTCTTTAGCTACTCTCAAATCTGGTTTGGTTTATTTTTCTGCGTTATAACTTGTTAATTTTCTTTTTAGCAAAATGTTCCAAGCTGGGTTAAGTAGAATTTGAACTGAAATTATGTTATTAATTGGTTTATTTTAATATTTTCAAGTTTTTTATATTGTAATATTTTCACTTATTGGGTTAATTTTGATTCGAATTTGTGCCAAAGTTCAAATTACAAGAATAAGAAATGAAAGAATAAGTTTACACTTGATTTGATAAATTAATAAAACAACTGAAATATATGCTTTTAGGATTTTTGTTTTTTTTGAAATGTTATTCATATAATAAAGATAATACTTAAAATGTGAAATAAAAATTATTAAAGGCCTATATAGATTACTGAACAAGAAACGTGAAAATGACCAAAGTGCCCCCAGTCGTGATATTGAGAATTTTGGGTAGTCGAGTTTCCTAAAAGCAAACAAGCCCTTCAATTCTAGGGTTTTTTCGTTGAAAGTAATCGAAAACCCGACTTTTCCCATCGGTTCCGATCAAATTTTATCTCAAGAATCACTTCTTCACTGATTTCAGGTAAAAAAATAACCAGGGTTCGTAAATCTAATCCAATGGATAGGAGTGGAGTTTCCAGCTTTTATTTCTGTATTATATGTATCGATTATACTGGCGTTTATTTCTCAGATTTTGACGAAAATGACTCAAGACGTTGAGATGAAGGAGCAGCAGCCCGCCCCCTCCAATTCCCTCTCATCCACTTCTCCATCCATTCTTCAGCGTAAGTAAATTTTTGGTTAATTATTGTTTTGTAAGTATGCTTAGGTTGTAGATTTAGAAGATAAAAATGAGGTTAAAGGGCTTCTAATTTGATCTTGAAGGATAAAATGTAGGTAAAAATGCTAGAATTATGATGTATATCTATAATTGTGAAAGACATTCACTAAATTGTGTATCTTTTTTCTGTAGTTTTCAGGTACACTTGAAAAGCTTGTACAATTGATGCTTGTTAGTATTAAAGAAGAATATTATAAAAGATTAATTTTAAACAATGCTGCTTTTCTGTGTCATTTTCCTCTGTTGAATCGAGACTCAACCTAAGTGTAGCATATTGGGTATAAATTTTGTGTTTTTGGTTGCTTATATTAGATTTAAAGGACATTGCCGCGTTGGTCGAGATGGGGGCTTACACTCGAGAGGTTCGAAGGATTGTGAGGGCTATACGGTGGACAATTCAGCTGAGAAAGAAGCTAAAGGCTTCTCTACTTTCTGCATTTCTTAATTTTGCTCTTTTGCCTGGATCGGAGGTGCATTCTCGCTTGTCTTCATATGTTCCTTCGGTAAGCAAGTCGGACATTTGAGCAAGTTGTTTAATTAATTAAAGGAAAATGTGGTGTTCACATCCTACACGGCTACGCGAATGATGAAATTACGGCTCAAACTCACATTACTTATTTTTTTTTCCGGATTGCTATGATTTGATTCCCTTCTTCTCTCTTTGGATATTCTGATGCACGTTGAATTCTGGGCGTGTTACTGTTGTTAGTTTAAAGAAGTTATAAAACAAAGACTAGGTATCTTTTTCTGGTGTAATATTTCTATGTTGATAAATGTGATGAATCCACTTGTTCGGGAAATGGTATGGCCTCTGGAAATTTTGCTTAATAGTTTAGCAGTTGGCGTTACATGCTTAGGCTGTCTTGCTACCTCAAGTAAGATGATGTAGAAGTTGAAGGGGATCGTTTGTACGTATAACCACCATTTTATGATATGTAATGATGCTTGTAGGAGGAAGAGCATGACATGGAAGTTGATAGCGCAACGTCTGGTACGCAAGCCCCTGCAAAGCACCCCTTGCCAGAGCTTGAGATCTACTGCTATTTGCTTGTTCTAGTATTTTTGATTGATCAGAAGCAATACAGTGAGGTATTGGTGTATCATAAATTACTACAGATGTTTACTATCTTAAATGATGCCTAGAACATCTGCAATTATTGATGAGCCAATCCTTCTTTACTGTCAGGCTAAGGCTTGCTCTTCAGCTGGCATTGCTCGTATAAGGAACCTCAATAGAAGAACTGTTGATGTCCTAGCATCCAGGCTCTATTTTTACTACTCTTTAAGCTACGAACTCACTGGAGATCTTGCTGAAATACGAGGGTATGCATGTCTCTATGCTAGCTTAAATTGCACAACACCGATGAGGTCTTTACCCTTGTTTGATGGATGGATTTGGAAGTTTGTTAGTCTACTTATGTTTTTAAGGGAACAATAAATGAAATTTATACTCATTTTTTCTGCTTAACAGTGTCTTTTGTTGTAACTTATGGTTTCACATCTAATAGAAAGTAGCATTTTATAACAGTAATCTTCTTGCTTTGCACCGGACTGCAACTTTGCGCCACGACGAGTTGGGGCAGGTATGTTTGTTATTGGGCGAGCAATTAGTTTATCATTTTACTAGTGGTTTTCGTGATTGATGGTGTGCTGACATAGTGCAGGAAACTCTTCTGAATCTGCTGCTGAGAAACTACCTCCATTACAACTTATATGACCAAGCGGAGAAACTGCGATCAAAGGCTCCTCGGTTTGAAGCTCATTCAAATCAGCAGGCAAATCTCAAGACTCTGGTCCTGTTATTTTGTGTTTAAATGGAATTTGATACAAAAAGGAAGCCATAGTAACTTGGATTGCAAATATCATGTTTTGTACCCAAAGGTCCTTTACCGAGCATAGTACATATGTGTAATTAGCAATGAGAAATATGAAAGTATTACGCAAATGGCTGTTCCAAGGTTACTTTAAGCATATCTACTATCGCACTTTAAAGAATGTAACTACAAGTTGAGTGTACATTATGCAATTATTAGCTAGTCTAATATCAACAGGATGATATGACTCTGCAAATGCTTTGATGTTTTGTTTTTGCTGCTGTCTAAGCATAAAACATTGAACTTCCATGATGAAGGAAATGGAAACAATTACCATTGCACTACTTCTGGTTTCAAGCATGGATAAATTATTATTTTTTTATATTGTTTTCTATTTTCCTTTTTCCTTTTTTAATATATTATTTTATCTCATTTCTCCTTCGTATGAAGGTTGCGTCAGGAAGGGCATCCGGCGTAAAACTTTGCCACTTTGCTTTTTGTGTGAATTTGTAGTGTTAACTAATTTTAGACAATTAATTGACACTATAAACTTGGCAGTTCACACCACCGGTCCCACATGGTGAGATAAGGTGCAGTTGATGATGATGAATATATTATCTTTACTACTGCATTATTTTGGATGGGGGGTGGGGTTTTGTTTGTTCTTGAAGTACGGTATGTCTTGCCACAGCTTTAGTTTATTGAAGGATATGTCTATACAATCTAAATGTTGTGATCCTATCTTATTCTCTGCAGTTCTGTCGATACTTGTTTTACCTTGGAAAGATTAGGACAATTCAGTTAGAGTACACTGATGCTAAAGAGTCCCTACTCCAAGCTGCCAGAAAAGCACCTGTTTCTGCTCTTGGTTTCCGAGTTCTATGCAACAAATGGGCTGTAATTGTCCGCTTACTGCTAGGGGAAATTCCAGAAAGAACTGTTTTCATGCAGAAGGGGATGGAAAAAGCGCTGAGGCCATACTTTGAGCTTACAAATGTGAGTATAGACTGTTTTGTGTCACCTATAATATCATGTTTTGTGTAAACCTACGGCTTGTATGTTATAAATTTTGTTTTGGTCAGCCTAGTGTAAACCAGATAGTGGTGGTAACAGTATAGTTGAGATAAAGGCAATAACCGTGTCTCATTATTCTAGCTATTCTAGATAATCGTAAAGTCTAAAAATATTTGGGGCTGTTTGAATTGAGGCATTATGGTCTTATGAGCTATGACTACATTGTTGCATATCCAGATTCGAAAAAATTGGATTATCTTATTCTAGACAAATATCATAAATTTTCCTTAGGCCTTTGTTGGTTCCCGTAATAAGCAATTATACATACGTATTGACTTCTTTTATATGTGGGTTTCAGGCTGTTCGAATTGGAGATTTGGAGCTTTTCAAAGCCGTTGCTGAGAAGTTCTCCAGCACCTTCAGTTCTGATCGAACTAACAATTTAATCGTTAGGCTACGTCACAATGTTATTAGAACTGGCTTGCGCAACATTAGCATCTCGTACTCGAGGATCTCACTAGCCGATGTTGCTAAGAAGTTGAGATTGGATTCTCCAAATCCTATTGCCGATGCAGAAAGTATTGTATCGAAAGCAATTCGAGATGGCGCGATTGATGCCACATTAGATCATGCTAAGGGGTGGATGGTATCGAAGGAGACGGGGGATATTTACTCTACAAATGAGCCTCAGATTGCTTTTAACTCGAGGATTGCTTTCTGCCTGAATATGCACAATGAAGCCGTGCGTGCCCTCCGTTTTCCACCTAATTCCCACAAGGAAAAGAAAAGTGCGGAGAAGAGAAGAGAAAGACAACAGCAAGAGCAAGAGCTTGCTAAACATATAGCTGAAGAGGATGATGACGAATTCTGATGGTAAGGTGCATGTGGTTTTTGCCTATAATAGCATTTTTCCCTCTTACATGTTGCACTGAAATTATTAAATTCTTGCAAGGATGATTCCTTTTCGGACCGAATGGGGCTACTGTTGTAGCTTTTTGCATTAACTTGTTCGTTGTATGAGTTTCCTGTTTTAGGCTCAAAAGTATTTGTTGGTTTCTTTCTTCTTTTTTTTTTTTTTTATTGGATAATTACAAAAACACCCCTAAGGTTTAGGCTAATTACAAAAAACAGATGTTTTAAAATTACAAAAGAACCTTGAGGTTTGATCCCATCTCACATTTTCTCCCTTCATAAATAACAAACATTTCAAAAAACCCATGATATTTTTAGAAATATTACAGTTAACCCCTTAAATTTAAGGCATAATCGAACCTGAGGGGTTTTTATAATTTTGAAGCATGTCTGGGTTTTTCTGTAATTAGCCCAAACCTCAGAGGGTCTTTTGTAATTGTCCCTTTTTCTACTGAGCTGTAGAACGCTGTTATATAAGATTGTGGATTAGGCTGATTCTGCAGGCAGGATATATTTCTTTTACATATTTGACAAGATGTTCTTGTTCCTGTTGCATTAGATGATAGATTAAGAGTTGTCTGATGTTGTGCTTTTGTTAGGTTTTCCAAGTTACCATTGAATATACCACGATCTTGAGTTTAGCTCAAGTGCTATCGCTCACCCTTTGTAAGGGTGTTGACCGGGTGGGTTCGAACCCGGTATCTTTCAGTTTCTTTGGAATTTATCCCTTCCTCTCCAACCAGTACTCCCAACTTTTTTTAAAAAAGTTAACATTGAATATTTTGAAACATCGTAGAGGAAGTCGGATAAAAAAGAATCCCCCAAACATTGTGATTTCATCCATTTCATAAGTTTTATTTCTTCAGTCATTCACTCCAAATTGGGATATTACATATGGATAATTATAAAAAGACCCCTAAACCTTGGGCTAATTACAAAAAGTCCAAGAGGTTTTGGAAAATTACAAAAACTCCCTCAAGGTTTGATTGTGTTTGAAATTTAAGTGGGTAACTGTTTGATAAATGTAAAAGGTGCTTTTGAAATATTTTTTACAGAGACTTTCTAGATCTCTCCATAGAATATTCTTTACAATATACTTGTAGATATTTACAAGGGAGTACTCTATAGAGAATATTGACAAATGTGCCTAATGCTTAGGCTAAATAAGTGTGTTTGGTTGTCTTGGACTCGGGCTAACCTCTTAGCAAACGATAGTGCAAACTCGGTCCATTTTTCCGGACCGTTACACCGTGCTCTTAAACTGATTTCGTGCTACCTCGAGCAAGGACTCCTTTACATGGTCAGCCTGGACAGTTTCCTTGTCCCTTCTCTGTAACCACTTTGTCAAATTCAAGGGAAATCATTGAAAAGAAATGGGGTTTAAAGGGTTTTGAATTTATTAAGAAAATGCATATAACACACCTATTAGTATAAATTTTGTGATATTGTGTCCAAATATATGGTTTTCAGTTTACCTCAACTCTAAAGATAATTGAAACCAGGCATTTGTGTCTTGTTGCATTCACATTGATTACTTGGAAGCCAAGATAACTTAATCCCTCAATCAGCCTCACAAATCCACCATGCTTGTGCTCACATAATACCTTCACAAAAAACTCATTTCCATCCATTTGAAAAACTTCCACTTGTGGCTGCATTATGCCAATTATGTTTTGTTTTTGTTAGTTGACATGACTATGAATTAAGGGTAATTACAAAAACAACCCTAAGATTTGGGCTAATTACCGGGGAAAAAAAACCAGAGTTCTTTGAAAATTACAAAAAAAACCCTTGAGGTTTGATTATGTTCTACATTTATCCCTGTGATTTTCGAAAATATTTCAAAAAGCCCCATGGCATTTACAAAAATATTACAGTTACCCCCCTTAAATTTAAGACAAAACGAAACTTGAAGGGTTTTTTTTGTAATTTTGAAACATGTCTGGGTTTTTTTTGTAATTAACCCAAACCTCAGGGGTGCTTTTGTAATTATCCCATGAATTAATGCAGAAACAACTCACATTGATAAATTCTCAATTTTAGCTATTCTTACCTCCATTTGATGCACCTTCTCCTTTGGATCCTTGTGAAAATCACCGAAAAACTTCCATTTTTCGCGTTTTGGACCACTTTTCGTGCCGTTTTGGTGTAATGTTAATGGAGGAACTTTGTTATCAGTACTGTTTCTTACTATTTTCATAGCATTCTCATCATCTGAATCTTCTTCAAGCTCAATTTGCAGATCCTTTACTTGTTTCTCCAACTCCTTAACATAATTGATTGCGTCTCCAAGAATTGCACCTCTATCTAGCTGCAACATAATAGAAGTCATTTAAGAAAATGGTAATTACGAAAACTACTCCTGAGGTTTGGGTTAATTACATAAAACCGTGAGGTTTTTGAAAATTGCAAAAACTCCCTTAAGCTTTGATTCCGTCTTATATTTTCCCCAACCCCCTGGCATTTATAAAAATAGGGTTAATTACAAAACCTACCCTTGAGGTTTAACCTAATTATAAAAAATCCCAACTAACTTTTAAGATTACAAAAATATCTTAGAGGTTTTATTTTGTTTAACATTTGCCCACTTCATAAAAAATATTTCAAAATTCCCTCTCATATTTATAAACATATTACGGTTTACCTCTTAATTTTAACACTGAATCAAATCTCAGGGGTACTTTTTGTAATTTTGAAAGTTAGCTGAGTTTTTTTGTAATTACGTCAAACCTCAGGGTACTTTTTGTAATTATCCCATAAAAATATTATGGTTACCCTAAGAGATTCTTGAAACATTTATGAGGTTCTCTGTAATTAGCCGAAATGTCAGGGGCCTTTTTGTAACTATCATGGTTATTGCTTACCTTGAGATTCAATGAAGTGATGATTATTGCTTACCTTGGAAATATTAGGGACCAAGGCTCGAAGGGAATAAAGCCTATCATTAAGCTTCTTTCTCCTCTTTCTCTCAGCCTCTAGATTCTTGGATTGTTGCCCCTTTCCTATTTTTTTCCTGCACTCGCCATCAATATTTTCATCGCCATTTTTGTGATCAGAATCTTGATCTGATCTGTTATTTTCCTCTGTTACTGAGATTTTCCCGTTCGTTTGATCTTTCATGGTTAATCTTGATACGCTCATCGTGTTACTATATGTAGGCTCCGTTTCATGAAATACATTCTCAGTTGAAGGAGTGAAACCGTTTGATTCGTATGTATTTCCTTCAAAGAAGATACTCTTATGATTATTGTTATTCATGATCTCTGAGCTGAACTGTTGTAAAGGTCTGTTTGGATATGTTTGGATAAGTAGAGTGATGAATCTTGATAAAATCAATGACTTGTTGATCTTCAGGAACCTGGAATATATATACAAGCCAATTAGTATAGTACTTAGTTCTATCATGTTTGGGATAGTTACCAAAACACTCTGAGGTTTGGGTTAATTACAAAAAAATCCAGAGATGTTTCAAAATTACAAAAAAGACCTTCTTGTGTCGCTTTGTCTTAAATTTAAGGGGTTCTGTAATTTTTTTTTAAATGTCAGGGGATTTTTTATATGTTTTTTACTTATGAAGAGAAATGTAAGACGAAATTAAACTTTAAGGGGATATTTGTAATTTTCAAAGAAATTTGAATTTTTTTTTGTAATTAGCCCACACCTCAATGGAGTTTTTGTAATTATCCCATTATGTTTTGTTCTTTTTCAGTTGTAAATTTAGTTAACAGAGAGTTCGTCAGCGAATCAAAAGACAATATTAAAGCTGTAAAGCATAAAGTGTTTGCCAAGATTTTTATGCTCATGGAGTCGTTCTTTTAAAAATATATCTAGTTTTGTAGTCTATCATAAACACAAACAGGAGTAAGTATATCATAATTGCCCAAAAAATTAAGTATTTATCTTCTTTTTCCGCTATAGGGGAATAAGGCTGAAAAATGAACCAAACTACTCGATACACGATCCAAAATTAATCGTTAAAACTTCGTTTGAGCTCGGTTCGTTAACATAACAAACCAAGCTTGTACATATTTTTCCGTTTGATAAGATGTAAAGTTCGGCTCGAGCTCGACTCGTTTAGCTAAAAAAAGAATAAAATATGTGTAAAAATATCAAACTACTCGAGCTCGATTCGTGTTCGGCTCGACTAAAGCTTCGATTTATAATCGAACCAAGCTCAAACACAGTTTTTAAAGCTCGAATAAAATTCAAACAAACTAGAACAGTACCAAGTTTGACTTAACTCGACTCGTTTATACTGGGGAATCAGGAAACATAAAGGAAACTAGAGATTTTGAAAGAAATTGAGAGATTCATTCATGTTTACAAATTTCAGTTGATGGTGATGGTTAACTGATGCCAAATCCTTAATGGCCTCATCGTTGCATGAATCATCATATCAGCAAATTATGGGAGGAAATAATTTGTATTACTTGTTTTTGTAATGTGATTTTTATTAAGGGATAATTACAACAGCACCCCTGAGGTTTAATTACAAAAACTGTAGATGTTAATTACAAATAAACCCCTCTGGTTTGATTATTGTTCAAAATTTAAGGAGGTAATTTTAATATTTTTTTATAAATATCAAGGGGTTTTTTAAAATATTTTTTCTTGTGAAGGGGGGATATGTACAATGGATCAAACATCAAGTGGTTTTTTGCAATTTTCAAAAATCTTTGGGTTTTTTTTGTAATTAGCCCAAACTGTAGGGAGTTTTTTTGTAATTATTCCTTTTATTAAAGAAGAAAACAAATGTAAGCTAAATGTAACCACGAGCTTGTAGCTCAAAGTGGTATCGCTCACCCTTTGTTAGCTAAATCTGATTTGTATTACAGATTCGAACCCTGTATCTTTCAGTTTCTTTGAATTTTGTCCCCTCCCCTCCAATGTAAGCTAAATCAAATGGATTGAACTAGCATTTCAATAAAAAGATTGAACGAGCCTTTGGGAAAATACACTTTGGAGATGAAGAACAACCTTGATAGAAGCATTGATCGGGTCCATTAGCAATCTCCTGTTTTGGAACGAAGTTTTTGAGATGAAGATATTTGTGAATATTTTTAGGATAATTACAAAAATTACCCCTGAGATTTTCGTTAATTACAAAAAAAAAAAAAAAAAAAAACAGAGATCTTTGAAAATTGCAAAAACTCATTGAAATTTAATTATGTGTTAAATGTAACTCCCCCTATATGAATGAAAGCAATCCTTTCCTTCAAAGCAAATCCTCATAAAAAGATCTCATGCAATAATTTTAAAATGTAAGGAATCCAGAAATCTTTCACAATGGGGCACAAAACTATGACATTTATAAACTACATAAAGAGTAATTATTGGAGCACACTTACTACAAGCTTATAGCTCATTCCTCCCAACTTATTAAAAAAATTAGTGGAACACACATTATTTTTTGAATTAATTGCTTTTAAAGTTAAATAACCACATTAAAAACAATTAGTATGTCACACTTTTATTTTTGTAAAACATAATTAATATTCAATTTGTAAAAGAAAATATTAAATTATAAAAAGACAAAACGAAAAAAATGAAAACTTATGGGGGCACATGCCCCCATAACGGGTAATGTGCTCCGTCATTGAATGTAAGGAGGATATTTTGAAATGTTTTTTTGTTTATGAAGAGTGTAATCAAGTAAAGTATAATACAAAATCAAACTATGGAGTTTTTTTTTGTTGTAAATTTAAAAAACTTGTGGTTTTTTTGTAATTAACCCAAATTTAAGAGAGTTTTTGTTGTTACAACAAACTACAACAAACTAAGCCGTAATTCCACTTCGTGGGGTCGGCTATACGGATCATATCGCGCCATCATTTACGATCATAAGCCATATTTTCATTTATTTCTATGTATAACATGTCTTGTTTAATAGCTTCTTTCCAAGTCTTTTTAGGCCTACATCTGCCTCTTTTGATTTGTGTGAGTGATTCTCTACCTTCTAAAGGTCTCCTATAAACACGTTCAAACCATCTTAATCTGTTTCTCTAATTTTCTCATCTATTGGTGCTACTCCCACTTTGTTTCTAATGTGTTCATTTCTTATTCTATCTAATCTAGTGTGTCCGACATCCATCTTAGCATTCTCATCTCTCGATACCCTCATTTTTTGTTCGTTTTCATATTTAGTCGCCCAACATTACGCTCCATAAAGCATTACGGGCCTTATGGTCGTTTTATAAAATTTTCCTTTCAATTTTAATGGTATTTTACGGTCACAAAAGGATATAAGATGCACTCTTCCATTTATTCCAACCCGCCCGGATCCTATGTGTGACATCTTTATTAATTTCTCCGTTCTCTTCAATTATAGATCCTAAGTATTTAAAACTCTTTGTTATACTCACTTCATGTCCATCAATTTTAACCTTCGTCCATCAATTTTAACCTTCGTCTCATTGTTCCTGTTGTTTTTACTAAAGTGATATTTCATGTATTCTGTTTTAGCCCTACTTATAGTAAAACCTTTTCATTCGAGTGTTTCTCTCCAAACTTCCAATTTTGCATTTACTTCTTCCCTTGTTTCATCAATTAAAACTATAGAGAGTTTTTGTTGTTATCCCAATATTTTACATGGCCACTATAATTACACGTTTTAAGACCCTTTTAAGATTGTTATATATATAGTGTGGCTGGCAGAGTCACATTAGTTCATTAATTTGCTGGTCTATGCGATCAATTTTGAGTTGGACAGAGGGTTAAAACCCTGGTAACTTTCCTATTGTAAAATTCACAGTTAACTCTGGTTCGAATGACTTGAAATGACATAAAACATTAGAAGATAGTAAAACCAACATTTTATACGGTTCTTTGGGCAAATTTATTGTTAGGAAAATGTGTCTGGTTTCTGTTTTCGGAAGAAAATGGCTAAGGTTTGAATGTTTAGGTTTAAGTTGAGACCGAATTTCATTCGAGTCTCCGTAAGACGAAATACGCCTCGTATATTGAGTCCTTACGGTTCCGGTTCGCTAAATCTCTAAGATACAACGACTTTTACTATTCCGGTTAGCGGCACTAGCAAAACCCGAACTACAAATGAACAACAAGAGTTTCGACTTTCAAGCTAAGAAGGAGGAAATGAGTCAATATGCGAGAATGTAATGACCGATTTTAAGTTGCTAATAATTTTTGTGTGTTACTTGATCGTGAGGGTCGAATAATATAGGCCTCTAGTGCCCCGTATGGAAAGATCACGTCTTTTGGCTCGAAAAGGCACATTTTACACTAACAGACGCACTTGTTCAACGACGCCCGACCTGGCGCCGCGGCCCGTCGCTGCCGTGTGTGGATCTTGCGAAGGTTCGGCCGGCGGCCGTGTGGATGGAATCGCGCAGTGCGGCATGATGCACGATCCAACGCACGGGTCGTGCGTCCGCCCGTGCTCGGGTGCGAACCTCTTCCCGGGTTGAAATCCATTTAATTAATTACAAAAATTAATTAAATCCGTTTAATTAATTACAAAAATTAATTAAATCCGTTTAATTAATTAAACATTTATTTTAAAGGTTTTTGGTCCAAAAAGAATAAGGGCCTCCAAGCCCAAGCCCATGGACCCGGGCCGAGCCGAGCGGTGGCGGCGCGCGTGTGTGCAAACTTAGCCTCATATTCCTCATTTTTCTATGTGGGATGGAGCATCTCTCCTTCCCCACATTTTCCATTTTTCATACTGTTTATTTGTATTAAGTGGCTAACTTCTAGCATTAATTTCTCATTAACTCGGAATCGGTTTTGAGAAATTCCAAATGTTATTCTCATCTACTCTCTTAGTAGAATTTTTACAAATAATTTAATTCCATTTTACACTAATGGAAACCACTTAATTATTTGGTCAAAATTGGGTCAACACCCATTTCTCAAGACCAAATTCCAACAATTATGAATGTCCTACCATGTCAAGCTTCTTGGAAGTCATATGTAGAAGCTGTCAAAGCAGACGTGAGGGCGGGCCCCGCCCATAGGATGGCGGTCGAGAAAAACCTTAACCCGCGGACCCATACACTAAGTTAAAAAAAAAAAAATGTTATGGATTTTACATATTTCCATCAAGTTTTTAAAATAACAATATATTAAAACTTGATATTAAATTTATATATTGAATGCACATAAATTGAATATCGATTAGAGTTATCCAAAAGAGAAAAAAATTAAAAGCTACCAATCTTTTTGCGTTTAGTGCCTAAGAGCTCATTTGATGTCTGGACCTAATTTCCAAATGTATTCATATAATCTTGACAAAGTCAGCTTGGTGAACGAGATAGTAAAATAATAACGAATACTGAATTAAAAATGCGTAGAAGAATTATGAATTAATTAATTTACATATAATAGGAGTGAAAATTTGGCCTATGGGCCAGTCCACGTAAGAAAAATCGGCCTATGGGCCAGACTCTGACACCTTTGGGCTGGGTTATTTATTAAGAGTCCATTGGACAATTAATATTAAATAAATATATAGAATGTTTTTTTTTTCAAACGATAGAAATATATTCATTACACAACAAAACTTACATTGCCAACTGGCAAAATGGCCACCTTGAACATACATACATTGATACATGTCAAGGGAGAACTCCGTCAGGAGGTATAACCACCGTGAATTGAGGGAGCAAAACAAGAAAAACTAAAAACACAAAACAAAAGAAAACTAAGTACTCCATAGGAAACTAAACCACCTCCGAAAGGAGGACTAAGACACTCCTCAAGGAGACTACCCAACTCGAACAAATCCGGGCACGAGCTACTTCACGTGCACCGCAAGACAAATTCTTGACCGCCTCGAGTTTCGCAAATCAACCCAAAAAAAAAAAGACTCAAAAAAATACAGAAAAATCGAAAAAAAAAAGAAAAGAAAAATGCCTCTCCCTCACCCGATCTTCAACCGCAACCCATCACCTACCCGGCTCCAACTCTCCTCTTTGTAGCTCCAACCTCCGACTTGCCTCCACTCTCGATCGGAAATTCCGATCACCTCCGGATAACACAAGGGATATGCCTTCATTGGCCTCCATCATGAAGCATGGTTGGGGAGGGGAGGGGATAAGGGGAGGAGGAGAAGGAGAAGGGAGGGGGAGGGGGCAGCGGCTGGCTGGGGAGGGGAAGGGGTTTAAAGTTTAGGGTTTGTAGTGAGAGGGAGGAGAAAAAAAAGTAGAGAGAGAAAGGTACATTTCCACCTTAGGAATGTTTAGGGGGGCAAAAAAAAAGGGAAAAAAACAACAACAACAGAGATTGCATGTTTTACATGTATGATTGGACTTTAATGTGATGGGTATAAAATATTGGGCTAGACTAAATTGAACCTTAGAACTTACTAGGGGCGGAGCAAGGGTTTGTCCTAAGGGGGGTCCAATAGTAAAAAACCCGATCACTTACATATATATATTTATACAATGGTTGAACCAGGCACCCTAACGGGATGGGCCAATAAACAAAAATATGGTGGGCCGGATAGAAAACCAAGAAAAAACATACAAATTAGCATTAAAAATATTTTTTCATAAAAAAAAATCTAACTATTTTTTTTAGAAAAAGATGGGTGGGGCAGGGCCCAGGTTGGTCCACCCCTAGACCCACGGTGTATATAAAATACGTCATTAAATCATTAATCAATTAAACTTAGACTGTATGTTGCATATTACGAAAATCATTTACAATATAATAAGAAAATTGCAATTTAATTTTCAATGTACACTAGCAAACAATAATTAAGAAATTCATTTATTTCTTCCATTTGATGAATATAAAAGGAGGAAAAATTATTTTTAATATAATAGTAAACATACATAAGGCCCACAAAGTTTCTAGTTTAACTTACTAAAATTCATGAGCCATGTAACTCATAATAAATTTTACAAACAAATTGTGGGGGCAAAATATAATACATATATACTTGTAGGTACTAAAAGGTAAAAACAAAAAGTTGGGGGAGGCAGGGCCCGGCTAGGCCCAAGGTGGCTCCGCCCTGGAACTTACTACACCCACTTCAGTTGGGCTTCCCCAGCCCATTAGTATAACCGAGCTCAATTACTTGATGAATTATTAGTTTTTTTTTTTTTTTTTTGAGAATGGATGAATTATTAGTTTTAACTGTACTGTTAACACTCAATTAGTTTGTTATATTAGTTTTAATTAGCAGTTAAAACTGAATCTTGGTGTCTTGCTCTATATATAAATACTATATATAAATACACTCCAAAGCAAATTAAGTCACTTACATCTTATTCATTTTCTGATTTCTGAATTTTTAATTAGCAATCAAATATGTTGAATTGGGTTGAAAAAAATCCGGAACCAGGCCGAAAAGAAATTACCACCTACAACAATGGGCTAAGAAGCAAGAAAGGACGAAAGTCGTCAACTCACACACGAGAAGTGACGACATCTGTCATTACTAAGAAGCGCAATGGTCGTAAAACACGACATTGCCACGAAAAATTATGCTGTGGGGTCGTAATTGTCATTGCTCTGATTGTGATCATCATGATGATATATCTCGTAATTACTAGCTTTTAGGTAATCATTCTTATCTAAGCTTTCTTGTAAATTTAGTATTTGATTTTAATTTATTTTTTGTTTTTGGTTTTTTGGTTTTTTTGTTTTTGGTATATATATAGGTGCGTGGTGAATTGGTGATCAAGAACAAAAGAAACAAATTTCAAGGTAAGTAGTGTGTTTTCATTTTTAACATTTTCTTTTTATATTGGTAAAAAATAATTTGGAAGAAAAAGATCAATTTTGAGATTGTGAGATAAAAAAAAAATGATATATTTTTTTTGTGTGCCATTGATGGCTGCCAATGTAACCTGATATATTCATTTTCATTTTTCCTAATATTCATACAAACCATGGAGGGAAATAAGATCCATAACACATAGACAATGGCACCAAGAAAAAGAATTGTTTTGACCTTTATTTGCATCAGGACCTTATGTAGCCTCCATTTATTCGGTATGTTCAGTAATTCCATAATTAGGCAAAATTGCATTTTTGGTCCTTTAAATTGACGTAAATACACTTTTAGTTTTCTATGTTTTTATGTTTTAGGGGTGTTGTTTGGCAAACACTAATTTTAAAAAGTTGCACATTTATTAGTCCTATTTCTCAATTTTGGGGATATATATCTTATTCCTAAAATGCCAAAGTGGCAACATTAATGCTTATATTGATAGCTAGAATTTGGTGACATGGTGCTTACTTAGTAAGCATAGACTTTGGAAAATAATTTATTTTATAAAAAATAATAAATTAAAACAGTTTACAAGTTTTAAAAATAATACTTGCATCTTTAATTTGTAATCTCATGTTCAAGACACGTACGAGCTCTATGAAATTCTTTCCTTTATTTTCTCTTGCAAGAATGTATATATATAAATAAAGTAATCTCGCAGTATATATGTCATTTTTTCATTCTTTTTAATTTAATTTTTTTTTTTTTTTTTTTTTTTTGGTTGTAGGTGGATGTTGATCACGAGTGAAAAATTTCAAGACAGGGTGTATTTCTCTGTTTCGGTCATGTAATAAATTTCAAGACAGGGTTGTATTTTTTGATTGTTGATGATGATCATGACTTGATTTCCTTATTTTTTTGAATGCAAAATACTACGTACATTCCAAAATAGAATTAATGTGTCGTTTGCATGCATGTAGTGATCTGGTTTAATTTGCATGCATGTAGTCTGGTTTGAATTTGATTGTTGATTGGACTATTTTTGTTATTGAAACCAAAATAATTTTGTACATATGCGTACAAATATATACATGTATGCAGAATTATATTGCCATATTACAAATATTTTAATATTATTGATAAAATGCATACAGGTTATAGACGGACCCAGCCGGGTCCAAAAATATCAAAATGGTAACCCGCCAGGTTACCCACTTAGGGAGTGTTTGCAAAAACTTCTGCTTTTAGAAGAAGTGATTTATTATAAAAAAGTAGAAGTAGTTGAGAATCGAAATTGGTAGTATTTGAAAATAAAATCAAAAGTTGAGAATGAGAAGTTGGGTGTTTGATAAAAAAGTAGTAGAAGTGCTTATTTATTTGTAAAATTCAAACTTGAAGACGAGAATCTAAAGACCTCTCTCCTTGCTTTTGGATTCTGATTAAATGAAGTAGAATCAAAAGCAGAAGTTATTACTTGCAAACACTAAAAACTGTTTTTTTTAAGCAAAAAAACAAAAAACACTTATTTTAAGTGTTTGCAAACACTCCCTTAATTGGGTTTAGACCCGCCTAGCAATAACGGGTTTATTGTGGGTATAGGTTTAAACTCACTCCATTCACATCCCTAATTATTGTCAACTAATATTTATAATACCATTACTACTAATTTTTTTTACCATTACTACTTAAGGTTAACATTTAGGAGTCTCATTTAATTATGCAATAGGAGCCCCATTGGCTTAGAGTTGCCAAAGATTTTTAAAGTTACTTAATTACATATCATAATTTCTTTCACCCATTATGGTTTATAGGGTAAGTATAATTTATAAGTAAAATATTACGAGTAATAAATAATAAATATAGCTTAATAGAGAATATATATATATATATATATATATAATTTATAAAAGAAAAACATGTGCGTGTTTGCTCTACTTAAAAGATGTCATAACAATGTTGATTTTGGTCTAACTTGCTTTGATTTGGAAATGAGTTAGATCCGTCTCATGATCTTAAACCCGTGAGACGGTCTCCGAACCCGAATACGGAAAACTCAAACCCAAACATAACAAACATAAATATAAATGATGTTACCTTTATCTTAAAATATAATTATCTTATATTTTAGTTCATTTTTATTAATTTTGAATACAACTTAAAATTGACTTATAGTTAAACATGAATACAATCCGATGACTAAGGACCGTAATTTCGGCCTCATCCAACCCGTTTGGGGTGCCCCGCTCCGTAATCCACGGAGAGACGAGGTGGGTCTATATATCTATTCCGCCTCGCCTAGAATATTTATTTATTTTTAATATATTAAATATATGTTTTACATATATAAAATATATTACAATATAAATTTTATGTAATTTTATATTATATTATATCTAACATTTATAAATTCATGATGACAATTTTTGTGAATAATATGAAAACATGTACTTATCTTCTTCTTCATTGAAATATATATAATTCGAGCAAACTAAAGTTTTGTGCAAAATGGATAAATGATGCCATAAATTTAAGATGGGTATGGCTAAAAACAATATCTGGTTATTTGGGCCCAAAATTGAACGACTTTTGGAAGTGGGCCTTCCTTATGAGCTGATTGTTGAATTTATCGTGGTGAAGTGGAGGTGAATTACGAAAAAGCCCAACTCATTTGACATCTTATAAAGTATATTAACATAAGAGTCCGATCCTTTTAATTATTCATGCCAAATTTCTCAACCCTAACCTACTAATTCTTTTGAGTTTTTCGAGTCAACTCAAAATAATATAGAATTTTTGAAAATCTAACTAATTCATCAATAAATATGAGTATTACTTTCTCATGTATTTAATTCATGGTCAAGGACGGTTGAACAACCAACTATGGGACACGTGTATTAGCATTATAAATTAAAAAAAAGTATTAGTTTAAATAGTGTTATATAACATTAGTAGTGTGATAAAATTTTAAGACTTATATATTAATTTTTTTAAGAAAAGACTTATATATTAATTAGGTTATAATAAAAGTGTACCCTCATTTATTATTTTTTTTATGTAGGTGACGATTGTATTTATTTTGTACTTCGTAATAACAAATCCCCGAATCCAACCCTGTGAATGGCGCATGTCCACCACAGAACTTTAATTTGAAATAAACCCACCAAGTTGAAAAAATTAAAATACAAAAAACTATTTGAATTTGACTCGTGTAATGAAGGTTATCCAAAATCAGTTTATTAAAAAGAAAAAAAGAAAAACAAGACAATTTATAACGTAATTTCATTTAAAAACCAATTTGAATGTCCTTATACTTCATTATCAATTTTCTCAAGAATCCTTACTCCTCCTTAGACCTCCTCCCAGGTTGGTCTCACCTAGTCTGGTTGCTAGACCAAAATGAAATATTGATGCACATGCCAATAGGGACCAAAAATCACACAAAATCTGAACTTGTAGGACCAAATCTTTCAATGACCGAAATTGCTAACCCCTATAGTCATGGCTGCTCCAAATGTTAGTCGGTCGACTCGGGCGCAGAAAAATTTACAGAACTTAAGAGCCCAATTTTTTGTATAACTTTAATATATCCTATATATTTTAAAATCAATAACATTATAAAGAAAGTTCGTGTTTAGCATAGTGGTTAAGGCATTTCACCTTAAAGATTATTGACTACAAGGACCAAGGTTTGATCCCATTGAGTGCAGTGGTTTGAAGGGCCCATAGTTGCTAACAATATATTACAATTAAGTTCCCTTAAAGGCCCTAAATTAAAAATTCACAAATTAAAGAGTCAAAAATTTGGAAAAAAGAAAAAATGGAGCCCCAATTTTAAAGTTCGACTCAGGCCAGAAAATTGGTAGGATCGGTCCTGCCTATAGTTAGGGGACGAATTTTGCAATTAAGAGCATCAAGACTGACATACAAGTCTTAATTGGCTATCCAGTTCTATAAAAGGATGATTGAAAAATATATGACAAAGTCAAAATTCACACCACTTAGAACCTCTAGCTGGAAATCCTAAACTTTGTGATTCAACATTACAAACTATCTATATAGGACCTGATCGATACATAAGTAATAGTAGAAATTTAACTTGAAACAGAACACATCTAGGGACTGATTTTTTTTTGAATAAATTCGGAATATATAAAAATAAAAGAGTAAAATGTTGTTTGCAAAGCCAAACAGCTAGCAAAGAAGTGATAGCAAGATACAGAAAGCACCATCACAAAGGTAAATCACTAATATTTGTTGGAGAGTAATTTAGGTGTGAACCAACCAGTACCAGATCCCGACTGAACGCGTAAATTTGTCGAAGAAGTTATATTAATCTTGTTCTGTCGCACGTAAAACACACCTCTTTCGTGAATTATGAATCTATTGGGATCAAATGCGTTTTCTAATGCATCATTAATACCATCTAATTGTTCCTCTTGCACCTCACCATCAACTTGATCATCATGTAAAGCATTAATGCCATCATCACCATTATCATCAATCTCTTCTTCATGATGATGATGATCATCATCATCCATGTCTTGCTCATGATCATCATCCCCAGCAAACCCAATTATTCCCCGAGAGTCATTTATGGCAAAGTGAATGCGGTTTGGCTCAACTCCATCAACCGAAGTCGACCCAACAGGTCCGACGAATACGCCTTGATTCCTTATATCGCTCATCTTTTCCAAGCAACATAATGATAATGATCTGTTGTTTATGTTTAGCCGACGAACCTCAAATCCACTAGTTTGAGAGTATACGAGTGATTGGATAGGCCCGGAGGCTTGATCATCGCCGGCATTGTAAGCGTACAAATCGATAACGGCACTAACAACTAGCAATTCACCCTTGGTAGATTCCACCAAGTGCTCCACTAGTATCCATCTTTCGCGGATGCTCAACCCAATTGTATAGACAGGACCTTCCACATGACGATGATCATCATCCTCGTCGTACTTGAGATGCAACATAATCAACTCCACGTCACAACACCTCAATTGTATAATCGTGGTGTTTTGATTCGATGACGTTCCATTATTATTATTGTTGTTGTTGTTATTATTATTCTTCGAATGTATGCATGAGGCGTAAAGCTTTCCGTTACAGGACATGATGTCCTTGTAGAGTACTCTAGAAGTTCTCGCAATGCTCCAACTCTGATCCTGCGGTGAGCACATTGCCAATTGATGGTCCAGATTCCTTCCGAAAGCAAAAACAACAGCCACCACGCACTCTACTGAACCAACCGAAAATACTTGCACTCGACCGACGAAAGCAGAGATATTCTCCGATCCTACCCTAACGCAACCATCCACCAATTCATCGAAAAAGGGGAGCGTGGATAGTGCAGGAAGTTTTCTGGTGGTCCCGGATATCGGATCCCACAACAACATGACCGTGCTCGAAATGTCGCACCCCGACTGACCAGCCATGAGCAGCCATCCCCCCTTACTGGAAGACCCGCAAAAGCACCACCGCCACCCACCACCACAAACCGAATTAGGTAAATTGAAACGGTATGTTCTTTCCTCGGACATGCTTTCGAAGCATATTCCTTCCGGTTCGCTGTGGGATAAGATAAGCCAGGGGGCCTCTGGTTTAACTGGGAAGTCGGCACGCGTAAGCATATCTCTCCATGTTTTGCACACGAGTCTCGTGCGAACTCGGTCGCCTATGCACAGATTCCCAAATATCTTCTCCATAACATCATTGGGGAGTCGGTCGAAAGGTGAATCAAATATCTCCCCTGCAACAACATCATAATCATAATCATCATAGCCAAAAGAAGCCGTGTGCCGGATGATTGGCAACGAATTGGCTCCGGGAATCAAACTTCTCAAACAACGTAAATACCACTTAAAGAACGGAAACATAATGAAAACAACTCAATAATCAGATTATCAATAATCAATAATAGAGTAAAGCGTAAGAATCAGATTATTAATAATAGAGTAAAAGTCAGATAATCGATTCTTATATATAGTGAAAAAGATTGTGATGGAGTAGTTTGATTGGTGGAGAGTCCAATTATAAGTGTAATTGGTTGTAGTTTGAATTCGAGTCCAATTATAATTGGAATTCCAGCGAGCGATGATATATTCTCTGGCAGAGGCGATTCAGTCATGGGCTCCACTGGGCTGGAGTCCAGGACAGATTTGTGGAAGCCCATTATTATTATTTACTCTTATGCTTATGTTATTGGTTTTATTATGATTAGCCCATCCCATAATTTTTCCCCATCCTTTTTAATCTAATTAATAATATATTAACAAAGCCCACTTTTTCTCTCAAAAAAAAAAAAAAAAAAAAAAACACATTTCTTTTTTTTTTTTTTTAAATAAAAAAAAAAACAAAGCCAAACTAACCACAATTAAAAGAGAGGTCCGATTATTTTAGTTTTGGAATATTGTCATACTGTGGCATAAATAGAATATATTCTTTTAAGTTTTATTGTATCACTCTACTGTTGCCATGAATAAATTAGTTGAAAATTGCTAAAATTTACTAGAAAATTGATTTAATTCATTGTTATGAATAAATTAATAGAAATTGTGGATTGTTTGATGCTCTACATTGGACGAAATTTTGTTAATAATATAAATGTAGATTTAATTATTGATGAAGTTTATGCTTTGAAGTCTCGTCGAGCACAACTTTAATAAACACTAAAAAAATTTATTATGCATAACTTTTATTGTACTAAATTTTCCTTGCTTTCTAAAATTCTGCCCATCATTGATTCCCGGATCTCGCCATGCATCACATCGCCCATATTTTTTAACGGATTATGATCTCATGTTACACTTTCTCTATTCCATTATATCGGATGGATGACATGCGTACATGATTGATGTCACAGGAAATCATAATTGTACATGTATCATTCATCCAATGTATGAAATATAGAGTGTAATAGAGAAAATGTAGAACATGAAATCTCATCCCGTTTTTAACATATTTTCTATAAAATTATTCTTAAACTAAAATATATGCAATATTTTCTCGATACCAAATATATGAAATATTTTTTATTATTATTTAAATAGCATATTTTAATTTTAAAAAAAGTCTTTTTGTTTTGCTAAATTATGTTAAACACCAAATGAACATTTTTTAAATCTCATATAATATTATTTAATATCGCGATAGTAAAATCCAACTAGCTAGGTTTCAAAATTACAAAAGTAACCCTGAGATTTGAGGGATTACAGTAAAACAAACGAAATTTGTGTAAAGTCGATAATGTTCCTGACGGATTCCAGAAACAAAGAAAGAATTGAAGGAAAAAAGAAATGGAAGGCCAAAATTACATCCAGAGTTTTTGGACTATTTTTGTAGTTTATTGAGAATCAAAGGGGTGGAAATTGTTTCTTATACATAATCAGAGGGGTATTTGTAAGATTTTGGGTATGGTAGTTCTCTATTGATCTTTATGTAATGTGGATAATTTGTGAACATTACTACAGGGCATTTTTGGAATTTCATGTAACTTTTTAATGATTTCAGCACATTCCATTAGATCAACTAGCTGTTGGGATCGAGTGCTCAGGGATTACTTTTCATAATTTTTAAATTTAGCTGATTTTTATTGTAATCACGGGAAAATTTCAGTGGTACTTTATGTAATTAACATGTGCATATAACATTTCAAAATTCGCATCTTTGTGACCATTATACAAGTTTTCGCTTATTTTGTACCCTTCTCGTATATTTTTTGATCCATCCTGCGTGAGACTTACCTTTTTTTATTGTAAATTTAAACCATTACAAAGTCATTTTAGAATTAATGAATATTTAGAAAGAAAAAATGTAGAGATTACATATTTTACATCTTATTGGACTTTTAAAGTGCTGATTGGGCTAGACTAACTATTACACAAATAGTTGAAATTTAGAATCTTCTTGAGAGTAATCAATAAACTTACTTAATTTGGGCTTCTAGCCCATTAGTATAACCAGTCACCGGACCGAGCCCCCAACTTCTAGTCAATCATATTTGAATAAAGTGTGGTAAACACAAATTTGACTCGAAGTTATTTAGAGAAATCCGAATTTAGATATGGAAAATTTGAACCCAAACACAATAAATACAAATATGAACAATATTACCTTTTGTCTTAAAATATAATTATCTTATATTTTAGTTCATTTTATGTATTTTGAACACAATCAAAATTGACCTAAAGTTAAACACGAATACAAATCGACTACTAGGGACGCTAATTTTGGCCTACCCCTGATCCAACCCATTTTGGGTGCCCCGCCCCGTGATCCACGGAGAGACGAGGTGGGTCTGTGTATCTATTCCGCCCTGCCTAGAATATTTATTTATTTTAATATATTTAATATATATTTTGCATATATAAAATATATTATAATATAAGTTTTATGTATTCTTATATTATATATAACATTTATAAATTGATAATGTCAACTTTTGTAAATAATATTTTATAAATATATATATATTTTTTTTTTTTTTTTTTTTTTTTTTATTTTTATTTATATTGGTCGGAAGGGGCCGACCTTTGAGCCACGCCAAAGAATAGAGAACTTCAAGTGAACTATTTCTCGTTAGTTGAACTGGCAGGATGAACATGAAGTTATGAAGGTAGGATACTGTACCTTACTATGCGCTAATCTAGATCCTCAAAGAGTGTTGGACCTGTTGGTCACCCGATTCGCCCCATTACCATTCCTACTAAGTACTCGAATTTAATCATAACCCAAAATTTTGCCCAAAGTTCGCAAATCAAACTAGGATGATGTAAAATCTGATCAATTAAATTGTTAGTTTTTTTTTAATATTTAAATTTAAAATATATAATTTCGTACTTAGCAAACAAATCTTGAGTGAGGAATAAGAATAATAAACAGTATCAGTAATTTATCTCAGCCATTGTTCACCTCGAGCAGAGAGAATTGAGCATTATCAATTCAATTATCCTTCACTGCAAACTCCGACTTACACACCTTTGTGTGTTTATACAGTTGAAAATTAGTACGCATTATCTCAATAATGAAAGGGAATTTTGTTGAAGGGCGATCGATTGAGAGCAGGCCGGATCTGGAGGGCAAGACAGCAATGACAGTTGCTTGGGCCCAAAATATTTGGGGCCCATTTTACTTTTTCTTCTTTAACAACTAAGCAACAAAAAAATAAAAAAGGCCCAATATCAAGAATCAGCCCTTAGGCCTCAACGTGCAAAGAACTCAAATTCTTTTTTAATATTTCCCCAACTTCCAAGTTATAAATCAGTAACAGTTAGTTTCATTTATTTTTAATTCATTTTGTAAAAGGAAAATGGTAGGTCTGATTTCATGAATCAAATAATATCTAATAATACCAAATCTCCAACTTTCTATGTAATTTTTAAGAAAAAAATTAGTTAATATTTATAAGGTTTTTCCTTGGGTTTTTATCCTCACTACCGATTTTGTGTATCAGACGCCTACCCGAAAAAATTAAGGCTTCGCCATTGATTAGTTTGTTAGTTGATACATTATTATTGTCATGCGGATATTATTATTTTTAATTAGTTGTGTCGTCTACTAAAGTAATTACTCAACCTCGATTTAGAATAATATTTTAAAAATAAAAAAAATTAGTCACTATAAGACCCATTTTTGAATTTCGCTGGGCTCACAAGACAGGGTCAGGCCCTGATTGAGAGATGGGGCGGGAGATCTCAGTGTTTTTTCAACCGAAGAGTTTGTTGATTTTCGTGGCGGCTTTAGTTCTGATATTACTCGCTTCTTCCTTCTCTCGACAGGTAAATGTTTCTTCATTTCAGTGCCAATAATTCCTTTGTTTCGATATTTCACACTTTTTGCTGCGTCGCATTTTTGAGCTTGTATTATGGCACATTTGTTGGCTAATTGACGATTGAACTGGATTTGCAGTTTCCTGTTTACTTGGATCTGTTTTATTTTCCCTTTTAGGTTGTCGAGGGGTCTTTTAGCATTTACTGAGATTATGGTGTAATTTTCAGATTTATGTTGATAACAGAAAATTTTGATTTGTAAACATTGATCAAATGGGTAAAGGCTCCCCTCTTTGTGAGCAAAAGTTTACAAATGTATAAAATTTAACCGAAGAAAAAACGAGATTAGACTAATTTTTGTTGATTAACTTAAGTTGAATGGACTAAAAGAGCAGTCAATAAATGGGATAGTTGAAGTGGATATTAATAGGCATCAAAGGAAGCAGGGCGACTTTTCAAAGTATATAAACAAATGCAGCGAAAAATCACATGAACGGAAGTCTAATTTTTACTGAACACAAAGACTGCGAGAGTGAATTTCTCTATAATTCAAGATATACTTGTTTCTCTTCCATCGATGTTTTAACAAAAGTGACTCTATGCTCGTTGGTTCTAGTTAAATTCTATCGACCTTGCACATCAGGGAAATAGGACTTGGCTGCTCAATCACCTTAAAACTTGTAGACGGTCATATCCTGGTGACACTCGTGGTTTTTTTTTTTTTCCTTTAGTTTTATTTGTTGATTAGGCTCTTGCTAAATGATTACTGCTTTTGATTGCTTTTGCTTTGCATTTCCAGGAGGGAGAGAATGTGGAAGACGATTATGAAATCACCCATAGAATATTTTTGGATGTTGACATAGATAAGCAACGTATAGGTATGGCGGCTCCTTCATATTCTATCATATATGGCTTAGTTATGAGTTTCCTGGCCCAAAATCTCATTATGCTTTTTAAATTTTAGTTCTCTAAAATCGTGAGTAAATGAAGGGCTGAGGGGGTGAGGTCTGTGGAGGATTGTGGCTTCTACAGATGGTGGCTAGTAGGAGGGTTTTAGTAACTTTATCGTGCCAAACTATCTTTAAGATATTTTAAGCAGAAACTTCTCCATTGTGATTTTTTTTATCTTTGTTAATATGATTTACCTCTATTACAGTTTGATAGATGAACATTATTCGTGTGACATTTCATTCATCGACATAAAATATGTCCATTCATAACGATAGACCTGTCGATCATGAAAATCTTCCTGTCTTGTGTTCTGCCACCCTTTTGCATATGAAACATGAAGTTCTAGAAATGTTGGCATAATAATACCTTGAAAAGCTTTGTGGATCGTAAGAAGAAAAATGAACTGTGTGTTCTGCATGTAGTACTGTTTTGCTCTCCTCTGTTCAAATTTAATTTTTACGCCTCTATATCCGCAGGGAGAATCACTATTGGATTATATGGTCAAGTCGTGCCAAAGACTGTGGGTAATGTCTCTGTCTTCTGCTTGTATTTCTCCATGTTGAGCAAATTGCTTTTGTTTTGTTTGGCATGACGATTTTGTTTCTTATTAGATCTACATTTTCCATTGCAGAGAATTTTAGGGCTTTGTGTACAGGTAATTTTAAAGACCTATAACTATTCAAGTTTGTTACAGACTTGGCATTCTTATATTCAATGCTTTTGGTAAAGAGGCTGATCTTTTTATCTTCACTAACCTACTTTTTCTTGAATCAGGAGAGTTGGGAAAAGCTGCAAATGGTAAAGTTCTCCACTATAAGGGAACTCCATTTCATCGCGTCATACCTGGATTTATGTTACAAGGTGGAGACATCGTCTCTGGAAACGGGAGAGGAAATCAATCTATTTATGGTGGCACCTTCCGTGATGAAAATTTCAAGTTGAAGCATTCTCATGCAGGTCTGTGATGATCATCGTGTAAAAGGGAGTGTCTGCAAACACTCAAAAAAATGTAATTGTCGGCTTTTAGCTTAAAAAAAATCAATTTTTAGTGTATACAAATGTCATCTTCTGCTTCATCTAGTTAAAATTTGAAAAGCTGTCGTGGGGTGCTTCTTATTATCCTCAAATTATTTTCATAATCCAAAAATGCTCTCTCCCTAAATAAAAAAATGTAATATTGGCGTACTAATAGTAAGAAGGTTGTTTTTTGTCTTTTTATCCATAGCTCATTTTAAAAAGCATCTTATTTTTCCAAACATTTCTTCAATTTTTACTTTTTCGGCTTTTAGCTTCTGTTTGCAAACACTACCAACTTCTGATTCTCAACCACTTTTTTTAGCTTCTGGTACGATTAATCATTTCATTGTACAAAACACATGGAAACAATTTACTTATTTTCTCAATCTGATTTTTGCAGGCACAGTCTCCATGGTGAATTCAGGACCTGATTCCAACGGTTCACAGTTTTTCATTACAACGGTCAAGGCTTACTGGTAAGGTTTGATGTTGAGGTAGCACTATGTAACCAGTTTAGTACTATGATACTTCCTCAGACAGCTGATCTTTTAAGCGAAATTCGTTTAACGTAATTTTGGCAATTGGGCAGGTTGGACGGCAAGCATGTCGTTTTTGGCAAAGTCATCAATGGAATGGATACTGTGTATGCCATTGAAGGGGGTGCAGGAACTTACAGTGGGAAGCCGAGGAAGAAGGTTATTATTGCCGATTCGGGGGAGATACCAAAGAGCAAGTGGGAAGAGGACAACCCAACTTCAGTAACATAACAATATGAACAACAGAACAATGTCTCAGTTTAGCTACTTAGGTTCGAATTTCTTTTAGCGCCTTAAAAATATCGTGTTTATTACATCATGTCATCGAATGCAATATCTATAATTCAGCTCTTGCCGTGTGGAATTACTGTAATCATTTTTTCTTTCGAGCAACAGATATATAATTGTATCATGGGATAATTACAATAAACTCCCTGAGGTTCTGGCTAATTAAAAAGAAACCCAGAGATTTTTGAAAATTGCAAAAAAAACCCTTGAAATTGACTCTATTTTACATTTTCCCCCTTCATAAATAAAAAATATTTCAAAAAAACCCCCCAGATACTTACACAAATATTATAATTACCCCTTAAATTTAAGACAAAAGCAAATTTGAGGGGGCTTTTTGTAATTTTGAAACATCTCCGGAGTTTTTTGTAATTAGTCCAACCCTTAGGGAGGTTTTTGTAATTATCTCTTGTATTATAGTCTTGTTGCTTCAGCTGATCTCGAGTGCAAAAATCTTGTCACATTAATGAGACATAAATTCATAGATGACTCAATGTTCAATCTATGCTCTTTAATACTTAGTCAATCAATTACGAAATTTTCTTTTTATCCTCGAATGTTTTACGAGTCCAGAGTTTTTAATTATTATGGAGCAGCTTCTGTGGGTCATATTTTAGTCATTGTCTGTTTTATTCTTAGTTCCCTTTATTCCAAGGCTATAGCCTATATGTATATGATTAATTTTTAAATTTATTTTTTTCAAAAAAAAGTTATATAAATAATGTATTGATGTTTATGTATTACTATATGAAAAAGCAGATACAATGTAAAATTAAAATAGAAGATTTAAAAATTAATTGGTTATGTGTTTTAAGAAAAATAAACATAATGGCATACACTTGTATGAGAGTCATGAGACGGTCTCATTTAATTTTTCATGAGATTTAATCATATATGTAAATAAGATTTAAACCTAAACTCAAACCCATGAAAATGACCCATGGTTTTTGTGTATTGTAAGATTAGTCTCACGAATTTAAGTTAAGTCAGAGGCCTCACATAAGATCTTCTCATAATGGTGTTGGCTTTCAGATCTATCATTCCATGGAAAATATTCACAGAGGTGACTAGTAGGTGCGAATATAAAATAATCTATTGTCAACATGCAAAACCACTTGCTTTTTGGCTGGATAGCAATGAACTAACAACGACTGCAAATTATTCTTTGATTTGCATTTTGCACAGAACCATTTTTTATTTCTCTCTTCAATTTATCCTTCATCAAGAAATTTTTAGATCCATTAATGTGCTATAGGTTTCTTGAAAATCCGACTCTTTTTTTTTACCTTTTTTTTTCTAATTCTTGATAATGCAAAAATCAAAAATCAAGACAAATTTATAATAACTATCTGTTTTTGGATATGGGATTGGTAATTTTCAGTACTATTTTTTAATTTTCAAGAACTTTTAGTCAAACTAACCCCAAAGTATTTAAGGGAGTGCTTAATTGTGAATTAGTTTTTATTTCTTCCACTTTTTTGACAAAATATTTCATGAAAGTGTGCTTATTTGTGAAAATTTCCAAAAAAAATATACTATTCACTTTTTTCACTTTTCAAATCATCAATCACATCAATTTACAATTTTAACAAAAAATATCACATCAACTATCATTATTATATAATCATATCACAAATATAATATTTATTCTCTCTTATTTTTCAACTCACCAATCACATTCAATCATTATTATATTAAAAAATAATCACATTAACTCTCATTATTACATTTTCATCTTATATTCTTTTTTTTTGTCGACCTGCAGATCTCCACACCATTCAATGGGACATCCGTCATTCTTCGGGGATGGTCCTAATCTCCTGGAGGAGGGGCAAACTCAACCCAAAACTCCGCGGTAGTCGGACCGAACTTGAGACGCCGGAGTTGCGATTGCAACCCCCTCAACTGCGCCAACCCCTGAGTTTTAATCTTATATTCAATCACTCTCGAATTCATTCTCATTTTTTAAAATAATTTTTTCATACTACTTTTATTACTTCACAATACTTGGCACTATATTCACAGTAAAATTTGATGACTGAGAATAATTGGCACTATATTCTCAGTAAATTTTGATAAACCGACCATGAAATTGAAATCATGATCCACAATTGCCAGCTCACATGAAATAGTCAGACAAAACAAAACAATAATCCCATTATCTCACCCCCGCCACCCCCACCGCACCGCCGCCAACCGCCATCTCCGCCGCCCCCTCCGCCGCCAATGGACAACCCTGAAGACCCAAACAAGCTAGCCTCCACTCTTCATGAACCCACCACCACCACCACCCAACCCCTCCTCTCCAAACCATACCCATCACTCGACCCACCCATAGCTTCAACCTCCGAAACTGAAGAAGACCAAACACAGTACCTTCAGATCTCTTACAATTACGGCCCTCGCTCCATTAAAGATTTGCCTTTTCTTCTTCTCTTTTGTCTTCTCGTTCTCTGTACTTTTGGGTTTGGAATTTTCGCCTCTGTTAACAGAAACCCACATCGCCACCAAGTTTCATCTTTCATTTACGATACGACGTCGTCTTCCTGCACTTTTCGTAATGATTTCCGAACTCCCTTTTCTTCAAATTCTTCAGAGTGGAACCCTTTTTATGACCGTTTGAGTGAGAGTTCAATTTCTACTGAAAATACCCCCAAATCGACTCTCTTAAATGACTTGATTGATTATTCATCTTCGTTAGTCAATTTGAATTCCAGAAAATCGAGTATTTTGAAGAGCTTGATATGGACTTTAGTTATAACCCTAATTTTGAGCTTGCCCTTTGTCTTGTCCGTGCTTTTTTTGCTCAAACACTACACTAAACAGATAGTTTATGTTTCGCTTCCTTTCTTTGTGATAGTCCCGATTTCCATTAATGTGTACTGGTTTGTTGCTTGCACTGTGAGCTCCACCTGCAGTGATGCCTTTCCTTTGGCGTATCGAATTTTCGTCCTCGTTTTCGTGTTCTTGATAATTGGGGTGATTGTGTGGATTTTTATAGTGAACTGGCATAGAATTGAGTTGACTGTGAGAATAATTGGTGTAGCTTCTAATGCATTGTCGAGAAACTTAGGGTTGTTCGAGTTCTTCCAGCTCTGACACTCGGGTTATTCGCGTACTACGCGCCCATTGTTGTGTTTTTATATTTGCCAACTGGAATGGGAAGATTGTGCCTAGAGAAAAGAATGGGGAATATTTTTGTGTTTGGAAACAGGATAAATGGGTGCCTGCTTACTATACGTTGGCGATCTTGACGGTGCTGTGGTCTGCAGCTGCTATGGTGGAAGCTCAAGTATATGTTATTAGTGGAACTATTGCACAATGGTATTTCTCTAAGGATGATCTTTCAGGGCCAAAGCATGGCATAAGAAGTTCCTTGAGGTTTTTCTTCCTATACTGCCTTTGTTAAATTAATCAATCACTCACTAGCAGTGTGAAATTTCTAAATTTGTTGATTGCTGCTATTTTCTTGCTATTGGCACCCGGAATGTTTTACATCGGATATTTTTTAAGGACTAGTTAGATTGATGCCTTGAACATATTTTTGATCAACTTCTAGTTAGAGTCTATGATGTTGTTGTTACTTGTGAAACTAAGTCTATGAGCTAAATTATCATAATCGGAGGCCGTCTTGCTAACTTTTGTGATTCCGATACAAAAGTATGAAACAATGGAGCAAATTGCAAGTCCATTCTGTCGATTGATTCTCCCTTGTGCTTTCTAGGATGACCTTTGCTTGGTATCTCCCCAGCCCCCTCATATACTGGTATGCTTGACTTGAGATTTTGATCATCGTGATTCTGCTGCATATTATTCGTTGGCAATTTAATCACCATTACACTGCTAGCCAACCTAAACAATCCTTACTTCTATTTATCTTAATCTCCGTCTTGCTACATTAGGAACACATGTTGCCTCTCCATGAGAGATTGTTAGGACTTTCTTGCTCCTAGTTCAAGAAGTACTATCGACATCCGTTGATGAACCTATAATTTGACTAGGTCAAATCTACTATGAAATAGGTTGACACAATTAGCTCAGTTGATCAAATCTTGTTTTTAACAGTAAACATGAAATGCTAGTGGTATTGGTGACAAGCAGGAACAAAAACCTCCACCGTCTCTTCCTGATTGGGAAATATGCATTAAATCTAGACACTATTGGCTGAAATTATTGCTGTTCGTTGGATTAGGTTGCCTGTATACTAATGGCGGAGACAGGGGTCCCAACTCAACCCTTTTTTAAAAAAATAAAATTTAGTGAGATTTTTTTAAAAAATATATATAGTTATAATCTGTATTATTTTTCTTGGATTTTCTATCCGCCCACCCCATTTCCGTGTATCGCCCACCCTACTAAAGTGTCCGGGCTCCGCCATTGCTGCATACGATATGTGTGAAACTGGCATGAGAGAGGAGATGAGTGGAAAAAACACCATGCTTTTGTTACGTAATAGATTGTAATAAACCAAATGGCATCCTGTATCAGATGTGGTTGCTTGAGGTATTCAAACAAAAAACGTGCCTTTCCCTTTGTTTTGGGTTAGATTGTATGAGATGAAAGTGTAATACCCCATCACTGAACTAAATAGAATACTGAGTAGCAGCTTTTAAACCGGGACGAATACTATGTGTGCCTGCCTCGTTAAGTTTTGACGGTTGAAATCATTATCATCTCAAATATACTTGTTTTACTTAATCCAAACAATTTGATAGTATCGACTTGTGCGAATGTCAGAAGCTAAGATTTCTGATTATCTCTCGAAACATTGCAGAAACGCATTCGGCCCCTCCTCTGGCACAATATGCTTCTCTGGATTGCTTATCTGTGCTGTACGCATAGTTCGATCTGTGGTTGATAATGCAAGACAAGAAGATGGATCTGGGATTGTGAACCTTATTCTGCGGTGCTGCGCCAATGCCCTATTTTCAGCCGTTGATTTTCTGAACAAGTTTACCATAAACTTTGCTGCCATAACTGGTGAAGCATACTGCAGTGCTGCTAGGATGACTTATGAACTTCTGAAACGCAACCTTCTATCTGCAGTATTTGTGGAGACTGTTTCCACTCGTATACTGGCTGGAATTGTCCTTGTGTTATCAGCAATTTATGCCATAGTGGTAAATTTAATAATCTCCCTTTCAATATACTTTATATGGATTAGTTTTGTATTTTTTTCTGTGAAAATGAGGAATTTGATGTCACTAATTGGCCTTACCATGGCAAGCTGCTGTTATGCTGTCAGTAATTGCATTTAGCTTTGCAGTTGCCGACACATTATTAAAATAATCTGTTCTTAAATTACATCCGAGTTTGTTAATTATGAACTGTTTCTGTGCATTTTATCCATCTTATACTCTTTCATTTTACGTTTACATATCTAGGGAGTGTTGGTCTAGGGTGGCGATTCGGGTAATCAAGTCGGGTTTGTCTTTGATTTTCGGGTTGATTTTGGGTTATGCTCAATATACATCAGAAACTAAAATATAAAATAACTATGTTCGGAGTTGGTAACATGGTGTCAGATTCGTGTTAGTTGTGTTCGTGTTTATCAGTAACTTCAAGTTGAGTTTGTGTCGTCTCAGGGTTGTCACCCCGGTGTTGCAATCAGTAAAAAAAAGTGTTTCTCAGCTTTTGGCTGGAAAAGAAATATATTTTTTTAGTGATTGCGAAATGACAACTTATGCTTCTGATTTTGATTTTGCTTCATTTAATCAGAATCTGAAAGCAGGAAGATGACGGGTGCGTTAGATTTCTGATTATGCTTTTGGTTTGACTTTCACAAACATATAAACACTTTTGCAACTTTTTCACCAAAAACTAAACTTCTGATTCTCAATTTCTGATTCTGTTTGCAAACATTACCAACTTCTGATTCTAAATTACTTTTACTTCTGCTACAATAAATCACTTATTTTAGAAGGGAAAGTTTTTGCAAACGCTCCCATAATCTTGCCAGCACCTTCATATAAATTTTCGCTTCTCTTAATCTCATTGGTAATAGCTTTGTCCAGTGGATCTTATATTTTCGCTTCAGAGTAATTTAACTTCGATTTTTTTAATGTTTCCGTTAACTGTATTTGGAGTTTGGATCTGAAAATTCATTGTTTCCCGATAAATGCAGGTCTGTGTTATTTTAAAAGCTGTTATTCATCTCGGTGATGATGCATACTTTGTTGCTGTTGCGGCATGGGTATTGCTGATTGTGATTCTGGGCTTCTTCGTGCACGTTTTGGACAATGTTATTGATACAGTGTACGTATGTTACGCCATAGACAGGGACAGGGGAGAGGTATATAAACAGGAGGTGCACGAGGTTTATGTTCACCTTCCGATCAGTAGAAGTCATCATAGGGCAGGTTTTGTTGCTAGAACTCCACTTGTTGTGTAATCATGTCGCGTCATTGTGTTCGTGTGTTGTATTATCTGTAATCGTTCTTTCTTTCTTGTAATCTTTCGTGGACGGTATAATTGCCTTATGGCAAATTGTGCATATCTGAGATTTGATTTTTGTATCCAGCTTTGTTCAATAAGAGAGATTAATTTTGTATGTTGTGATAGAGCTCGTTGGCATTGTTTTATGATATTATGCATCATTTATTGGTAATCACTGTTCTAAAAATCACGGTCTAGCCCCGATTAGTCTCCACCTAGTCCCTAGGCCCCCTTGTCCGCCTTGGTTATTATTCCGATTAGGTCCCGCCTAACCCCACTCAGGCTCCACTTAGGCGTTAGGCCCCAGTCTGCTGCCCAACTAGCGCCTAGCGTTTTTTAGAATATGGTTGGTAACTTGAGTACATATTCCCCCTTTTGCTTTACCTGTCAAATGTGTGCACATAAAGGTAATTTAGATCCTTAGTAGCAAATAATTTTCTTGAAATAACAGAGAGGATGATTGATGTTGGTGGAAGCTACAAACAAACGAACAACGAACAAAAGCTATAAGAAACTATTTGTGTAGCCTAATTGCAAAAAGAAAAATTATCTTTTAAAATTACAAATACCTCTTGAGATTTGTTTTTAACTTACGATATTGTATCCTCAAGAGGCCTGGAGGGTATTTTTGTTAGATAAATACAAACCTTAAAGTTGTAATTTTGAAGATAACGGGAGTTTTTTGTGATTAGGCTAAACCTTAGGGTAGTTTTGGTAATTATCCCATATTAATATGCTTTGATTCACAATTCTTGATGGACAATTCATATATGCCAAAGACAAGGACATGGTGGGCAGCAATTCCTCTTCAAGTTAAAAGTCTCCATCCAAATAAGGTATTGACATAATTACAAATAATGCATAAAAGTTTGTAATAATTTGGCACCAAATAGAGTACTTCCATCAGAAAAATGTTGAGATCTGCCCCACCACATGGTTTTATCATCTCTTCTTTTAGTTGTAACAGTAATAATCTCTTTGCAACCACGGGTTAGCCAACTTGGCCACCTCACACACCATTTAACAGGGCGTAAGCCCTATGGTAACCCTAGACCATGTTTTTTTTCCTCGTGAAAAAAAAAAATATTATATACATTCATAGAAAAACGGACAAAAGAAATTGGAAGCTATGCCCCGCCATCAAAACGCCCCGGATTAGGGGAAGATCAAATATAATTAAATTTGGGGAATCAAGCATACTTTTCTATTTACCTGTGAAACCGGATCTATGTTAGCAGATCCACAAGAACACCGGCCTTGGTCCGTGCATATCTCAAGGCAAAGAATAATACAACCAAAAATCTACTGAAACACCGTCGGTCATCCAAGCGCACATCTCGCGGCAACGATAAGGAGCCGTAGTTAATGTGCTCAAGCATAGCGAGACCCCACCATAACACCGATCGACCCTGTACATCTCGTAAATTTACCTTGGCGACAGCGATGAGGAACCGAAATTTCTGTTTTGAAGAAGCTGAGTTACAAATATATATATATATATATATATATATATATATTAATCTCTTTGCAATGTCGCCATTTATGTAAAACTACGATTGTAGGCTTTAATAGTGTGCTAGAGGGACACTAACACGAGGGACGTGTCGGCTCATGATCATGCATGCATCGTCCATTAGCTTATTGGATTGATAGACATATTGTTAGACTTTAGTGTTTGTAAATTATGCAAGTTTTCTTGATTCTGTATTTCTGTTGACTGTTATATTACACATCTTGCTGTTTCCTGGAAGGTTTCATTAACATAGTAGAGGGTTTTTCTTAGCTACCCAAGTGGGGTGGCACCCAAGTGAGTGATCCACCACTGGATCACTCACACACCCATGTGGGTGTGTGTGTGTGTGTGAGGATCCAAAGGTGGATCCTCACACTGGGTGCCACCCCGTGAGTCCAAGCGGCTACGATAATCTGAGGGGGTGAATAGATTATCTCCATCTTTTCGATTTCGCCTCTTTTTAAAACCGAATGCTCAAATACAATAATAAAGGTGCGGAATATAAACAACACACGTCGATTTAAAGAGGTTCAACCCACCTAGGGCCTAATCCTCTACCACCCCAAAGATATCCTGGATGGATTTCAAAGAAAAAGAATTTTATTAATTACCAAAATTAATACAAATTCAACTTACAACACCTTGAAGAGCACCACACTCTTCTTCAACACCACCTTTGGAGATTACCACAATCTCCCTTCAACGGCACCTTGTGAAGATTACCACAATCTTCAATCTTGAAGAATACCAAATTCTTCAACACCTCAATAAGAAGATTACCACAATCTTCTTGCACCTATCACCTAGATCATCCAAGTGTGCTCTTACCACAAGAACACTCACAAGGATATCTTGTGTTTGAATGATAACCAAAAATCAAGATTACAACTCAATAATGAATAATACAATTTGAGTGCAAAGTGTAATCAAGAATAGCCTAGACCTCAAAGATGTGAAAGTGATAAGCTAGGCAATTTTACAACAAGAATAATAACAATGAAAGACCAAGTGTTTGCTTGAAGTGTATCTTGTTGTGTTGTATCTCAATTGTTGTATTGGTTGCTCCAAAACTTCCTCTATTTATAGGAGATGATTGATCAAGCATAGGCTCTCTCGGGGATTGAAATCTGACAAAAAATACAATTAAAATCAAGAATATAGCCGTTAGAAATCAATCCCACAATTTAAGGAAATATGTCTGTCAAACGGTCATATTTTTTGTCTTTGTCAATACATAGGCCGATCGGTCGCACGAGAGATAAGAGAAAAAGAGAACACTTTGAAAATTACAACAGGCGAACAATCGGCGTAGGCTTGACCGGTCGACCCTGTTTCAACCGGTCTCCCTAACCAAAAATACGAAGGATTTAAGTCTGTTTCAACAATGAAACTTGCAGTCTCGGTCGATCATTGGGCGCGGCCGACCGACCGGCCGACGCCCTTGAGCGGCCGGTCGACCTGCTTGTTTTCCTTCCGTCTTATTTTTCTTTTCTAAAAACATCTTCAGTACGGGTTGCCCTATAGATACCCTGGCCGACCACGAGATAGAAATATTGTCCAATTTGTGTCGAAAATAAAGCTCAAGAAATACTCCAAATTTTAGTAAAAACATTTTAAACCGATCGGAAGTATTAGGACAATATTTAGAAACATCGTTTGAGAGTGAAAACCCAATAACGTAAAATCATTAAAAGTGTTGTCCAATTTAGACGAAAATAAACTTGAGAAAATACTCCTAAAATATTAAAACCATTTTAAATCATTTAGGAGTATTTGGACAACTTTTAAAAACATTGTTTTGGTGATAAAATAAAATCATCAAAATTAAGATAAAAACATGTATCAAACAATCTCCCCTTTTTGATGATTACAAACCAAAACAATTTTTACACAAACTAAGAGAGCAATTTTAGAAATGATTTTCTCGGTAAAAGTATTTGACCGCTTTGGAAGCAACCAAAATTTCCAAAAATATTAAGGCAACCAAGTAGGGAGTAAATATTTTCAATAATAAGCACAAGCTCCCCTATCAACAAGCACATCAAGAATAATGTAAGAGCAATAATCCATAAGCTAAAAGCTTTAGCTTTTATAATTTGTTCAAGAGCTTATAAGCTCCCTGTCAAAACAACATTAAACAATAATATAAGTCCATCAAGCAACAATTGGACTAAAAACAAATCACAACTTATGGCTTTTATGAGCCATAGCTTATAGCTTTTATGACAAGCTTTTATTAGCTTCTTTGAGCTAATGAGCCAATATCTTGTTTCTCCCCTTTGGAATCATCAAAAAGAATGTTAGGATGATAGAAACATCATGGAAGAATATCAAAGTGCGCCAAAGAAATTGTTTATCAACCATTGAGCAATTTAGGCTTAAAAATCAAGGAAAATGGGAGAAATGTAACATAAAAGATCCATAAGCTTATTAGTAAGCTAAAAACATGATTTCAAAAAGATTTTAAGACATTTTGAAGCAAGAGAATCATGTAGAAGTTGAAAGTTTCATTGCGACATTTTAACAAACACCTTGTGTGCGTGAAAAATAGAAGAGGTTGTATATAACCTTTGTAAATGGTTCAAGCCAAAAATTTTCATATCATCAACCAACCTCAAAAAAAATCATATGCACCATATGCAATAACTTGTTCATCAATTAAGAAGCTCAAAGTAGATTCTCAAGGGTTCAACCCAATTGAGATAAGCTAAGAATGATCAAGGCATTTCAAATGCCAACAATTAGAGCATCCAACAAGTAATAAGTCATGCTTTCATGTATCAAATGTCCCAACATATCCAACTAAGCATAATGAACAAAGCAATAAAAGAAGCACTTTTACCATCAAGTACTTCATACCAATTATCAAACAATGCTTTAGAGTATTTTTACCATCAAATACTCCATCAAAGTCATGATCATTCACAAGTCATTATCAACTTGCAATTTTAACCCTTTAAGAAAAACAAGCAAATATCATTAGTACAAATGAGTTTTACAAAAGTTCATAAAAGTACAAAACAACTTAAATGAAAATGCTAGAAAGTAGAGGAGATGGGGATATCAATCTTCGTCCGAAGAGAAGCAAGTTCCGGGTATGAGGTCCTTGATGAATTTCTTCAATTTGCCAATTGACTTCTTCAAACTAGAATTTTCCTTTTCACGACCCTGAGCTCTTTTCTAAGAGAAGCCACATCTCTAAATGTTTCTCTTTCCACTTTGGCCATTCTCTCTTTGAGATTTAGATCTTCAACATCCAACTCGTCTTCATCTCCTTCCTCATTTTCTTCTTCCCTAATTTCTTGTTCATTTCCCACATTTTCTTCTTCATTTTCCTCTTCATTCCCCACATCATCTCCTTTGTTCACAAACTCACCTCTTCCAATATTTTCAACCTCATTGTCATTAAAGAAATCATCCCGAGGTTGTTGTTGATGTCGGGCACGCCCTAGCGGCTTTGGTAGGAACCCATGGTAAATGTCGTCGCATTCTTACCATTTGTAGAATGTTGGCATTATCAAAATCATTGTGACGAATTTCGGTATTCATTTCATTTTCCGGTATCCCGATAAGTATAAGAGTCGGCAAATCAAATTTCCCAAGGTATATTTCTTCTTGGTAAGCTTACTAGATTCCAACAAGCAATATACAAAAATTGCCCCATAATTTACTCTTTCTCCTCGAACAATCTTATAGGTGAGAAAGAGTTCGAGATTACTTGGAAGTTTTATTTTTTTCCACAAACACAATAGGAGCAAATGATAGATATAATCCGATAATTTGGCGGCATTGCCGAGTATGTTACTTCGGGATATACTCCTAAAAAGGTTTTCACATCATCTAGTGAAACACCGAAAATATTATCATCCCAACGGGCGCAATCCACATTGACTACTCCATCATTTGGCACGTTAAAGTGATCACAAATATCGCCAATGTCCATGAAAATGCCTACCATTAACAAATGTGTGAAGTTCCAAAGGATTATCTATCGTAGCATCAACAATCCACATATTTGCATAGAAAAGTTTTATAAGCTCGTCATCATAGTGCAAACACGGATTATCCCAAAGTGAAACCCATCCTTGAATTTCAAAGTAAGCTCTAATATCCGGAAATTCATCATGAAATGCTTGAAAACGAACCATACGAGTGCACGCAATTTTCTTATCATTCAATCCAATATTTTCATAATGTTCCTCCGCAAGTTTATTTAAAAACGAAATCTATTAGCTCTGAGGGAGGCTCGTAGAGAGAGTGATAACTTACTAGAGTCCCAATGAATGCTCGATTTTGAAACCCCTCTCTTAATTCGACAATCTCCTCTTCCGTAGTTTCGATTTTGATGGTCTCTTTGTAGAATATCATCTTGTTGGGGATTGGAAGAAGATTCACCCTTTGCCTCCTTCTCCTCTTTTGAGGATTTCGTTCGGTAGAATTTCTTGGAGGTGCCATATATGTGAAGTTCTTGCAAAAAGAAGTGAATTAGCACGAAAAATTTCAAGGATTGATGAAGAATTGAAGATTGTAGAGGAAAAGGGGAAAAATCGCTGCTATAGGGTTTTAAGAAATTTTGCTGCGTCTGTTTTAAGAGCTGAAGACAGAAAGTTTTAACCTGAAAAATTGGCCTGGGCGACCGGTCGAGGTATGGGGCGACGGCGAGGTGCGAGCGACCGATCGCCCCTGCTATGACCGTCCCAGGTGATTTTCTTTCTCCCAGAGTTTTCCAAAATTCGATTTTTCACCCCAAAAGTTTTAAAACTTTGCAAAAAAAATAAGTTTGGACTATATCCAACAAATATGGGAAAACATATGAACGATAAAATCGAGACTAAACACGTAGTGCCTTTTTAAAAGAAAAAATTTGCAAGATCAATTTGGGGCACTTAAGGGGTCAAAATGAAATATCTTGAAAGATATGTGCATAAGTATAATATCGAGTTTAAAGAAAAATACGAGTAGACATACCTCGATGGTTTAAGAAACTTGATGACGTAATAGCCAATGAGTATGAAATATGTATCCTACACAATTCTTAGACAACATTTTCATAGAAAATTCAAGTGTAGGCAATTTATATGAGATAACAAAAAGAGCTTATGCTATAAGATTTCATAAGAGATAATAAGCCACATAAGTCTAATAAAATGCTCAAGAGTTTTAGAAAATCATGCAAGGTCCCTTTTTTAAAAAAAATTTAAAACTCATAAATATATAAGAGACCTATTTTAAAAATAAATACTTGAAAATTCATTTTGCAATTAAGACACAATTAAAAGTATGCATAGATAAAAAAAAATGCATATACAAATGGGGAGATACGGTTTACCAATTACGCCGTTTCCATGGGTTGTGTCTTTCCCATTGTTGATGATATCTTCCCATTGAGAAGTCACTTTGTTGATGATGACTTCTCCATTTCCAAGTTTGGTTACCTTCCCATGGTTGATGGTTTCTTCTTCTTTGAAAATCATCTTGTTGATGATGTCTTTGCCATTTCCAAGGATTGTGTTCTTCCCATTTTTGATTATACGCTCTTCTTGGAAATTGGCTTTGTTGAGAGTAGTTTCTCCTTCTTTGATCAAATGAAACGTTCATTTGATGTTTTCTTGGTGGCATGAATTTTCTCCGATTTTTGCTTTGCCGGGTACCTAATAGCACATTGTTTTGTGGTACCCTCATGTGTTTGGGTCCTTTAAGATTAGCTTTGAGACTTTTAGGTCTCCAACAATATTTAGAGCTATTTCTAGCCCGACAAGAATTAGCCGCATGACCCTTTTTGCCACAATAAAAACAAGTAATAATTTTAGGAGCATAATGACCGATATGCATAGTGACTTGATCCTTTTTCATATGATTAACAACATTAGGCTTATGATCAAGTTCCTTATCACAATTATGAATATCAACAATATTGGACATTTTATTGGTACTCAAGTTGGATTTTAATAAATCCTTTTTCATGCAACCAATATTCTCAACAAGAGTACTATTTTCTTTTTCAAGGTTTCTAACCTTGTCAAGTGTGGTGGTGTGAGCACATGATAGTGATTCATAAGAAGTAAATAAACTATCCTTATCATTTTTCAAAATATTGAATTCCTTTTTCAAATTTTTGTATCTAACAAGTAAGCTTTGGAATTCATTTTGAAGTTCATCATAATCATTTTGTAAATCACTATAATCATTTTGAATGACAATATCATAGGAAGTAGAGGGTTTAAGACATACCTCATTTTCTTCATTGATGCCCATAAAACAATATTCAACTTCTTCATAATTGGAGGTTGTAGGAGGCTTATTCCTTAGATTTGAGCTTGTATGATCTTGAGAAGTAGATGCTTTTGTTTGACTCTTTCATTTGTAAATACTCCATAGATGGCTTCTAATTTTTGCCATACTTCATGTGCGGACTTTATTCCTACAATATGTTCATTTTCTAAATTAGTAAATGAACAATACAAAATATTTAAAGCCTTACCGTTTAAGGAGATGATTTTCTTTTCTTCATCATTGAGCTTTTTGAAGCCTTTTGAGGTGTATGGTGTATCTTTCGTCGAATGGATTCTCCATTAATGACGGTGTTCCAAATGTCGAACCCGCAACCTTGTAGATAGCATTCCATTCTTTCTTTCCAAAAATTAAAATTCTTGGAATCAAATAGTGGTGGCTTGTGGTGGAGGTGCTGGATAGATGAGCTTCGTTCAGAGCCAGTCGATCGTTTCTCTTCACTCGCGATGTGAAACGAGCTTGCCAAAGAGTTTGGCTCGATACCACTTGTGAGTCCAAGCGGCTACGATAATCTGAGAGGGGGTGAATAGATTATCTCCATCTTTTCGATTTCGCCTCTTTTTAAAACCGAATGCTCAAATACAATAATAAAGGTGCGGAATATAAACAACACACGCCGATTTAAAGAGGTTCAACCCACCTAGGGCCTAATCCTCTACCACCCCAAAGATATCCGGATGGATTTCAAAGAAAAGAATTTTATTAATTACCAAAATTAATACAAATTCAACTTACAACACCTTGAAGAGCACCACACTCTTCTTCAACACCACCTTTGAGATTACCACAATCTCCCTTCAACGGCACCTTGTGAAGATTACCACAATCTTCAATCTTGAAGAATACCAAATTCTTCAACACCTCAATAAGAAGATTACCACAATCTTCTTGCACCTATCACCTAGATCATCCAAGTGTGCTCTTACCACAAGAACACTCACAAGGATATCTTATGTTTGAATGATAACCAAAAATCAAGATTACAACTCAATAATGAATAATACAATTTGAGTGCAAAGTGTAATCAAGAATAGCCTAGACCTCAAAGATGTGAAAGTGATAAGCTAGGCAATTTTACAACAAGAATAATAACAATGAAAGACCAAGTGTTTGCTTGAAGTGTATCTTGTTGTGTTGTATCTCAATTGTTGTTTTGGTTGCTCCAAAACTTCCTCTATTTATAGGAGATGATTGATCAAGCATAGGCTCCTCTTGGGGATTGAAAATCTACAGAAAAATACAATTAAAATCAAGAATATAGTGTTAGAAATCAATCCCACAATTTAAGGAAATGTGTCTGTTGTCAAACGGTCATATTTTTTTGTCAATACATAGAGCTGGCGACCGGTCGCACGCAGAGATAAGAGAAAAAGAGAACACTTTGAAAATTACAACAGGGCGACCGGTCGACGTAGGCTTCGACCGGTCGACCCCTGTTTCAACCGGTCTCCCTAACCAAAAATACGAAGGATTTAAGTCTGTTTCAACAATGAAACTTGCAGTCTGCCGGCCGGCCATTGGGCGACCGGCCGACCGGACGTCGACGCCTGGGCGACTGTCGACCGCTTGTTTTCCTTCCGTCTCATTTTTCTATTTCTAAAAACATCTTCGGTACGGGTTGCCCTATAGGGCGGCCAGGTCGACCACGAGACAAAAATATTGTCCAATTTGTGTCGAAAATAAAGCTCAAGAAATACTCCAAATTTTAGTAAAAACATTTTAAACCGATCGGAAGTATTAGGACAACATTTAGAAACATCGTTTGAGAGTGAAAACCCAATAACGTAAAATCATTAAAAGTGTTGTCCAATTTAGACGAAAATAAACTTGAGAAAATACTCCGGAAAATATTAAAACCATTTTAAATCATTTAGGAGTATTTGGACAACTTTTAAAAACATTGTTTTGATGATAAAATAAAATCATCAAAATTAAGATAAAAACATGTATCAAACACACCCATGTGGGTGGCATGGACAAGGCCCATAGTAGAATACTCGATACTTGCACTTGTCCATATAAAGAGTTCAATTTACTATTAGATTCGATCAATCGTAATTGTTGTCTTTACTTAGGAGGATCTAGTTGTACGTCAACAGATCCTATCAAAATATTAGTATGTGTATATCCCGTGATTTACATTGATGGCAGCCAATGGCGTAGCTAGGGGGCCAAGTGATGACAATGATAATGATAAGTGGCCGGAGCTGATGCCCTCAGACATAGTCACACGTGAGCTTAGAAGCTGATGGTATAAAAAAAAAAGGAAACTTTAGAATATATTTTATATAATGCAATTATACATACATTCTTTTGAGGGGGCATTCTTATGGGGAAACTCGAGCTTGGGATTTGAAATGCCAAAGTTAAATGCATGAAAGACTACTTGTTTAGGAGAAGAAATGGAAATATTTCTTCCCCTTTTGCTTGTACGCTAAGTCTATATTTGAGCAACTCGAAGAGATATGAGATTAAGGTGTTTGAAACGAGATGGCCGGGACCATTGTATTGCTATTTGCTCCACCCCTTCTAAAGACTTAGGGGTGGCAAATCATTAGTGTCGGGCCTTTATGGGCGGCGTACCCGGCCAAGTACCCCTAGCCTAAAAAAATTTCCCCAGCCTCACCTATTTTTTCCCCTTAAAAATATATATATAATTTATTTTTCATTTTTTTCCCAAAGAAAAACAGACGAAAAAAATTGGGGTGTGCGGAGGGCCGCGAGGCCCCCTTGTCTCCGCTCTCTGTTTATGGGGCTGACACGATAAATTCGAGCCCCAACACGACACGATAATTTTATTAGGCCTAAATTTAAACTCAAATATGATATTCTACAAACATGAAAAGCACAACACAACACGATAAAAGAACATGTAAATTTATTTTGTCAGGCCCTTAGGCCATTAACTAATAAAGATATGATTTTTGTTTAATATTTGATACTTTGAACATGTATTCTAATAAATTACCAATATATATGGTCAATTACCAATAAATCATAATTACTTAAAAGTTATTGGGTTAGCCCAATTTAAACCCGATTATTAACCGGTCTTATCATTGCAATTAAAAAATATATTGGCAGGTCTAGATTTGCCCCAATATGTTTTGAAGCGGGTTGGGTGGGGCTCGAGTTTGGCCAAACACGTCCCTTTACCATCCTCCCCATGACACACTCCAAAAAAAGGAAAATATGTAAACCAGATTCACCTCATTGCACACATAATGAGGATGATTTAGTAAATTGAGTCCAATAATGCATACCATATATAGATCCATCTAATATGGCTAAAATCTAGAGGTGTCAAAACGGGCCGGCGGGCGGGCTGCCCGTGGCCCACCAAAACCCGCCACTTGGCGGGCGGGCGGGCGGTCCGCCAAGGTGGCGGGCCGAGAAAACCTCAACCCAACCCAAACCGCCTTGGTCATTGGTTATGGCGGCTGCCAAAAATTAAAAAAATAAAAAAAAAAAATATTTTTTATTCATATTATTAATTTTAATGAATTAAATATACTAATGGATAATAAGTACATATTTTATAAAAATATTATATATACTTTTATAAGAGATAAAAATATAAAAAATCAATTATCCTATTTTTTTGTCTATTTTATCTATTTTTTCATTTTTTTCTTTTTTTAATTTTCTCAGCTAGCTAGCCAGCCCGACCGACGCCCGCGGCGGGCTACTAAATACTTAACCCACTCCCTACCTTAGGCGGAGCGGGCGGGCGGGCCGGCCCGACGGGCCTGGCCCGCTTTTGACACTCTACTAAAATCGTAATATTGCACAAGATTAATGGCAATTTCACTACCCAAATCTTATATAAACATCATAAATTGAAGTACTTGTCATATATTTCCACCAATCTTATCAATAAGCTTAGCTAACAAAAATTGACTCCTCATGGCAATGGCTTTCAAGATGGTACGTCTCCATATTTTACACAACTACAAAATTAAATAAGATTTTATAAACCTCAATTATGAATTTTATTGCTACAATTTTCACTAATTATGTGTTTGTGTATAGGCAATTACTGGGATGTGGGTGACGGAGGAATGCAAGAACTCGTTCATGGAGATGAAATGGAAGAAAGTCCATAGGTACATAGTTTTCAAGATCGATGAGGGGTCGAAGTCATTGACGGTGGACAAGGTTGGCGGCCGGGGAAGGGTACGAGATCTCAGGCGGCGCCGGAGGACGATTGCCGTTCTGCTGTTTTTGACTTTGACTTTGTCACCGTTGACAATTGCTTAAGAGCAAGATCTTCTTCATTGCATGGTCCGTCATTTAATTCTTACATTAATTAATTTACTACTTTTTATGTTACTATACAATTAATGTTCTTTTTCTTGTATCGTGTTTGGCTAGTGCACAAAGATTTAGATTTCTTGTTCCACTTATAATGTTCCATTAGATATATTAAAACAATCAGTAGTCCATATATATCTTTATAACTAGATGGAATCTTCTATTCTAAAAGCGTGTTTCATCTACTATTCCACAACACGGATGATTGTCACATGTAAAGAGCTTACCATTTTAATTTTGAAGCATAAATCAAGCCTAAATTGTGGGTTTTTTTAATATGGTAAATTCTTTGCACATGGTAATCATCCGTGTGGTGGAATATGAGATGAAACGCGCTCGGAATAGAAGATCCCATCCGATGCTTAACGACATGTATTATTCATCTAATTAAGTGGAATAGGAAAATGGAACATGAAATTTGCTCTCAATTTTAACACTCTCATGCATATTCCATTTCGGGACAAGATATTCGATCCACATTCCTATTCCACTTCTTTTTTTTTTCTATTCCTCTTCCGATTTCACTTGTATTTGATGAATTATACATGTAAAATTATGGCATCATCTTCTACACGTGGTTAATTCCCATCAAATACAATAGAATATCAATCCATTAATTAATTTCACTTCCTCCCTAGAATATATTAGGTTCATAAGATAAATCACCATAAATATACTAGGTAAATTATCAAGATTTATGATGTATATTAAACATAAGTAGATTACAATTCAGTTATATTTCAAAATTACAAATATATTATAACTTCATTAATTGCATTTACTGCAAAATATTTATGTTAATATTCTTGAAATTTTATAGACAAGTATAATTGAGTCAATGGATCCTATGTAATTTGATCAAGTTTATGATACTAAATTTATTTTACAGGGCACCAAGTGCTTCAAGAATAAGAGCAAAAATGTTGTATGCAACCTCTAAAGATGGATTAAGGAGAGCATTTGATGGCATACACTATGAAGTTCAAGCTACTGACCCAACTGAGATGGGATTCGATGTCATCAAGGATAGACTCAAATAATTCTTGCCTTTTGATTTGATAATTAATTAGGATTATTAATTAATCAAAAAATCATGTTTTGGCATCTAATCTCCCTTTTAGTTTAATTTAATAACTCCACTTAGAGATGCTTAATTTGTTCTTGTTAAAGTTGTTAACTTGTTACCACTTACCTTGACCTTTTCTAGATGTGGTGGTAATTAATGGGATTACTGTTTAGTCCTCTAATTTGTAATAATTAATACTTTGTACTGTCTTTATCAGCTGATCTGTATTAATTAACTACTAAGCACTTTTTCATGTGTATCCCTTGTTTAATTGTTTCTTTTAATAATTCTTAATGGTTGCTTACTCATGATTGATGTCTTCCAAATATATTTCGAGATTATTTAGAAATTATGTTTGGACGAAAAATCAGAATTTAAATACAATGTAAATCAAGGGCGGAGGGAGGGGGCACCCTGGGTACGGGTTCCCCCATTTTTCTAAAAAACATTTACACTAGAATTTTTTTGAAAAAAATATTAAGCATAATTTATATGATTTTTTTATCCTTCCACCTCATTTTCGTGTATCGACCTACTTGAGAAATTTCCTGCTCCGCCATTTATGCAATTGTTGAATAGTTTTGAGTTATTAACTTAAATATGACATAACTTTATTAAAAATTATAATCGCCCCAAGAATAAGATTAAAAGATAAAACATTGTTATTTGTTCACCCATGCTGATGAGATTAAGATTTATCTAATATTACATGCATTTAAAATTCATCCAAATCTTTAATCCGAATACAACTTAATAATATGACATTTAACTTTCATGAAAAAAGGAGCCATGAAAACCATTTTTTTTTCCGAACGATAGAAATATTTTATTGCAATACTCAAACAACTCGTAAAAATACAACAGAACAACCCGACTAAGAACCAAATTTGCTATTATAAAAGCGTAGCTAACCTGGAGAATCGAGAAACCAATTCAAATCAACATCACAATCTAAGGCCATAAGAGCTAGTCTATTACAAGACTTAAATGATCTTTGATCACAAAAACAACATGATCAAATAAGTAACCTAACAACATGGAACCACTTTAACCAAACTCCTTTTTGTATCACCTCACAAAAATGCTATTTTCAGCTAAGAATTTCACTTTTCAACTTAAGTAGGGCCTCTAATTGTGTCAAAGTAACCACCACATGTAAAGTGGAACAACCACAAGGTAAGATGTTTAAATCTTATCAACTAAAGTACAAATCTCATACACAAAGGAAAATTATTTAGAAAGTACACATCCCATACTTCCATTTATTGATGAAACAAATCTCATGGCATTTACCTAAAAAAGGGCCGAATTAATTTCTCGTTCATTAATTGGTCTTGATCTTTTCATTTCTACTTTTTTTTCTGTTATAAACTTGTCCTGAAAAATGTCAAAAATAAAAAACATTATTTTAGAACAAGTTACTTGCATATGTCAATGATTGCTCATTGGGCCTCTGAAAATAGCGCCACCAAAATTACTGGCCCATAATAAAGAGGTTTTGTTTTAGCCCAAAACCAAGGGCTACAGATGTTTAGCCCACATGAAAACAGATTCAATCACTTTTTAATCCACTTTGGCAAAAGTTTCGTTCTTTTTCTTTTTTATATTTCAAACATATTGCATATAATTTTAGCTCTATGCAGGTCATTTAGTTAATTAACTAGGTGTGCCAATAAACCAGGATAGCCCAAAAAATAGTGTATAAAATTCCTTATTCTATACTATGAGATTTTTTTAATAAATGCGAAATATTATTAAAAAGGAAAATGGCATGCACCGCTTACAAGCCAATCGGCCTAGTTTTAAAATAGGCGTCCTCGTTAAAACCTATCAAAGTAAAACTCAGTCAAAAAATCTTTGATATAAAAAAGAGTACTTCATAAAAGAAACAACAAAAATAACTTAAAATCGCAATCTAAATGATGGACGCCTATTTCTAGAGGATTTTCAAATGACATTGTCATTTGTTTTTTTTTGCAGTGCTTGAGTATCATCCTGATGGCGGGGGCGAGCTAGACCGAAAATATTGGAGGGGCTGAAATTTTTGGGGACCTAAATCAATAAAAAATAAATATTTAGTACTAAAAATTAATATTTTAAAATAAAATATACATATAAATATGGAGATTTCAAAATTTTTGGGGGGGCTAAATCAATAAAAAAACATATTTAATACTAAAAATTAATATTTTAAAATAAAATCTACATATAAATATGAAAATTTCAAAAAATTTGGGGGGGCTAAAGCCCCCCCATCTATGCCTTAGAATACGCCCGCCGATGGTCCGATGTATCATGTGGAATGTCGGCCCGGGATCCTCGAGCCACAATCGCTGCAGCCTTCATAGCTTTTAAGGAATCGCGTGAGTGAAAGACAATCGGAGTAGTTGATGAGTCGCCTAACTTGGTCTTTAAAGCTTCTAATTTGTCAAAGATCAACTTGATCTTCTTCATCTGTCATATCGACCAATGTTTCCGAGGCACAACGGCCATAGCCTCGAACCCCTCGGAAGGATCATTGAGCTAAGGACATAATCATTAAGAGGAAGGCTATTAGAAATCTTTTCCATTGCACTTTGCAAATTAGCCTGTCCCCTCGCTTCATTCAAATTTGTTGCAATTACAATCATCAATAATTGTTACGGAGAGACATGTTGTTGCGATTGATAAGGAACTATGACTGCGTGTTTGTTAGTATTATCCTCTCAAGACATAATCCGGTCATTATTAGGTAACAATTCTCACAATCATAATTAAATCGTCAAAAGGTGACACGTTATTGAATTTAGCAACCTAAGAATTTGCATAATTTCATTTAGATGTTAATACAAAAATAACGATTTAATTTTGCAAAAATACAAAATTGACTTAATGAGTCCATAAACCAGGATGGCCGAAACAATAGTGTATAAATTCATGGGTCCAATCCAAGTACGAGCTGATAAGGTGCGGAACTTCGAACATCAATTACTTGTCTCAGAAAAAGTGGGCTCAATTAAAACGGGCCCGTTGTAATGTCGTCCACATGATAATGGCACATGGTGGCCCATCAATTAACGACTAAACGAAACCGTCAAGATCAAAAGTTACTCCATTGTTCATTTATATTAACTGTTTGTTGACTAATCACTAAGATCCAAAATAGAAATCAGTGCTAAAAAGCATCCCAAGATTATTACTCGTACAATCCATTGATTTGACGTTGATATTATGTTGATACCTTTTTTTTTTTTTTTATGAAAGGGATATTATGTTGGTACTTGCTATATAAACATATCCAGCCGAGTAAATTTAAATTTAGGACTAATTCAACACAATAACTTTGTGTGAGAGACGGCTACGGATATAGTAATGAGATTTTATCCTATATTTAAATTATTTCGATCCAAACTCATACCTATATGAAAAAGAATCCATATTTTTATATGTATTTAGGATCCATCTCACGACTTAGATTCACGAGACTACCACATAAAACTTCTCCTAATTCAAATATTAAATAAGTTAAGTTTAACTGAATTGTTAACGAGTCGAACACGTATCAATATTTTTTCTGTACATATCCTGAAAGAGAATGGAGTGTTGGGAATATATGGAACCCTAGACTCATATTCAAGTAGCATGACATTTTTATATATGATATTATTCTTTAACTGATTGATTTGAGCTTGATTAAATTAAAAAAGATTAGTATAATAAACTTTACAAATTAACTTTAAATAAGTTTTAGTAATTAACTAAGGATCGATTATCAAAGGCCGAATATCAAATAATTTAATTATATTTTATACATACTGCATTAAGTTTTGATTTAAGTTAGACAAAAATATGTATTTAACTTTGGTACGACCATACATGATTGAATTGTACAGTTTGAGAATTTAAGAAGGACAATCAAAAATGAAATTTGTTATCCGTATATTTTGTTGGTACTTGGTGACTTTAAATAAAAGAACATAAAAATTAAGAACTTTAAATTTATTTTAAAAATATAATGAGAAAAAACAGCAATAAATTTCAGTGATCAATTATTGACGTTTAGGTATACTTCACCATCAAATGTGTGCACAACACATGGATTAAAAGACTTATGTGGAAATAGAGTGATGAGAGTGTCATTTTCAGTTAAGGAAACAATAAAATTAGTCATGTAAAGTGAAAGAAAGGTCTCACATTTTCCAACTTTGGCTGCTGCAATAACTCCAAGTTTAAAAATAGTCCAATATTTACCATTAATGTAATTTGTTCTAGTAATTTAATTCATGCATGATATGAGCATTATGGGTGCACTTTCATAAGATGCATGAATGAGCATTTGAATGAGGCAAATTAGAAACAAATTTATGCACAATTTAGCAATGTTGTAAAAAGCGCTTTCGCCAGCGGCAGAGGCTGCTAGCTGCTAGGTTAGGCGGACTTGGCGGGATTAGCGCGCTAATCGGGAAAAAATCGTAGGCGAACAAAGGAGGTTTGGCGCCAGGGGATTAATCGGGCTAGGCGGATTTTTACAACAGAGCAATTTAGTCATGGGTATTGAGGTTATATCTTCCCAAATGCATGTTATATCCGATGAAATGTACTATCACGTTAAAATATTAGTTTTAAAAGTGATGGGGAGGATATATCCCACAGAGTGAACATATGACTATGTGAGTAGACTGTGACTTATAAGCAAGGGTCAAATCTCTCTTTCGGAGAAACGTCTTTGTTTAGTGTGAGTTTTGCATGTATTTTAGGGCATATTTATGGTTACAATTGTTTATAAACATGCAATAACTCATATGAAATAGTATATATTCGCTCTTTGTGGAAAAGGTATTACGCTTTGCTCGTTTTGTAGGAATTTAACGATATTTTGAGTGATTTTGTGACAAATACGAGCATTGCGACCTAAAGCCTCAAGAATCGAGTGATTACACCTAATTGGAAGCCAATTATATTGAGTCTAGAGTTATAGTAATGATTCATGTGTCAAAAGAAGCATGGATGATCAAACAAATAGGGGATTTATCTCAAGGAACGTCCCAAACGCGTCTAGAATTTCCAAAGACTGGCATGATTTAGTATTTTGGTCATAACTCTCTACAAAATTGATATTGAGTTGATTCAAGTGGCTACGAAAGCTAAGAGATATGGCTACAACTCTTATGAAGACCCCGTAAGCAAATTCGACGTGTGGGTGACGCACGGGCCGATCGTGCGTGAAAATGAAGTACAACTTCCTCGCGCACCACGCCGTATGGAAAACAGAGTTTGGCAGATTTCCAACTAGGTTTTGACCCAAAATAAAGTACAAATAGAGACGGGGCGACCATAAGACGCTGATTTTTGCCCTAGAAAACAGAAAAGAGCAATCTTCCATGGGAGAATTGAGAGATCGATTAAGACCGCAACCACACCTTCGAGGATTGAAGATAGATCGAGAGATCGTCATCATCTCCGAGTTCACTCATTCCATAATCATTATTTTCAATTAGTTAGACATGAACATTAATAATTTTTCTATGGATTATATCTTTTCTATGTCCTGGCTAAACACTTTGTGATTCTCGGTTTTTGGAGTAGGTTAGTGGATACTTTTATTTGATGTTTAATTACAATCGAAGTTAATGTTTTCCAACCCTATTCAAGTATTTTGCTTTAATTCTTGTTTTATCAAAAAGCTATTGGTTTAACTTGTTTTGATATATTGATTCATAATTCGAACAAATGAGTTTCAATATTAGATCTATGAGTACTTGACATGAATAGCTTGCATGATTGAGAAGTCTATGAATATTCGTGAGGCCTTATAATCTTTTGATCTTTTGGGAGTTGGATATCTCATGTTGAGTAGATGCTAAGATAGATATTCCAATCAACGCTTTTACATGCATCTCGAGAGAGAAAAATTACTTTTGTGATTGGTCTATAGGGAAGAATACGCTTAACTTTGATTTGATTAATCGATAATAAAAGGGGATATTAATCAAACAACAACCTAGAATCCATTCATTCATACTTGATCCTTTAATCCATTCTTTTTGCTTTGTTATTCTGGATAATTTCGCTTTAGTGTTAATAAAACCAATCCATCTCAAATTCGATAGTCTAGATAAAAATAAGTGCTATTATAATCCAAAGAATTAGTACATTAATTTATTAGTCTATGTGGATTCGACCTTACTAACCCTATTCTATAAACTGCACCGTACACTTATGGTAAAGCTAAAAATAAGGTGAATAGTCTTTTTCAAGACAAACCTGTTAGACTCATGCCAAAGTGGACAATACCTCTTGGGCGGACGCGAGCAACCACATGCTACAACATTGCATCTTCTGTAAGAACCTCCACAGTCGCCTAAATTAAGCTCTTCTTTTTCCGCAGGCCTTTTTCACACATTTTTTATTCTTGTGTCTTTCTCTTTTCGAAATTTATACAAAATTGATCAATTGGAATGTAGAGGATTCGGTCTTTCAACCTCATGAGTCCCATACCAAAGCGGACAATAACCATCATGACAAGAGCTCCCATGCCACATCAATAAATATGATTGTATGAGTATTAGTGTTGATGAAACATAGAAGATAAAACCCTATCAATAATCATATATCAATTAACATTTGAGATGAAGCAACTCACTTCACATTATTATACTATAAGATGTCTAAGAGCTTATAAGCTCTCAAATATCTTATAAGATATTTGAGAGCTTATAAACTATTCAAAACATCTTACAAGATATCCGAGAGCTTATAAGTTATTTAAATTTGTTTGGTATTTTTCTAGACAAATATCTTATAAGCTCCAAAATAATACGTGAGGAGCTTATAAAATTTGTTTTTGAAAAAGTAGGGGAACCATATTTTTTTCAAAATAAGATCTTATTTCAACAACCTCCTTTTGACTATTTTAATTACAAAATTGTTATTACTAACATCTTAAAATTAGCTACACTATCTTATTTTATTTAAATATTTCAACAACTTATTCTTAAAATAAAATCTAACATCTTATAAGCTCTAAAAACAACTTATAAAATCTTTTAGATAAGCTTAGTCAAACACACTCATAATATTAATTTCTCGTGAAAATGAATATTTTACTAAAGAAAATAGTATCTTATAAGTGTCAATAGTACTCAATCCCCAATCTTAATGGTTTTTTAACATTTACAATTAAATTGTGTACAAATTAAAGGCTTCCATAGTTTCAATTTTAATATTAACGGTGGCACAAAGATTTAACAAAGATATACTATTTTAGTATTATCGAATCCATGGCCCACTTTCAATTTACCAAAGATTAAAGGGACTAGATTAGACCACACTTTACTCTTTATCAAGACCAAATTCCTTTTCCTCTTTAAAATACTTTTATGACTGCATTTGCTTTATTTAAAACTAGACCATAGATTTTAATATTTTACTATAAAATGGAAAGACAATTTTTTTTTTTTGATAACTCACCAACTTTTCCATGCGCTTACGCCCGACTACGCCAAGACAACAACTCGCTCCTCATTCTTTGCCAAGGTAAACCGCGGATATGCACGCATGCCGGTGTTCGACTAAGGGTCATTGACGTACAACCGATCCTCCTGTAAAGAGAACAATTATGTTCGACCCCCAATCTACTAATAACGATCTCTCCCCGAATCGAACCCACACGGATGCTATTCAAGATGAGTTCCCACCAAATCTTCACTACCGTATATGCCCTTACAAAAATGAGCAATTTGATGGAGCGATATGAACCACCGACCTCCACCCCACAAACAATTTGATGGAGCAAAATTTGACCCTCGACCTCCACCCCACAATTGCTTTGGTGGCAAAATGGTAAGCCACCCGTTGGAAAGACAAGTTTCTTATTAGCTCCTGCAATAATGTATTTACCAACTTTTTTCCATTCAGACAAATAAAAACCGCTTGTATTAAAATTTTCGTCTACCTTTATGTTATTATTGATAGGCTCGCCTAACTCCGATAAGGAGCCAGTTACGAAGCCATGAATTTCGGATAAGAGACCCAATTAATATTAATATGGATAGAATATATCAGATTTTTTATTATTTTTCCAAAATAGTAACCATGTTTTTTAGTTCGAATTTTTATTTTGTCTTTTTGATTTATGAACCAAAATGTACAACATCAATTTTTGAAATATAATCAATTACCTCACAGAGAGCACAATAAGAGTATGACCGTGTCAACATGGCTAAAAATATGTTTCAAAAAACTATGACTATTTTTCATTTTTACAAAACGTAAGGGGACAATTTGTCCATTACAAAATGAAAAACAATACGTCAAATTTAAAATAAGTGGAAGTTTTGATAAGTCGTTGTATTAATTCAATCACATCTTAATAATAAAAAATAAATAACAAAATACAATCACATCAATATACCAAAAAAGACAAATAGAGATACAGAGAATAATGCAAAATTCAAGTTGAAGTTTATAACGGAGTTTAAAAAATGTACAAAAGTTTTAAAAAAATTGGATAAAATGACTAAGATTTATATTTTTCAAGATTTACAAATCAAATAAAAAAAAAGAAAGGAAATAATTGAAGACATTTTTTCCAAATTTTCTATTTATTTTAATATTAAATGTGAAATTATCAAAATACCCTTACTCTTTTTTCAAAATTTAAGAGGGGCTCAGCGTCCCTTGGCCCCTTATTAGTTTTGTCTATTTCAAGAGCCATCTAATCCCGGTCAAACTCCTCCTAGGTGCTAGATCACAATCTTTCGTCTGGTTTTTTAAAACACTAATAAAAATACTCTATTGTTTTTTTTTTTACCCAATTTAAGGTTAGAGAAAAAAGAAATATAAATGAAACGAAAAAGTGAACAATTATTATTTGCCGCTTCGTCTGCAGCAATTACTGTAATTTTGCTGACTCATCAGTCCTCGACAAGACAAAATCATGCTCTGTTCCCCACATTTTTAATAAACTCTGATTAATTAACGGCTAAAAATTTGATTAATTAAAATAATGTAGACATTGATTCCCTCTTATATCATTCTTTCTTCACTTCACTCTTTCTTCACTACACACTCATAATCCCACTCTCTCTCTCTCTCTAAAAAACCATGACTTTTTTTCATCTCCAATTGTTTCTCTTGATTATCTTGGTTACCCAAATCTCAGCTGATCAAACGGCTAAAACCTACATCATCAGAGTAGACAGTTCATCCAAGCCGTCCGTTTTCCCAACCCATTACCATTGGTACACAGCCGAGTTCACTGAACCCACTTCCATCCTCCACGTATACGACACCGTTTTTCACGGTTTCTCCGCCGTGCTAACTCCATCCCAAGCCGCATCGGTTCTCCGGCACCCGTCGATCCTCGCCGCGTTCGAGGACCACCGTCGTCAGCTACACACCACACGTTCGCCGCAGTTCCTTGGTCTGCGGAACCAGCGGGGGTTATGGTCGGAGTCTGACTATGGCTCTGATGTTATAGTTGGGGTTTTTGATACAGGGATTTGGCCGGAGCGACGGAGTTTCTCCGATCTGAATCTCGGACCCGTGCCGAAACGGTGGAGGGGAGCGTGCGAAACAGGTGCGAAGTTCAGTTTGAAGAATTGTAACAGAAAAATCGTTGGGGCGAGGTATTTTTCGAAAGGGCATGAGGCGGCTTCTGGATTTGGGGGAATTGTCGGTGGAATTAACGAAACGATTGAGTTTAAATCGCCGAGAGACGCCGACGGGCACGGGACGCACACGGCCTCCACCGCCGCGGGAAGGTACGCTTTCAAGGCGAGCATGGAGGGTTACGCTTCCGGAATCGCTAAAGGCGTGGCGCCGAAAGCGCGTTTAGCGATTTACAAAGTGTGCTGGAAGAACGCAGGGTGCTTCGATTCGGATATTCTAGCGGCGTTTGACGCCGCCGTGAACGACGGAGTCGATGTCATTTCGATTTCCATCGGCGGCGGCGAGGGCATTTCCTCCCCGTACTATCTCGATCCAATTGCAATTGGAGCATACGGCGCCGTTTCGAGGGGGATTTTCGTTTCTTCCTCAGCTGGAAACGAAGGACCTAACGGAATGTCAGTAACTAATCTCGCCCCCTGGCTCACCACCGTCGGCGCCGGCACAATCGATCGGAATTTTCCGGCGGATATCATTCTCAGCGACGGGAGAAAATTCTCCGGCGTATCCTTATACGCCGGCGAGCCATTAAACGGTAAAATGTATCCTCTGGTTTACCCTGGTAAAACAGGGGTCCTCTCTGCTTCCCTTTGTATGGAAAATTCACTCGATCCTAACCAGGTGAAGGGCAAAATTGTCATTTGTGACCGTGGTAGCAGCCCACGTGTAGCAAAAGGATTGGTTGTCAAAAAGGCCGGCGGCGTAGGGATGATCCTCGCCAATGGAGCTTCCAATGGCGAGGGTCTAGTGGGCGATGCACACCTGATTCCAACCTGTGCTGTGGGCTCTAATGAAGGAGATGAAATTAAGTCATATTTATCTTCCAATCCTTCTGCAACTGCAACAATTAATTTCCGGGGAACTGTAATTGGTATCAAACCAGCTCCGGTGGTTGCTTCGTTTTCAGCCAGGGGACCAAACGGGTTAAACCCGGAAATCCTAAAACCCGACATTATTGCCCCTGGTGTGAATATATTAGCCGCCTGGACAGAGGCTGTTGGCCCGACGGGCCTGGACTCCGATACCCGAAAATCGGAGTTCAATATCTTATCGGGCACTTCCATGGCTTGCCCTCATGTAAGCGGCGCAGCGGCCTTGCTGAAATCCGCGCACCCTGATTGGAGCCCCGCGGCGATACGATCGGCAATGATGACCACCGCGGGCATAATCGACAACTCTTTCAATCCGATGCTCGACGAATCGACTAAAAAACCCGCCACCCCCTACGATTTTGGCGCTGGTCACTTGAATCTGGACTTAGCCCTGGACCCGGGACTAGTGTACGACTTGACTAACAACGACTACGTTAGTTTCTTGTGCGCGATCGAGTACGGCCCCAAGACGATCCAGGTGATCACGCGATCGCCCGTGAATTGCCCGATGAGGAAGCCGTTGCCGGAGAATTTGAACTACCCGTCGATCGCGGCTTTGTTTCCGACCGGGACGAGTGGGGTTTCGAGCAAGACGTTTTTTAGGATGGTGACGAATGTCGGGGAGGCGAACGCGGCGTATAGTGTGAAGGTTGAGCCGCCGAAGGGGGTGAAGGTGAGTGTGAAGCCATGGAAGCTGGTGTTTTCGGAGAGTGTGAGGAGATTAGGGTACTATGTGACCATAACTGTTGATAGTAAGAACTTGGTGTTGGGCGATTCGGGTGCGGTTTTCGGGTCGATTACCTGGGTTGATGGGAAGCATGTTGTGAGGAGTCCCATTGTGGTTACTCAATTGGCTCCATTGTAGAAATAGAATGAGTCTTGATCTTGAGGTTTCAGTAATGGAAAAATCCAATTGACAATTGGATTGATGGATCAGTTTGAAGGGTGGATTGTAGATTTATGATGGGGGACTAGGGAAAGGCATAATAGTGTGTTTGTTTAATTTGCTTTTTTTTTTACATGTTTTGTTTAGGTTTTTTGTGTTGAAATTGTGTAATGTGTGTATAGATGAGACTTGAGAGATTGTGATCTTCATCTTCATCTTTTCTTGTGGCACATCTTACTAGTGCAAGAACAGTTCTGTGGAAATTACTATTTTGCCATTCTGTTTGCTATTGCTGCCCATCTCACAAAAACATGTCTTTATTTGACAATATGCAGTAGTTGCTTCTGAGCTCCGATGTTGTACATGTTAAAGTAATACCTGTCTAAAAGTTGAGATTTTAGATGAGTTTGGTCATTCAATGTGGTTAGGTCTGTAAACGAACCGAGCCCGAAAGGAACGAAGGTTGTTCATGTTCGTTCGTTTATTTTGAAAGGCTCTTTGTGTTTGTATGTTTAATAATCGAATATGTTTACAAACATTCACAAACGGTTTACGAACATGCTCATTAATTGTCCATGAATAGTTATATGAACATATGTATAAAAAAGTTAAATATATCTTGTTCATGATCACGAACTCAAAATAAATGAACATTATAATGATTGCAAATGTAAATAAGTTGTAATATTAAACTAAAAAAAACTATTATGTAATGAATATTAAGTAGTAAATGTATATTCAATAATTTAAAAATGAATAATAAACAAACATCAAACAAACAAAAAATATTGTTCGTTTATGTTCACGAACATGCTCATTTTAATGTTTGTTTGATGTCATTAAAATTTAATAAACGACCATAAACGAACGCTACTGGAGGTCGTTCCCGAGCTGTTTTTCGAAAGCTTTATTCGTTTACAGCTCTAAAGGTGGTATTATAGCTAGCACGCGACGACTCGCTCTCGCCGTTCCCCAAACAAGAGGTCTTTGACTTCAAATTTTATTACCAAGTGTAAACAACCGTATGCACATAAAAATGTTTCAATGAGGTGTTAAGAGTAACTAAATATTTAATTATTCACTCTCTCAAAGCTTAATGTGGTCATTCAATAATAATATCCTATATCCTCACTGATTTGCAAGCAGCAATTAATTTTAGGAATAGAGATATGCAACATCATTTGTACTATTTTTTGTTTTAATTCGTCGGATCAAGATGCTCTTTTGTTTTTGTTTTTTTAATTCATGGTTTTTGTTTCATAACAACATTGTTGTTTTGGTATCTCACTAAAGGTAAAGGTAAAATTTGACAATGCTTTTACAAAATATTGATTAAATAACAGTTGGCCAAAAGTTATCATTATGCAGCTTTTACAAAGAACTAATAATTATTACAATCACAAAATCAAAAAGTAATTTCAGTATATATTAATAAAGACCTTCACAACTGAATTTAATGAATACATATTTAATTTTTTTCTACTTTAACTTGTAATTTCTGGAGCTCCAAACTCCAACCCTAAGATAAAAGCCCTTTAAATTATGCGAATATTGGAATTCTATGGTCTATGGGTGATTTGGTTCCTTTTGAATTAACGAATTTGGAATAAAGAAATTTACTTTGACCATTAAAAATAGAGAATAGAATAAATTCTCTAATTTATGTTCTTATCGCACTGTATCCCATTTATAATTTATGGTTTGAAAATGAATACGAATATCTTAGGTCATGAATAATCCTGAATTTGTTCCATATTCTTTGGATGATAATTGATACCTTGTGAACTTGTGATCCAAAATCGGCTAATTTATCCAATTACTGTAATTAAAAAACCTGTATGACAATTAGAAAACAAACCTTGATTCACCTAGAACAGCAAAAAGTTTTTTTCTTTGGTATTAATTTGATAAACATGTTTTTAATTTACGTTAATTAAATAAATTTGCCACAAACATCATAATTGTGTGAGGAGAGCACCACTACCTTTGAGGGGGCAAATAAAGGGAGCTTAATGAGTAATTCGTTTAGTCAAGCATTATTATTTAGAAACCTGTTTGGATGAGCAATGATTAGAGTAGTCAGCATCCAATGAACGAAAAGTCTTTGAAAGTTTAAACCATTTTAATTTTTTTTATAATCCAAATATCTATCCTCACTGATCATGTATCTGCCAATGTCAAAAGTCCCTTGACCTTTAACCATGATGATACCCGAGCATAGTATAGGACAATTTTGTAATGATTATCATGTACACGTGGCGATCCAGGAAGACCGGAAAATTAGCTCATCACATCGAGACGACCGAGTAGACCGTAGTTTAACTCACCACAATGGCGGCACTGCCGCCACCCTAAAAACAACAATAGGACAAGTCAATAAGCACTTTCTACCAACTCATGCACAACAATAAGGAGACAAGTTGTCACACTAATAGTATAGATGTAATGATTGTTAAGCTATTAAATGTAATACTATAAATAATACTGATTTAAGAGGAAAAGAGGAGGAAAAAACTTGTATGTTCAAACTCTGCCAAGACGGAGGCCGACCAGAGCACCTCAGCTCGGCCATTCAATAAAAAGACACTTTACAGTCATTTCTTATATTTTCCAGTCATTATTTTCATACTTAATTTCTTATTGAGCGAATTCAGGCATCAACAAACCAATTGGCAAAAACTTGTGTAAGATATGCAGTTGCAGTGCGACGAGTGATACTTTCTTAGTGTAAAAAGTGAAACCTTGTATGAATACACTATAATTAAGTGTATTCAGACAAAGTATCAATTTTTACACTAAAAGTGTCACCTTTTATACTAAAAGTATAACTTTTTACATTAAAATGCAAACCGTTATATCGTGCGACCGTCTTACAATAGATATGCTCTAACCAATTTCTCTTTTGTATACCATGCCAAAAGGGAAGGTGGGAATTGCTTTTATAAATTATAACTAAATATTGTAATAAATTATAAATATCCTGTTTTCTAATTACCTAAAAATCTTGTGTACCCAATTTGAGGTAAAATGTTCTTGATGTACTCAATTGTAATTTGTAATATAATAGTATCTATAGACAAGATAAGTGTCCTTGAGAAAAGATTAGTCAAGGATTGGACCCATGTGTTTAATATGAACGTTACATCAACTAGATGTGGTCTTTGCAGTCGACATGATCTTTACCTACTAAAAGCAAATCTGATTCTTGCCTTTGAATAGGAAAAGCATTTTCACCAAATGCTCCAAAGAAAATAAATTAATGTTCCTAGATTCAGGATATTAAAATAAATTAATTACCCAAATGCTTGGAACCCCAATCCAACTTCACCGGTATTCTGCGCATGGCTTTTGGGCTTGTGGTCGTTTTGGATAACATAGGAACTTGGGCTGTGAAATTAATCGGATGAAGTAAGCCGTATTGAGGGCATTATTGGGCTTTTTGACTTTCATGAGTAGGCCTTGGTTATCAGGTCCATACTTGTTGGGCTACCATTCAGTAAATTATAGTGGTACTCCCAATTAACTATCCTTTTTCTAGAAATATTGAAAATATATCCGCCTCATCCTCCTCTTACTTACAAAGATATTTTGTGGGACCGATAAAACAAAGACAAATAAAATAGGATATTTAAGAAATTCATTTTACTAAGTTTGAACCGCGATGGGAGCATCTTGTACTTCAATGGTAGTATATTGTTAGAGTGATTGACCCGACTCGATCCAATATGAATGAATGAGTTCTCTTTGCGGTTTTCCCCAATTGTACTCAAATAAAAGTTTGAACCGGGTTTGTAATTATGGTAGGAAATTTGTGAGAAATCCTAATTGGTCAATCGCGGGTTACTCACCCTCCTCAAAACCTCCTTAAAAAAGGATGCGTTGTTTCTGCAGACCTACACAAAAGGGGTCTTTGGATGGTTGCTTCGAGGAAAAGTGTCCTCTCCAACGGTCTGTTTTTAAAAAATGTGCTCAACAAGAAAAGATATTAAAAATAATATAAAAGTAGAAAGAGTGATTAGAGTCTTGAATGAACCTATAACATGGTATTTATAAATATGTCATATTTTGGGTTCCGTAAAATCCATATTATATTATTATTCTCGTAACAAAATCTAATATGATAAGATCAACCTCTTTCATAGATCAGCCTAATCCACCAGCTCAGCAACTTGAGATAATTTGGTTGTCTTAGGTCGCCTTCAAACCTTAATTCTAACGCCACTGCCCTCCGAACTCATTAAGTTTGATTAAGATATGAGCTAAGACCTCTAAAAGACCAGCTTAAAAACTTTATTTCTTCATGGATTAGGTCATTTATACTGAGGTGTAGTCTGTAGACCTCAACGTACTCTGAGCAGCTCTGCTACAACATCAAAGCTTTCCATTTTCAATTATATTTCAGTTCGTGAGATCGGACTATTGAATATTTAAATATGAAAACTATATTTTGAAAGATCCTAAAATATATTCTATGAGGGAGAGAGAGATACACAAGTTAAAAATAAAAAAGAAAAAAAAGGAAAAAATCCCATACTTAGTGGAAATTGGAACAAAGAAACAATTTAGTGGACAGTTAACAGTTACTGTACAGTGTACAGCTAACCCACGGCAGCTACGCGGCGTCGACATCTCTCGCTTCGTGGCATAAACTACTTTCTTTACTTCTTCTTCTTCACACCTTCAACCGACATGCCATTTCATTTCTTCTATCCTAAGATTACCCCCAAAATAAAACCCCTAAAATCTCGAATCCAATCCCAAAAATCAAGAAATCAAAAAAAGGGAAATAGATAATCAAAACCATGTCTTCTTATAGTCCCAAAAAAGCCAACTCACTGTACCCAGAAGTTATCCAAACCAACCCCGAATCAACTTCCCCATTTATCTCAAACCCCAGCAAAAACCCTTCTTCTTCCTCTTCTTTATACAACCCTTCTTCTTCGTCTTTATACCCTTCTATAGAAATGGAAGAGCTAGCAGAAAATCTCTTCCCAGAAACCGAAGAGGAAAAAAACCCAAACAGCGCTATGAATCGGGGACAAATCGCTTCATTCGAGTCATCCGAGGAAGTGATCATCAGAATCCCGGGTGCAATCGTGCATTTAATCGACAAACAACAGAGTATCGAGCTTGCCAACGGAGATTTCTCCGTAGTACAGCTGAAACAGGGCGATAATGTCGTCGCCGCTTTGGCGCGAGTTGGGGATGAAATCCAATGGCCACTAGCGAAAGACGAGTCCGCCGTGAAGCTCGACGACGCCCATTACTTTTTCAGTCTTAGGTTCCTGTCGAAAGCGGCGAAATTATTAGCGACAGTATTTTAAATTACGGGTTGACGATAGCTGCCAAGGGGCAGGAACGGCTGATTCGAGAATTGGATTTGGTGCTGGAGAAATTCAGCGATTTTAGGGTTGAGAAAGCTTCGGCCATGGTGGGTCAAAATTGGTCAAAGGGGGTTTCTCCGGATGAGATGGAGAAGAAGAAGGATGAGGTGGAGAAAAAAGCGGCGGCGTATTGGACCACACTGGCCCCGAACGTGGAGGATTACAGTGGGAGTGTTGCGAGGATGATAGCTGCGGGTTCGGGTCAGGTTGTGAGAGGGATATTGTGGTGTGGGGATGTGACTGTGGATAGATTGAAATGGGGGAATGAGTTCTTGAAGAAGAGAATGGGGAAGGGATCGAATTCGGATGTTAGTCCCGAGGCGTTGAGGAGGGTCCAAAGGTATTAATCCGTTGAAATTCCTGATTGTTAATGTGTTCCATATATTGGATTTACATTGCTAATGTTGTGAAACATTGCTATTATATGCGCATTCGATTCTTAGTTTCTGTTATGGTTTGTCATTGTGGTATTTTTCATATTTGAGAGGATGTTTTCATCACACCAACACATAAATTCTTAATTGTAACAGAAACCGGAAGTGATCTTGTTTACATTAGGACTGTGTTTTTACCGTTTCGATTTAGAGGTAATATTTTAGGACTTTTATGATGATGATGATGGTTTTGGAATTTCATCTCATTTCTCCTAGGTATAAAGGTTGCGTCAGGAAGGGCATCCGGCGTAAAACTTTGCCACTTTGCTTTCTGTGTGAATTTGTAGTGTTGATTAATTTTAGACAATTAATTGACTCTATAAACTTCACACCACCCCACCCCACATAGTGGGATAAGGTGCATTTGATAATGATGATGATTTCAGGACTTTTATCATGCTTGGTTCAAAATTTGAAGTGGCGCTTTGGGCCAACTTTTCTTGATGGGGATATCGTTAATGTAATTAGGATAAACTAGTTCAATGGTTGTTGTTCATATTTCCCGATGTCTATGTGCCTGTGAAGGGAAAAACTGGTCTGTCCAGGGTGCTGGTCAACATTCACTGGATAGGACCATTTGGTTACCTTTTTATGCTATTATATGGTGATCATTAAACAATTATGTGGAGTGTTCTGATAGACTTTTAGTTGTGAATAATGATAGTGAAAATTTGTCCTGAGAATTTAACTGATCCAAGTATGATTCTTGTGCCTTTGTAGTTAGTTAACATTGGGTGTGTGTTACTTTCTGTCCGAAGCTTCGACTTTGGCTTGCATTACGTTTACTAACATTTAAAAATTGATTTATGTTTGAATATATCTTATCTTTTGCTCTAAACATCTTGATGTGTCTTTCATTGTCCAAATTTTCCAGGGTGAAGCACTTGACGAAGATGTCGGAGAAAGTTGCAACCGGTATACTTTCTGGAGTTGTGAAGGTCTCCGGATTCTTTACAAGTTCAGTTGCAAACTCTAAAGTGGGCCAGAAATTCTTCAGCCTTCTTCCTGGAGAAATTGTTCTTGCTTCCTTGGACGGATTTAGTACGTACACTATCTCTACTTGAACTACTTTTCATGTTCAGGGGTGACATTTTATTCCTCTTTTTTGTCTGCTCTTGGATGACAGTTTGCATACACTTGCCATGGATACTTAAAAGCTTTACATGTGCATTTGATTGTTAAAAGGGCCGGAAATACCTAAAGTCCAAATGGCCTAATACCATAAGTGTATAGATACTTAGATCTGCTTAATTTTTTGCTTTCCCAAGTTAGAGGTCAAAATTGAAATATCAGTAACATACGTTAACATTATGATTGATGCGCCATTGATATTGATGCTGTTTACTAACTTTGCTACTGAGTTTTGATTTATATATAAATGCCAGTCTCTTTGGGAAGTAGTTTACTTTACCTTTTTATTGACACGCGTCGTCTTTGGTGTAATTATAGATCGGGTTTGTGATGCTGTTGAAGTTGCCGGAAAGAATGTGATGTCAACTACTTCAGTCGTGACAACCGGCCTCGTCTCACAAAGGTAAATTTGTTTGCTGCCCGGAAATTATCACCTTGCAGTGACCAAACTCCCCTTGCAGTCCAACTCAGATTACTGGATTAGAAGATATTAATAAGAAAACATCGCTTATTAATTTTGGTTTTGGTGGTATATACAGGTACGGAGAACAAGCAGCGCAGGTGACGCATGACGGGCTAGGAGCTGCCGGGCATGCTATTGGCACGGCTTGGGCTGTGTTTAAGATAAGAAAGGCTCTCAATCCCAAAGGTGTTCTTAAACCTACAACGCTGGCCAAGGCGGCCGCGAAAGCCAATTCTGCTAAATTGAAGGCTAAATCGTTCAAGTGACCGTGGTTTTGGGAATTTGTTTGTATTGAGATGTGATTGATATTTCCTGTCATTGTATTCAATTTTTGTGTGTTATCACTCACTATTTATCGAAGTATGTATGTGTTGCTTATTAGTAATTGGGTATTTTATCATTACTACTGCATATTGAAGGATAAAATCCAGGAAAACTAAGGCCCATAATCTAGCCTGCAAACTTCCTCCACATCTTATGGGTTGGTAGTATCCAGTCCTTTTACCGAAGATTGGGCCCAGTTAATTTTGGGGAAATCCGTTAAAGTACAACTAGGCTTGAGGCTCAATACATAAGCATGAGGGCCCAATTTTGTTACTACTTGAGCCCTGTAAGTAACTGCAAAAGTCGATTCAAACCAAACCAAACCAAATGGGCATAAAGATGTTATTAGTGATAATTTTATCATTACAAATAGTTAAAACCAAAGAAGTTTGTTAATAAAATAACATCTTAATTTGAAAATTGGTTTGGAATTCCCACCTTTTTTCTTAAAAATACAATAGCTACTAACATGGAGTTTATAAGAATTTTTTCTAGAAAGAATCAGCAAACAATTTGATGGAGTTTATAAGTTTCCAAACATCTTACAAAATATTTTGAAGAGCTTATAAGTTTTTGACCAAGCATTCTCCCGGTCCATCTTATTTCACATGAATTTGTGATTAATTCATGGGCCCATCCTTATCATGCGGGCCGCTATCCAACACGCTAAACATTGTGAAAATGTGTGATAAGGCTATTTTCCTGGCTTTTCAAACATCCCAAACGTGTTCTAAGAGTTCGGATAATATAGGATACATGAACAATTGTTTTTTCAAGGATAAATGAACATTTCTCATTATGCTATTGGTAAAAAAAATGATATGTTATGAAATTGTACATTAAACAATAATCGGAAAAAAAAAAAACTCGAAATTAGTTCAAATGATATCGCTCACCCTTTATAAGGGTGTTGACCGAGACTCAAATTTTAGAAATTTATCCATTTTCTTTCAACCATTGCTCCAAACTTATTAAAAATAAGGGTGTTGTCAGAGACTCAAACCCTTGAAATTTATCTATTTTCCTTCAACCAGCGCTCCCAATCCAAACTTATTAAAACAGAGAATCGGGGGAAAAAAAGGTTATCTGTTATGAAATTGTACATTAAACAAGAATCGGGTTACCAAAACGCGAGACTTTTGTTTTGTGGTATCGTCGTAAATTTGTATCGTGTCGTCCAAGTTCACTTTATTTATTATTATTTTTTTTTTTTGAGCAAAGTTCACTTTATTCAAAACAGCTCAATGTTCATACTTTTCATAAGAAAAATAAATAAATAAATATATACAAAGAAATTCAGAATTCAGAAATAGATCGAAACAACACATACGAAATTCTTACGCCTTCGTACTTCTAACACTACACAAGGAGAAGGTTAAGATGGCGCGATACGACAGAGCAATTACGGTGTTCTCGCCGGACGGCCATCTTTTCCAGGTGGAGTACGCTCTTGAAGCCGTTCGCAAAGGAAACGCCGCCGTCGGCGTTCGCGGCACTGATACCATCGTACTCGCCGTAGAGAAAAAGTCAGCTCCTAAGCTTCAAGATTCAAGGTTTCTATTCTCACTCTGTCTCTCTCGCGGACTCACTAGCGGATCACATGATGTAATTCTGCGTTTTGTGGTTATTTGTCGTTTCAGATAAATGAATGGTTTTTATTTAGGGTTTTAGGCTTACCATTTTTATACCTGCATTTTTTTTTTTTATTGATCTTGGAGTAGAACATTGTGTTAGAGGTTTTGTTCAGCTGTGTGGTGTGTACAACAAATTGATTTGATGATTTTGTAATTCAGTTGTGAAAGAGATATGTTGATTGGATCATAGATTTTAGTGACGAACTATTTGGATAACATTCTCCCATTATTTCAAATATCAAATTGTTTTTACATTCATAGTCCTGAGTAAAAAAATCATAATCCACATTTCCACCCTCTTTCTCCACAACTCTCGACGATATTCAAAAAGTTTTTAAAATAGATTTACTTACTTAGACCAGAGGGAAATGTGGTGAGTTTAATTTCCAGGGATTTTGTTCCAGGACTAAATTCTAAATTCGAATAAAGCATGATGATTCAGATTATATGTAGGTACTTGGAGTCCCAAGAAGTCTTCAGAAAACTAGTGGAGAGTGGAAGTGTTTGACCATGTACTGGCTGTTCAATGATACAATATAAAATACCTTTCTTCTAATATGTAGGAGTTTTTTGTTTTTTGGATATAACTGTTCCTTAAAGTAGTTTATTGTTATTTTTTTTCCATTAGTCAGCTGTCAGCTATTTTATTGAACTCTGATATCTTTGCACCCTTTTCCTGCTGGTTATGGGATCCTGTAATTTCGATTGGGCTTGGAGTTCAAGCATGCTATACTTAATATCCATGTTTTCTTGCCTCTTCTAGATCAGTGAGGAAGATTGTCAATTTAGATGATCACATTGCATTGGCCTGCGCTGGGCTGAAAGCAGATGCACGTGTCTTAATAAACAGGGCACGCATTGAATGCCAGAGCCATAAGCTTACAATTGAGGATCCTGTGACGGTTGAATACATAACACGATACATTGCTGGTCTTCAGCAGAAGTACACACAAAGTGGTGGTGTGAGACCCTTTGGCTTGTCGACCTTGATTATCGGGTTTGACCCACACACTGGTACTCCATCACTTTATCAGACAGATCCATCAGGTACATTTTCAGCATGGAAAGCAAATGCAACTGGGAGGAACTCAAACTCTATCAGGGAGTTTCTGGAGAAGAATTACAAGGAAACACATGGCCAAGAAACTCTCAAGTTAGCAATTCGTGCTTTGCTTGAGGTAAATTTCCCATGTAGATACAGCTCAATGTCATTATATGCAGTTTTAGGTGGGTGTCAAACAAAATCTGCCCGTTCTTAATTCTTATTCATGTATTGTGGGACTATATATAGGCAAGACATTAAATTTTAGAGGAAGTTCTTCCGAAAATGCTTTTATTTCCATTAACACATTACGTGCATGGAAAAGTGAATTTTCATTTAGTTTTATGGGACTATGATATACATGAAGTTCTTTGGCTGTTTAATGCCCCTTGGCGTGACATGTAGCTTGATTTGATCTTTTGCTAGTTTCATTGGGGTAATTGTAGACCGTGCATATCATGCATCATCGTTGTGAAGGCATTTCAGGGAGCTACTATGTTTGTTCTTTAGTTGTTTGAAGAAGTGAAATTTGTGCTGAAGTAGTTTGAATTCTGGTGCATCTTAAATTTGTTAAATGCATGTATAGCTGTTTTTTGTTTTTAATTTATTTTTGTTCTGTGCACATTTGGGACTGAGTTTTTTAGAATTGTTCAGGGTATAAGTTGAAGTCATCTATTGTTGTTGTTTTTCAATTGTTATTATTTATCCTTGTACATACATAAGCAACAAATCTTGTTCGGCGTGAAGGCAACTACAGCCATCTCAGGTAAAAAGGGTGCAATTATAAGTGAGTTTTTCTTAATCAAAATATCTATAGATAGGTGAAGTTGTATCACCAGTTCGTTGATTTACATGTTAAATATAGTGATTGATGATTAACATTCAACATCAAGTTTCTCTCTTTCATCCTGGTGACTCAACTCAAGCTATTGGACATAAGGATATAGTTGGCTTTGGCATGTGACGCGTTTTATTCCCTTTTGACATGCTTACTGCAACTCAATTTCCTGGACCATGGTTTTTATTGTAGTTCTTTCGTTAAAAACTTTCTCGGAGTATCATTCAAAAATCTGTATTTGATACTTGAAGGTTGTGGAGAGTGGTGGAAAGAACATTGAAGTTGCTGTAATGACCAAAGACCATGGCCTGCGGCAGCTGGAGGAAGATGAAATCGATGCCATTGTTGCTGAGATAGAAGCAGAGAAAGCCGCTGCCGAGGCTGCCAAGAAGGCCCCTTCAACTAAGGAAACTTAGTCCGGTTGTGTTTATTTAAATGCTTGGCACGATTATCTTGCGACTTAACACACAGATTTTGGTGTATTGTTGCTTGTTGTGGCCTATCAGGAGATTTTATGCATGATTGATGAATTAAGGGGTAATTTTCATGGTCTTTTCCATATTCCCTTGCCAGTTTACATAAAGATGTTTCATTTCATTGTCCATTTTGCACTCAAGTGGGCTGTTTGAGGCACAATTTCTTGTTGTGGCATCTTATTGCTTTACCTCTTGGGCCTCTTGTAGAATTGTAATCAAATCTGGGCTGTTGTGTAAGCTCTTGAACTTGGAGTCCTATGTCTTCATGGGCCTCCACGTTGGGGCCCATGAGGGACTTAATAGAGCAAGGTCGAATTGGGACTTGTTGCATTGATCATAAATTATGCAACTATGTAATAATATTTTCTAAAGCTTTGTAATATATCAACTGTTTTTCTAAATTGTGCAATATTATCTTCCCCCCCCTGTTTGAGTGCAAAACCTGAGAGGTGAGGAGGTGGGAGTCGAACTCAGTAGCATAGTTGAGTTTTACAAACGTCTTATCTCTATTCTCTAGGCTACTAAAGGATTCATACTTGGAACATTAATCTTACATGTATTTATTTGGTAGGCTACCAAACGGTTCCTATTTGAGACCTTTTTTTTAACAAGTTGAGAGTAGTGGTTGGAGGGGAGGGATAAATTTCAAAGAAACTGAAAGATACCGGGTTCGAACTATGTATTTATTCGGATGAGATCTTCTATTCTAGTATAGTGTTTCATTTTCTATTCCACTGTACGAATGATTGCTACGTGTTTTTTCTAATGTTTATCACTTCCTTTATAGAACCCACAATTTATACTTGAAAATTTATATGACAATCTTTATACTTTTGACAATCATCTGTTTAATATGAGATGAAACACTATTTCGGAATAAAACATTCATTTGTTATTTATGAGGCGGTGCATCGACATTTGACAGTTATCTTCTTTATCACTTGAACACCATATATAATTTATTATATGGTATGAATGCATTTTATGTGGTAGCTTGATCTTTGTTAACTATTGTGCTGCCATGGACCATGGGGTCATTTGTGTTCTTTTGGTTTTTATATAGGGATAATTACAAAATTACCCTTGAGGTTGACCTAATTACAAAAAAACCCAGCTAACTTTAAAACTTACAAAAAGTATCCTGAGGTTTGATTTATTGTTAAAATTAAGGGGTAATCTGCAATGATTTTACAAATATGAAGGAGGATTTTGAAATATATTTCAAACCTCGGGTACTTTTTGTAAATTTTAAAGTTAAATGGTTTTTTTGTAATTATGTCAAACCTTAGGGGTACTTTTTGTAATTATCCCTTTTATTTTTTTTTTTTTCAAAACGATAGACTTATATATTAAAACTCAAACAGAACTTACAACGAAATAAACGGAGCCAACTGGCTCGAAACCTACATGGCTTACAATGATAACCAAGAGGGGAATTGGCTAGACCAATTCATATCAATCAAACTACCCAATGCTTCAAGAACTAGTCTATTACATTGAATCAAATAAACATGGTTTACGGCCTTGAAATCAAAATAATCAAAGAGATAACCAAGAAGAAAGATGTCGTCGGCTATGGATGTCTCACTCGCTACAAAAGAAAATTTGTTGTTGAGCTTGTATACCATATCCTTGTCATCTAGTGAATGGAGATTCTCTTCAATCCAAGTTGAAAAGCCATCAACATAGCATGGCGAACACTAACAAGGGCGGCTTCCACTGGATTATGAATGTGATCCCTAGAAACAGTCCATGCTTTCACCAAAGAGCTTTGCTCATCAACAATCACACCCCCGATCCCTATATTAATCTCATTCCCATAAACAGCACTGAACACTAAAACAAGTGGACCTACTGTGGAGGAGAGCTGAGAATTATCAAGAGAATGCTCATTGAGGGTGCCGGATAGAGCACAAGAACTGGAGGGGCCTTTGACAATGATACCGAACTCTTGCCATTCAGTTTTTGCTCGAGTATAAATATCATTACCAAGCCACCATATTTTTGAAATATCCATTGATTACGAGCTTTCCACAAGATCCAAAGAAGAAAAACAGAGAAGTGCAGACGATCTTGTTTAACATCCTTTAACCAAACACCAAGAAGATCCCCACTCTTACCATTAGGGTCCATACAAATCCATAGATAATCAAGAATTAACTTCTTACACAGCATTTGAATAAAGATTTTTTCCTTTTTCGTTTCACATAGAAAAACAAGATCGGGAGATGGAGACAGAGGGTCTCCTCGAGTTTGGAAATTGTACAGGATACTCCCAACCCTCTACAATTCCACAAACAAGCTCTCATTGATGGGGTTGGGCCCATTCAAGGCTGGCCACCTCCACCTCTTTGTTCATAAATTGTGATTTCTCAACTCCACCAGTTTTGCGTTTTTTCAGTTCTCCTGATTGTTGGTCTATATCCTCTTGCAACATATTGAATGGTCTTTTTTGACAACTGGAATAGGCCTCGAAATTACCATAAATCTCCATGGGGATAGCTTCTCCAATTTTCTTTCCAACTCTTTTACTGTATCTCTTTCCCTGACCTTCATTTTTCCGCTGGTTATTATTTGTCAATACCAGCTCATTTGTGGACTCTTTCAAGGGTATAGATACTCTCTTTCCCATTTCGTTACAATATATCAGCACAAGAGGAGAGGGTTGGGTTGGAGATGGGGCTTCTGGAAGGCAACTGAAAGGAATTATGTTTTCTTTGTCTTGGTCCCCACACGATATATGTGGAACATCCACCCTAGGACAGCTCACCATGTCGAGGCCTTCCTTCCCAGACAAATTATCCTCATTAATACCCTTATTCTCCTGGCCCGGTATATCCGATAGAACTGTGTTGGTGCTTCTATCAATGGAGGATAAGTTAGAATTATTACCCGTAGTGAATCTTGAGGCTCTGTTCAATTGTCTAAAGGGGGAAGATTCTTGAGCTCTCAGCCAGTCTCCAAACTGGTCTTCTTTGAAATCATTCTTTCGAAGATCCTCTCGACGAGATTGACACCCTTTTTCGGAGTGACCCACAAGCCCGCAGTAGAAACAAAATCCTTGTAAATTTTCATACCTGAAATCTAACCAATGTGTTTCCTCTCCCAGCTTGATATTCGTTCCACGGAGAAGGGGTTTGTCCAGATTAATATCAGCTAGAATACGGATATGCATTCCTTTTATGTTTCCGGCATCTGGTATATTCACATCAGAGACAAAAGAGAATTTTTTACCTATTTTTCGTCCAGTATCAAGAGAGATCCAATGGAATGGGAGATTCCAGATCTGAACCCAGAGTTCCACAGTGTTGATAGATTCCACTTTCTCCAAAATATCTTCAGACCATTCTCTAAGAAGAAGATATTGATTATCAAATGTCCAGGTTTTACCCTTAAGCACTCTGTTCTTGTCTTCCTGATTTTGGAAGATAAATTGAAACAGATTATTTCCGATTTCTCGCACTGTGAGAGGATCTCTGGTTTGCCAAATGTTCAAAAGGGTATTACGTAGACCAGCAAAATTGATTTTTTTGCTTCCAAAGCTTTTACCCAGAAGACTTCGGGCACATTCAGCTTTACTCTTAGAGACATCTTTTTCTTCTAAAGCTATCTCTTCTTTTTCATCAGTTGTTAAAGTGAAATTTTTAATGCGGTCCACTATGTCTTGCTCCATTAACAGGGGGACAGGACACTATAGTCCAAACTAGAACAATAAATCAGAACGAAAACAAAAAAATAATCAAAATCAATGTTTACGGGTAGTTGGAAGGAGTTAATGGCAAAGGAATAATGATAGGTGGGGACTAAAAAGTCATAGAGACACTCACAAACCTAGAGAAAAAATACAGCAAATTGCTTAAAACATTATTGATAATGGCCATTAAAGAGTAGGAATGATGGACCCTTACCACTCACACACATATGCATTAAACAGGGAAAAGCAAAAAGGAAAAAGGAAACACCTCACATCATGCTAGTAATGCAAACCACTTGCAAACTTTCAATCAGGAACTCAAGATTGCAGATAGAGTAATAAGGATGAAGTGAAAGAAAAGCAGAGAATGGAGATGGAGGCGGCGGAAAAAAAATGAAAACAGAACTAGGGTTCTCACGGAGAGAAACTGGGGTTCTCACAGAGAGAAACTATACAAGGTTGAATTGAAAAGCCTAATTATGTTGGGAAGTCTGGGTCATTTATGTTGATCTCAACTCATCAAGCAGCTATCAATTTGAATCTTTTGTACTGTTTTGATGTGGGGACGAAGAGGTCGTTCAATTTGACTGTTGGAGCAATAATTGTTTACTGTTTCAATTCAAATTTCGGATACCACTTAATATCATTATCCTTATAGTTAGCACAATCTAGTTAAAAATTTATTTGAAACGTCCTATCAATTTATGTATTTTATAAGATATTTCTGAATTTCAAAAGATGCTAGAACTAATTTAAATTATAAGTCATTAAAGAGTCTGAGTAAAACAAAATAATAATGCTTCTAATATGTTGAAAGAATAATTTTTTGATTAAAATGATGAAACATTAAAAAAAATCTCTTGTTCATGTGATTTTTAATGTTTTTGGTCTCCCTTTTATGGAAGTTTCTTTGTCTCCCATCAAGGAGTTTTTTAGTTTTTATCTGTGAAATAAGTTTGTTCTCATAGGCGTCTTTTGTTCAGTGAAATAAATTTGTCACATGGACCATGGTGGAGATTTTATTCAGAAGATTATGTTGAGTCATTATCCGACAATTAGTGACAGAAGCGAGACAAATTTCTTTGGCACGTGTTTTGTCCGCCATTGCGATTTTCTGGTTCTACAGATCAATTAGATCCGTCTAAGTTTTTTTTTTTTTTAGATCTGTATATATTTAAGATCCTATCAGTTGTGCAACTGTTTCTTACTCGATTTTGTTATTAATTGTGAGATTCTTTTGATAAATAAAATTCATTTCGATGCTAACGAAAATGATATTTTTATTTAAAAAGATATAGTAATATCTCAAACATAATAGAAACTTTTCAGTTTCTGGAACTTCACCTAATGAACGTGATAGTTTCGGGTAAGATTTGTGTGATTCGCAGAGAATAGATATGCGACAAATTGAGCCTAACTTTTTTTTCCTGATGAAATGAAAGGTTCAGTTAAAGGTGTGATTGATAGACTTAATTCCTGCTCAAGAGTCCATGGATCACTTCCTTACCTACATATATAAATTATTGTCTCCCACACCATTTGTCACTTTGCTATCAATCCTTCACCAAACCCTATAAAATGACAAATGTAACTAAAGCTTTTTAAATAAAAAATTTAAATACAAATGCAATAGTACACACACATATTAGATAAATTAAATTATTATATATATTTTTAGTTATATATCAATTCTTTTTAATTATCTTTTCTTCAATCATTATAATAGATTTGCACTCAATCACTATTTCAGTCATTTAAAATTACCTAAGTTTAAATCCAAAATGTTTAATTAAAACATACTAAAAAATCAGGATGAAGAAAAAGTTAGTCCAGTGTGACAAGATATCTGAATTCAACTTTCGCAGTCCAGCCAAAACGGTCTCGTAGATGCTCCACATGGTGTATTGCACTTGGTATGTCATCCACCATATAAGTATCCTATTCTTTAGGAGATGGGACACTTGACATTTATCCACTCACCACTTAAATACTTCATTCATCTACTTACCAAATGTATATACACCTGATATGACATGAATAACACCAGCCAAAACCAGTGATAGCCATTTGGTAAATTTCATACACGTGTCAATCATTTATGCGGTAGAATAAGAGATGTAGCACCATTTTGCAATAGAAGATCCCATCCGTAATAAACCATAGATCATGAACTTAAAAATCAATTAAGAACTACACAAAAGCTTATATGCACATAATTAACTCCTTATTTCTTGGAGAAAATATGGCATGAACAATTATTGATGAGTTATCTTTTCAAACTCTGACTCTATATAAGTTTGAGACAGACTTCATGCATAATTGTTCACTAGATAATGCAAATAAATGAAATAGGTAGTTTACAAAGGGTTGTGGGACCCATAGTAATAAATATATAGTAAGTAAGAAAATAAAAGGATAAATAAATATAAATTATTCGGAAAAGGACAGAAGTTGACCGTAGATATTGGTTAGGTTAGTGGGGAATAAATCATGGTCACGGGCTGAGGAGACAACTACCAAAATATGGCGTCAAGCGGTGGATGGTGTGGGCTATACCTCCACTACTTGTTATGGGCCTTTTGGCCCTTAACGCCTCGATAAAGTTTTTAAAACGTTTTACCAAGTCTTATCTACTAATGGGCCTTATGGGCCCCTCTGGCCCACCGCTTTTCTCATCATATCTCACCAAACTTGTTAACTTCTTTCACCTGCCGTGACTTTGCTATCTTGCGCACCGTGCGTATCTTAGTTTGGTTTTCAAGGAACCCATGCACGAATCAGTATTTTAGAGAGCTTATAAGCTCTTATTTCATATTTTTTTTTTCGGAAATAACTTATAATATTCTAAAAAATCTATTACGATCTAATAAACTGTTTTTTGGAAAAGTTTCCCTATTATTCAAGAAAAAACTAAAAATACAAGATTTTTTTTAAATAAATAGAAATATATAAAAAAAAAGAAAAAAAAGTCATGATCACAAACTGAACAGATAACAAAGAAAAAGTAATGTTAAACTTCAGAAAAACGAAACAACAAAAATAACTTAAAGATGAGATTTAAATGAAGGACGTCTAGTTTTGAAGGATTCTCTAATGATAGTGCCATTTGTTTTTTTAGCACATGTTCGAGTATCGTCTTGATGGTCTGATGTAGCCTGTGAATGTCGGCCTAGTATCCTCGAGCCGCAATTGACATAGCTTTCATAGTTTTTGAGGAATCACATAAGTGAATGACAAGTGAACGAAGCAGTTGAGGAGTCGCCTAGCATGATCTTTAAAGCTTCCAATTTATCTGTATCAATAATGGAACTAAGAATACAAGTTGATATGCTTGACCGTAATTTCTAACTTCTTAGTCTTATTGAGTGATATGGACGACCAAAGTTTATGATTACTTTATAGAGTCAAAAAAATTAATTAATTAATAAAACAAAACATTATTGTACATGACTTGAAAAATTAATTATATTCACACCAATTTGAAAGTATAAATCAAATTGAAGCTGCCCATTTGAAACCTTATTTCATTTTCAATCTTAGTGCGGGTTAGTGGTTGGTAATGGAAATTAATGCAATGTCAATTTGCAGATTAAATGCAATATAGGCACAAGTACATGGAATTTAATTTAGTTTGCCTAAGTAAGATGTAACTTGCCTACTCCCCTATATCAACTTGCATCTTTTGGGGACACAATTTGAACACATGCTATACATGTGAATATCAAAAATCTAACTCGGAATGTGACACATTTTTCCTGTATGTAACAGGGTTTTGTAGACGCTACACCATAAATATTACACTTGGTGTCGTATCATCTACCATTAACATGTTATGCATAGTGTGTGGATGCATTATAATTAAGTGTACTTACTTTCTAAAAATAAGGGCACGTGAATTGTAAATGTTCTACCAATTGTAATGCTCCAAGTGTAGCATCTACAAAACCGTATAATAGACAAGACTATATATTGAAATTCCTATTCAAAAGACAAGTTGTTGGGGAAAGCTAAACATATACCAAATTTGATATCCCTACATTCAATGGATCAAGTTTATGTCAATCAACCCCCCATGTACACCACCCCTAGTTGTAGAAGAAAGTGCATTAATTGCCAAAGGCCCAAAGCCCTAATATGAAAATCACTTTGTCAAACTAATAATTAATCTTCCTTTATACACAAAAATGACGTTGAGTCATAATGGATATTTATTTTGATTAATGTTTTATTATATATTATATTTTACGAATACGTAATAATTGTATGTAATCCACAATCAAGTATATATTTAATTTTTAAAAATATATTATACATACTAGATGTTTATTTATAATGTAAAATATAAGTTAGAAGTGTATAATCGAAACTGCACCCACGTTAAACTCTCGCTTTTAGTACGTAAGTGGGGATTCAAATTTGAAACCTTTCGACCTCAATAATCCTTCCTACACAATTAAGTGACCACAATAAGTGGCAAGATGTGCGTCTTTGTTATCATATATGATGACACCCGAGCCGAGGAAGAAATTAATCCCCGTCATCGCATAACACATTTCCAAAGTAGGCGACTGCGAGTGACGTCAACAATAACGCATTTACGACACGCCACGAGTTAGGCTCACCGGCCACCGAGCCCAATCAAGCACGAGCCCAGCCACAACACGGCCGCCGAGCCCGAGCCCCGAGCCCGTATTTCAATATGAAGCACACGCGCGACAACCTCGTAAAAATAATCACACGCCCATGCTTAGTACTTTATCGGTATCGAAACCGCCACATGTCGAGAATTATGAAGAGAAGTCGACAAGTGGCAAATTTGATCGACATGCACAACTATAGAGGACATGTTTCGCCTTTTTTGCTATTTTATTAATTAATGAATAGTTAGTGCAAAGATGACTATTGTAAACCCACTTACTCAAAAGGGATATAAAAAAGTCCTAAAAGGAAAAAAAAAAAAAGGCAGATAGAACAAATGATAAAAAGGACCGACCGATATTCCTACTTCGGCAAAAATACAAAGAAAGGCATAATTAGCCGTAAATAAAGATACGTTACGCACGTTTTCATTTCCACGTGTTAAACCTTTTATGTATTTCTACTTGTTGACCAAAACGCACGCCAACAAATTGGCGCTAGAAGGAGGGCCGTATTGGTCCAATTAATTCCAAGCACAGTAAGTTAAGTAAAAACCAGGTAAAATTTAACGCTTGGCTTCTTCATACAGATAAAATGAGTCATCACGAGAAATGCTCGTGTGATCAAGAGCAACATTTGAACAACCAAACCGCCACTACTAATGGCCAAAATATACCCCAAACTAAGCGGGGAGCACTACTTTGTTTCGCTTCGCTCACCTAATTGCCAACCCAACTTTTGTACAACAAATGAACCAACTCATATCACAAACTCTCGCTACCACGAACTCTCAAGCACCCCCTTCATTCCTTGCAAATACTAACCCACTCAACCCACAACTAAATGTTAACATTAATCCTCAACTTCCCGGCTTCCTCGCCACGAAGCCCAAGAAGCGATTCGGGTAATGAACAACATGTCCGCTGGCTTGACGAAGACGGCAAAGAGAAAATGAGGAAGAGCAAAGTCGTATAGCGAGTCATTTCCAGAGCAAACACGACATCGCCGTGCCCACTCGATGTTCGCCGGACGACCGAGTTGATCCCTTTCGCCCACTCGATCGATAAGTTCCCGCTCGGGTTTCCTGACGAAAGAACAACTCGGGTCGATCAAGTCCAAGGTCCTAGCTTATGGCGAGGAACGGATGTAGAAATACACCGCCACGCCGCCGTCTAAACGAATTGGAAGGCGGTCCGGATGGCGAACGCCTCGAAGACCGCCCCAAGTATGGAGCCGGCCACTGCTCCGCCGCCATTTTCTCCTCGGAATCCTGGCGATCCCATTACCGCCAAAGTTGAAAATCCCCAGTCGGCCTCTATAATGGGAAACCGACCACCACTCATGTTCACAAGTACTTAGCATGGATGGAACTATACACCAAGCGATGCCATCCTCTCGCAGGCCTTCCCCGACTTTGGGCGACGAGCCCACCGTTGGTTTAGACCCGACCGCAGGGATCCATTCAAGCATGGGGATCTAGCCTCCGCCTTTACGACACATTTCTTAACGTCCAAAGTCCGAGCCGCGCCAAAGACTCCTCGTAAACATCAAACAAGGAAAGACGAGCCCTCAAGAGTTATATTTCTCGCTTTAACAAACAAGTTCGAGAGATGGAACCGTGTCGATGACGCCATTTTAATCGCAGCCATGGCCGGATCGCTCTCGAAACATGGTTTAATTACTCCATCCACGAATCGGGGCGACCTCGTATCAAGAATTTCTAATCCGCGCGAACGCCATATTTGTGCTTGGAAGAAGCCATGGCAAGTAACCGCCCGAGCACCTGAAGGAACGTAAGAAAGGGACGGAAGGAAAAAACCGATGGTGGGCGGTCGGGTTTCCGCCATTCTCGGAAAACCCGACCACCGGATTTAGAGCTCGCCAAGAGGCGAGAGCCAAGTCGCCGCGCTAAGGAGTCTTTGACCCACACTCCGTCACCCATATGGAGTGAAGTCTGGTCCGAATTTGTTGCCTCCCGGCTCGGCCTCTGAAAAATTGAGCCATCAAAATTAGATTCGCGTCGATTCTGCGCCTATCACAAATCGATAGGTCACGATCTTCGACGAGTGCCGAGATCTAATTAGGGGAAATTATGCGGGTTGTTCGACAGGCGGCCTTAAAAGATACGTTCATGAGCTACCACCCCCACCAAGATCGCTCAAGCGTCAACCCGGAGCGCGTAATCAACCCAGCTCTCCGCCGCCCAAATGAAAACCAGGGAGAGAAATCCTCATGATGTCAAGTGTTAGTCGGATCAATACCAACACAATGGAGGATAGACGCCCAACAGAAAAGAAAAACGATGTTAGGGACAGCAACCAATGCCGAAAGACAAGTTCGTGGTGGCAAATCAAGGAAGGCCAACCCACCGCCACTTTGTGTTCTGGATCACGATGCCGACCAGGTGGTCCATCCTCATTCGACCCTCTGGTCATCACGGCACCGATTCTCGGGTATTCCGGTTCACGAGAATTTTAATTGACTCGGAAGCTATTCATCAGAATTTATGTCCGAGCATTTCAAGATTAAACGTGGATGATAGTTATATCCGTCCATGTAACGATAGCATTTTGGGGTTTGGAGGAGGAAGGATAGTCCCACTAGGAGAAGTTGATTTGCCCATCCAAATGGGACAAGGTTTGCATAAACGGATTTGTCGTGACAACATTCAAAATAATCAATGCCGATTCGGAGTACAATGCTATCATTGGAAGGCCATTGCTTTATCATATAAAAGCGGCCGTTTCAATATATCATTTTTGTATAAAATTTCCAACGTCCGATGGCGAAGCTATACATAAAGGGAATCAAAGGAGTCACGAGAGTGCTCTCTTAAACTCCGACCGGTGGAGATTAACATGGCGGAACAAGGGCAAACCAGTGGAATCACACGAGATAATCCCTTGTCCGAAGAGGAATCCGAAGCGAGAAAGGGGTGATCGCTCGCGAGGATAATCCAAGTCGCGGCCTGGAAAGGAGCCATGATGGAAGAAGCGGCGAGCGCGAGAAGACGAATTGCCCCCGCAAATCGAGGAGGGGCAAAGCAAGAAAAGAAAACGAGCGAACCGGGTAGAACAAGTTGATACAATCAATGCCGGTAAGCCGAAGCGGGCGCCAACTACGTATTGGTCATGATCTTCCGAACCATATCGGGCGAGTTGGTCGAGTTTTGGGAAATAATCTTGACGTCTTCGCATGGACTCATGCGGACATGCCCTAATTGATCCCAAGTATGCGTGCCACCGCCTTAACATTGATCTAACGTTCTCCGCCATCATCCGTAAAAGGCGCAAACTCGGCCCCGATAGCGGCGCAATAAATCGAGGTTAACAAACTACTAGACAATCGTTCATCCGGAAGCCCTCTATCCTCGATGGGTCGCCAATCTGTTTTGGTAAAGAAAAGCGGCCGATGGCGCCTATGTGTGGATTTTACCGACCTCAACAAAGCATGCCCTAAGGACAGCTTATCCATTGCCAAATATCGATTACATGGTAGATGCCACAAAGACACGAGCCGATGAGCTTCATGGATGCATACTCGGGTTACAACCAAATACGGATGCACCCGTAAGATGAAGAAAATACCTCATTTTTCTCTCGCTTCGGGGATTCATTTATTCTGAAGATGATGCCTTTCGGATTGAAGAATCTTTGCCGTGCGACCTATCAAAGGTTAGTGAATAAGATGTTTGAGAAAATGATAGGTCACACTATGGAAGTTTATGTAGATGACATGCTAGTAAAATCATCGTACATGTCCGATCATCTAAACGATCTTAATAAAATGTTCTTTGTTTTGAGAGAGTACAAGATGATGTTAAACCCGAAAAAATGCACATTTGGGGTCGGCTCGGGTAAATTTTTGGGGTATATGGTCACCAAAGGGGATTGAAGCTAACTCGAGACAAAATCAAGGCCATCACCGACCTAATCCCCAAACTCGTAAAAAGGTACAAAGCCTAACAGCCGATTGGCCGCCCTTAACCGATTTGTTTCTCGGTCCACGACAAGTGCAAACCTTTCTTTGAAATCATAAAGAAAAACAAAAATTTTGAGTGGACCGAAGCGGCCGGATGGCCTTTGAATCCCTCAAACAACACCTATCTTCAATCCCTATATTACAAAACCGACCCAAGGAGGGACTTGTATTTGTACTTGGCGGTATCCGAATACGCCATCAGCTCGGTGTTAATCGGGTTAGATGGCTCTATTCAACATCCAAAGTATTACACCAGTCAAAGCGTTACATGATGCCGAGCTCCGACCCACCAATGGAAAAGTCGGCTTATTCATTAATTACCATGCGCGAAACTCCGTCCATATTTCTTAGAACACAAGATTATAGTATTGACGAATTATCCGTTGAAACAAGTGTTACACCGACCCGATACTTCCGGTCGGATGATTAAGTGGGTCGTCGAACTTAGCGATTTGACATTATATACGAGCCACGCATCGCATAAAAGGATGCTTTAGCCGATTTTGTGGCGAATTCACGTCTTCCATACAATTAGAAGTCGAGAAGACCAAGAATGGAAATTATTCGTTGACGGCTCTTCCACCGCAGCCGAGCGGGGGCGGAATCGTGATAATCGATCCAAATGAAAAATGCTACTTTGCTCGGCCGTACGATTTCGATTCCCGCAACGAACAACGGCCGAATATGAGGCGCTCATAAGCGGCTTAGATATGGCGACCTCTATGGGCCTAAAACAACTATTGGTGCACAACTCTCGCTTAGTCGCTCATCAAATCAACGGCGAATCGAAGCAAAAGAGCAAAAATTGCACAATATTTGGATTTGGTCAAGAAAAGGTTGTCACACTTTAAGACAAAAGTCTTACATGTGCCTCGAGCCGAGAACATGCAAGCGGATGCCCTAGCTCTCGGCTCGGCTCTAGTCCGGGGACGAATGCCATCACGGATGTCACAAGCCATATACTCATCGCCTGCCCCCGGCAAAGAAAATATATACAACCGAAACCGCCGAATGTAGACTTGGATGACCCCAATCATCCAATACTTAGAGAAAGGAGTTCAACTCAACAAAGCCGAGGCGTAACACTACGAACTCAAGCGGCTCGGTTTACACTAGTAGACGGCATCCTATACAAACGAGGATACTCCATCCCACTTCTACGCCGCCTTTCCGAGACAGATGCAGATTATGCACTTCGAGAAGTTCATGAGGAATATCAACAACCACGCTGGGGCCAAACGTTGGCCTATAAATTAATACTGGCAAGGATACTCATCGCCATCCCCGAGAAAGGATGCTACCGACCTCGTCAAAAGATGTGAGAGGTGCCGAGGTTTGCACCACAAGTCGAGATATCCTCAATGCCTTTACTACGTATTTAGCCCATGGCCGTTTGCCAAATGGGGAATGGACCTCATCGGACCACTACCCATTGGCAAAGAGGGGCGCCAAGTATGCCATTGTGGCGGTGGACTATTTCACAAAATGGGCGGAGGCGGAGCCTCCGCAAAAATAGATGAAGAAAAGGTTGTGAGCTTTGTATGGAAATCTATCATCTCGTAGATTTGGGATACCACATTCAATTATTACGGATAATGGGAAACAGATTCGACAAATCGAAGATTCCGAAATTTTTGTGAAGGTTTCCACATAAAAACCATTTCTCAACTCCATACCACCCCCAATCGAACGGACAAGTTGAGGCCGTTAATAAAATACTCAAGTATACCCCGAAGGCGAGATTGGAGGAGTCTAAAGGCAATTGGCCGAGGAACTACCTAGCGTACTATGGTCATACTGAGAACGACACATCGAATGTACCATCGGAGAAACACCTTTTTCTTTAGCTTATGGAGCCGAGGCGGTGATTCCTGTCGAGATTGGAGCCCCTACCTTCGAATGCAAATTTTGAAGAAGGCATCAGTAATGAGGCCGCCGCTCCGAGCCGAACTAGACCTCGCTCGAGGAAAAAGGTGCGATCTTAGATGAAAAATGCAAAGTATAAACAAAGGAGCGAAAGGTACTACAATTCGAAAGTAAAAGAAAGAAGATTTCTGTCGGCGATCTTGTATTGAAAAAAGATAACGGGCATTCAACCGAGCCCATTGAAGCCAACCAGGAGGGCCCGCTTTGGATCAACCACGTCTTATCCGTGGGGCATACCATTAGAATATTTGAGTGGAGAAAAATTTACGCATCCATGGAATGTAGCATACCTGGGCGGTATTATCAATAAAGATCTCATTCTACGATCCAGATAGGATTCCGAAGAATTATCCCTTCATCTGGTATTTCGTGAGCTCTTTAAAGGAAAACGAAGTTTTTACTCACCACAAATAAAGACTCGGCTACGCACCGAGCACAATACAAAGACTCGGCTACGCACCGAGCACAATAAAGACTTGGTTACGCACCGAAGCACAATAAAGACTTGTTACGCACGCAAAAAGATAAAGACTTGGTTACGCACTGAAGCACAAGATAAAGACTTCGCCACGCACCGAAACCATAAAAAGACTTGGTTACGCACCGAGCACAATAAAGACTTGTTACGCACTGCAAGCACAAGATAAAGACTCGGCTACGCACCGAGCACAATAAAGACTTGTTACGCACCGAGCACAATAAAGACTTGTTACGCACTGAAGCACAAGATAAAGACTCTCGCTACGCACCGAGCACAATAAAGACTTGTTACGCACCGAGCACAATAAAGACTTGTTACGCACCGAGCACAATATAAAGACTTGGTCACGCACCGAGCACCAAAATAAAGACTTGGTTACGCACCGAGCACAATACAAAGACTTGGTTACGCACCGAGCACAATCAAAGACTTGGTTACACACCGAGCACAATACGAAGGGCTTGTTACGCACTGCGCAAATCGGAGACTCAATTTATACACGAAATTTCAAATCGAAATGGATACACGAAATTTCAAATACGAAATGGACAGTTTATATCCCTCGAGTGCAAGAATCGATTAAGGCGAGCAGACCCCTCACTCGGAAGACTGCAAAATCGAGCCCCGTCTTGAAAATAAGAGGAAAAAAAGAAGACAGCAACACTCTTACAAAAAGGAAAGAGCCGAGCATCCACAAAAAGCTTGAAATACATACACAGGAAAGGAAAATAACAATTCATTTTTATTTCAAAAATAATTACATAGGGGAGGCCGGAGCCCGTTACATCTCGAGGCACGAAGCCAAATTACCTACCTAGGGCTACATATAAAAGTATCAAGACGAGCGGGGGCGGAATATCGACGGCACCGCTGAGGCGACTTCTTCCACATCCGGAGAGAGCCCTGCGCATTAGAAGCCTCCGCAGTTCGGCCGAAGGGTATTGAGATCGGCCTCCCAGGAAGAGCCAAATCTTCCTCAAGTTTGCAACAAGACGCCCCCTTAAGTAAATCAAGAATTTCTTGGAGACTAGTCGCATGGCCACAGTTAACATGAATGCATACTCCTGAGTCTTTGTAAGCTTTAATGGCCTCTCTACGAACTTCCTCGCTTTGTCGGCGGGGCGGTTTCTTCAAATCCCCTGCGTACATCGGATAGCGCCTCTCCATTTCCCTCCGGCCGGCGTGGCGGACGTTCGGCTCGGCGACCTTAACCCCGAGCTCTTCTTCACCTTGCGGGCCCGATCTCGCTCTCGCCTCGGCCCTAGCATGGAGCTCTCTCTCGAGTTGGCCCGAGCTATAGCCTCATCCGCTGAGTCTTAAAAGATTCTTGCACCCCCTTGGAGGTAGCATGTGCCTCCTGCAGATCCCCGTGCCGCTTTCCAGGTCGGCATATTTTTTCTCCAACTCGCGGGTTCCCCAACCGCATGCCATAAGAGCCCAATCATCCGCCCGACATGGCCATAAAGATATTGAATTTGTTCTTGGCTTGATCTACGCGCACTGCTCGATGCCTTTTGTCCGGCACGGTGGGACGATCATTTGGCCCGACCTGCCTCTCCTGTAAGACCCTTGATTGCTCCTCCGTCAGTGGCGTGGCACATCGAACGAATTCCACAAACCACCGAGGCGTAGTCCAACCATTCCCTCGCAATATTCATCTCTTGCTTGGTTTGGAGGAATGAAATGACCTTCCTGCCGAGGTCATCCGAGAAAGTTCGCGGACCTTCATTTTCCTGGGTCGCTCGGGATGTTCGGCGCCGCTCGACCAACCCTTTCAACCCGGTCGATCGGCTCCCCATCACAATTCCCCTCTTCTCCTTTGAGGAAGCGGCCACCGCCGACACTCCATCATGGGACGTTCTCGCCCGGATATCTTCTCTCCGAGCCGCTCCACATCCGCAGTTGTTGATTGGCGGCCGCCCGAGTTCGCCGTCTTTGTATTCCTCACACCGCGCTGCGGCGTGCACGCAAATCCAGCCACGCCCGCATAAAGCAACCATCAATTAGAAGAAAGATCAAAAGAAAACAAAAAGACAACTCAAAAGGAAATGGAAGAAATACGATGTCTTACCTCGAACGGCAACCGCACTCGCCGCTCCGGTGCAATGTCGCCTACGGCGCAGATGTTTCCGCCCGACGGGACTAGTCGTCGCGGGAGGCGGCGCGAGCTTGCTCGATTCTCGCCGGGTGATCCCCCGGGAGAATGGGGCCGTATTTCTTCATTAACGAGAGGATTCTGAGAGTACTCTCTCGACCTCCACCTCCCGCTCGGCCACCTCATCCCGAGCCGCCCCTGCAACCGGGGGGGTCGGCGGGCGGAGCAGCCTCAAACCAGGCAGTGCGCCAAGTTGGCCTCGCTGGCCAACCTCTCAATCCGCCCGTCCATGATTCCACGGCCTGGATGTTCTCGACGCACCTTCTAAAAGTGGGCGGGCAGAGGCCCTTTGATGCCCTAAGTTCTCTGTAAAGATGGAAAGAAAGGACAATTATGAAAAGGAAACAATCAAACAAAGAAAAGCAGAGAAAGGGAAAAGATAAGACTTATCGTAACTAAAAAACAAAATTTGATGGGGGATGAAGAACGGTCTCATTTTCTCCATCCCCCACACGAGCTTGCCACTCGCTCACCTGAACCATTTATCCTTCCACTCCTTCGCAGAGAAGAAGGAGACCTCCACCAAACCGTCCGGATACCCTACGGTCGGTGCATGACGTAATACCATCCGGATGGTCGACCCGAGACGATGGAGTCGCCGCCATACCAAGAGCTCGTTCATCTCCTTAAATTTGGGCGAGGATATTTTTCCGGTGAAACATCACCAGGAGACCGATGATCCTTCCCCAGAAATAGGGTGCACTGGCCGGATGCATACCCCACTTGCAAAACCACCGCGTGAGAAGGCGGGGTGGAAATCTTAAACCATATAAAAGGCTAGAGCAAATACAACAACCCTCTCCGTGGGTCTGGGAACTTCCGTGCCGTCCGGTACCCAAAAGTAGATACCGCTTCGGAATACGGTACATCCGCCGGAGCTCATCCACCTCCCGAATCATCAACATGCTCGGGATATCGTTTATGTCACTCGGCGTCCAACGAGGCTCGACACGAAGACGGGTCCTCCTCCTTGTCGGCCGTCGCCATTACGGTGGCCTATGGGCCCTAGTGGCCTTTCCTACCTCGAATCCCCGGGACAATTCATCTACTCGCTCTCGTTGTCGCGCTCCCGCCGAGATGGATCCATATCTTCTTCTTCTCGCGGCGGTTTAGAATCAACACTTGGCGATTCTTCACCGGAATTCTCTTGTACCCGAGTCCGGGTTGATACAATCGCTCCTTCTATAAAACGTCATCGGCGTCGGGTCAAAGATAGTGTCGTCCGCTCCAAGGACGTTCCACCTCTTGAAGAATCTGGAGAAGATATCCGGATAATACTCGGATCGTGGGACGGAGATCGCCGTCTTTGGTGAAAAATAAACAGAGGGTTCGGATGGAGGATCTTCAATTTCAACTTCTACACTATAGCTTTACGACTCTACTATCTTCAAAAGAAGACATTTATAGGTAAAGGAAGAGTATTTCGGAAAAATACCTAAGTTCAAGTCTCGAACTTGGGAAGCGACAAAATTCGCTTCTCGGTTTAATTACCTTAGCTCGAGGGTTAAAGGATGCGAAAGTGAATAATGAAGAAAAACAAAAGTATTTATAGATAAGTTTCCTCGATAAACGGGCGTTTATTCGAAAGGACTCTCCTTTTAAAAGCTCAAAAGCCGTCAAACATGACAAAAACGCCGTGTCCCCACGCCCGCCGATTGAATCGACGTAACTTTTTCGGTTCTGCGAAGATTGGTCCAACCACGAGATGCCACGTGTACATCATTATGGCAACCCATTAAATGCGCCGTTTCAAGCATTAATTGCTCTGCGACAGTACCAGGAAAGAACAAAACCTTTGAAAAATCCGTTTTCCCATTAATTGTTCATCATTAGCATTAAAGTTTAACTCCGACGCCAAAGAATTTTCTCTCAAGTCAAACTTGGGGCCTTTGATGACACTCCGAAACCGGGAAGAAATTAATCCCGTCATCGTATAACACATTTCCAAGTAGGCGACGACTGCGAGTGACGTCAACAATAACGCATTTACGACACGCCACGAGTTAAAGCTCGGCTCATCGAGCCCAATCGCTACGAGCCCGGCACAACACGCCGCCGAGCCCCGAGCCCCGAGCCCGGATTTCAATATGAAGCACACGCGCGACAACCTCGTAAAAATAATCACACGCCCATGCTTAGTACTTTATCGGATCGAAACGCCACATGTCGAGAAATTATGAAGAGAAGTCGACAAGTGGCAAATTTGACTGACATGCACAACTATAGAGGGACATGTTTCGCCTTTTTTGCTATTTTATTAATTAATGAATAGTTAGTGCAAAGATGACTATTGTAAACCCACTTACTCAAAAGGGATATAAAAAAGTCCTAAAAAAAAAAGAAAAAAGGGATAGGAACAAATGATAAAAAAGGACCGACCGATATTCCTTAATTCGGCAAAAATACAAAGAAAGGCATAATTAGCCGTAAATAAAGATACGTTACGCACGTTTTCATTTCCACGTGTTAAACCTTTTATGTATTTCTACTTGTTGACCAAAACGCACGCGTCAACAATATATAATGTTAATATTTCTTCTATCTTTCGGCAAAACGTGACGTTCCATCGAGAAAAAAAGGGGGCAATGGATTTGAAACCACGAACCCATAAGCTTGATGAATAAACAAGAATTTAACGTGACAATTTCCTACCAATCTTTCAAAATGCACCCTAATATATAATTAATTGTTTTATATATTGATTTCTTCAAAAAAAAAATTGTTTTATATATTGATTAAGGAGCCGCCCATTGTATAAGTTGACTTAGCGTCTAAATTATACCACAATCACCATATATGTGTATATAAGTATTACAAACATATATGATACAAATAATACCAGACAGTCAGACTTATAAATAATCTTGAAATATTAATAGAATTGTACAAAATACATCGATAATTAGTAATTGTTACTTTAAAAACGATCAAAACTAGTTCTAATAAGTGTATTTCCGACTTCAGATATTGTTTAGAGTAGTGCATCACAAAGATTAAGATGTAGCAAAATGAATAAGCTATGTGAGATATTGAATTCTCATATATTTATTTCATTTTATGTGAACTCCTAACTTTTTTTCACATTTTTTTACTAGTGATCATATATATATATATATATATATATATATATATTAGGGATAATTACATAAAATCCCCAAGGTTTGGGCTAATTACAAAAAAAACACAGAGTTTTTTGAAAATTATAAAAAATCCCTTAAGGTTTGATTCTGCTTACATCTTCCTCCTTCATAAGCAAAAAATATTTCAAAAAACCACCCTGATACTTGTAGAAAAATTACAGTTAACCCTTTAAATTTAAGATAAAATCAAACTTGAGGGGCCTTTTTGTAATTTTGAAACATCTATAGATTTTTTTGTAATTAGCCCAAACTTTGGGGGTGTTTTTGTAATTATCCCTATATATTATGCATGACATGTAATGTTGGGTTGAGATAATTGATCTATCAGGACATATCAGAAGATTAGTAATTTGAAAATATTTATTTATCTTGAAGAGAATAAACGAATATTATTATATTAATAATATCCCTTTTTTTCTTCATTATCTTAATTTTCAAGAATTGTGTATATGAAAGACACTCACAAATAATATATATAGATAAAAAATCGATATCCATATATATTTACCAACATATAAAGAGAGGGACGATATATGTCCCAAATCTCAATCAAAGATAATATTTTGTTGTGACAAGGACGGTATATAAGATACAATTCATAGTGAAAACTGAAATTAAACACAAAGAGTGGGCTTGATGCATGCATTTGTAATTTTTTTCAGCCGAGAAATAATCCCATCAACCATCATCCATGTTTTGGGCAATGTTAATTAATACGCTCTTGTACGTTACTTGTTAGTTGTAACATAAAAAGTCAAAATATATTTATATTCACTGTTTAGCGACTTTTAAATAAAATAAACATAACAAACCATAATGTGACATTGGAAGACGTGATTATGTACAGTTGAATACGGCACACCAATTATATATGAAGACTATGTCGCATACCGTAAAATACTAGAAATTATAACGTCAAAAAACGTATCATTGTAGAAAAATATAAATATATCGGTATCTTTCCGGGGTGGTTTTTTTCACAAGCAAATCGACTACTTATGTTGTATCTTTTCGGATCATATATAGTAAAAGAATTATTTAAGTTACAAAAAGGGATAATTACAAAAACACCCCTGAGATTTGGGTTAATTACAAAAAAACTCAGACATGTTTCAAAATTACAAAAAAACCCTTCATATATCTATTTGTCTTAATTTTAGGGGGTAACTGTAATATTCTTGTAAATGTTAGGGGGTTTTTTGAAATATTTTTGAAAATCACCCAAAAAAATGTACGATGAAATCAAACCTCAAGGAGTTTTTTTGTAATTTTCAAAGAACTCTGGGTCTTTGCGATTAGCCCAAACCTTAGGAGTATTTTTATAATTATCTCTTACAAAAATAAGAGGTAGTGGACCTATAGGCTATAGAGGTAACTAAAGAAAATCACAAGCAAAACCTAGCCTACTTATTTCTCTTCTCTTTTTTTCTCGTTTTATCAGTTTTCGTATTGTGGATTACGCATTACCAAAAGATTAATGACACATGACTACATGAGTGTTTGTGATTTGTACAATACTTTTACAATTTTTTAATTCTACTGAATTATTTAGATTTGTATAAATTTAAAATATTTCGATATTTTACATCTATATAGGTTTATAATTGTGTATGTCTTACAATTTGGATTTTTGCTTTAGGCTTTTGATTTTGTAAATCTTATATTTTTAGATGTGCCGAATGAAATTGATTGATTTAAAAAAAGAAAAGAGGTAGAAAAGTGTGAGGTAAGAAATATTTAATATAGACGTGTTCTAAAAAACGGTAAAAATCGCTAAATGTTAAAGCGGCGAGACTTGGCTAAGCGTCTGACGTGGCCTCGGCGGGTTAGGCTGGATCGGGGTGGGGTAGGCGGGGTCTAATCGAAGAAAAAACGTGGCGAATGTCGGAGACCAAGATCTTGGAAGCGGGAACTAATCGGAGTTAGGTAAAGATTTTTAACAAGTAAACATAGGTGCTCAAATGAAAATTGAGAAAAGAACAAGGGGTAATTATTGTAGTCTCTAGATGAGAAAGAAACAACAGAGTGGGCCCAAGAGGCAGTAAGCCTTGCGGGGTCCAATTGCCGCAACGGACAGGATGAGGCCTACGTCGGGGTCGGGCGGCTGCCAACTACCCGCCCACAACAAGAGGAGTTAATGGCGACGTTTCTCTAATTTCTCATAAGTGCCCTTCATTTTTCTTCAAATCACAATTCTGCCACTGTGGGCTCATTCCCAAATCCCAAGTCATTTTAAAAAAATCCACAAGGTTTGGAAAGTATTAATATCATTGTAAATAAATAATAACAACAACAACAATAATGATAATTCAATTCAGCTAGAAAGAAAATTATATTTTTTTTAATATTTCAAATTTTATGCTTAAAATTGTGTAAGTCTCATGTCAGACCGTTACGGATCCAAATCCTCGATCCGTGGTCAATCCGCACATTGACATGCACAATCACTAGCACCACAACAACCATATCGTTTGTAATAATTTTTGGGAAGACTACTAATATTTTTCAAGAAAAATACTAAAATACTTTTAGTCGGAAAACCTAACACTTTTAAATATGACTATTAATAAGTTTTAGGGGGAATACTAATATTTTTGTGGGAAAAAATGAATAGGTTTCACGAGAATTAACAAAAACAACTTTTGAAGGGATTACTAATACATTTTTGAGGGATTGTTAATAAATTTTATCAGAAAACCAATAATTTTGAGAGTTGTCTAATATTATGTCATTGTCTAATACTTTTTAAGGGGACAATTAATACATTTATGTAGATTACTATTATTTTTGAGGGGAAAAATATATATTTTTCATGAGGGCTACTAAAAAATATTGTTCAGGATATTACTAATACCTTTTGAATATACTACTAATATTTTTCAAATGTCTCTAATGTTTTTCGGAAAAAATTAATACTTTTAGCCCCTAATATTACAAAATGTCATCGGTCTGGAAATCCTATAACATCGCCCTAAAATATTAAAAACATGTCACCGGTGCATAAAATTACAAAAAAATCCAAGCTGAATTGGGTCCATCTAATAGAAAGAATCAAAAAGTGTTTGTCAAAATTCAAGTGCCCCTTTCAGAAAAAAACATCGTATCAAAACACAACCGCATACAACATGTTTTTGACTTTTGGATGGTAAATAAGTCAAGGTTATATACTAATAATTACAAGGTATCATGTATTAAAAAATAAGATTTAATTATTCTAATAGAAATAATTTGGACATAGTTATTTTTTATTAATAGTTTAAATTATAATCATGATAAAATTAAACTTATTATCACTTAATACATATAATTATCGATACTTGATAGTTTCGAAATTAATAGATACTACTTTTTGGTGTTGTGTGTTGGTAATTAGCTATTGTTACTTGTACAAAAATAATGAAATTGTTTTTAGTGACAAACCCATATTTCATCTGCAACTTATTTTAAACGAAATGTTATTAATTATTAAGACTACTTAACCGTTTGGAGTGATTTAAGGAAAAAAAAAAACAAGATTATATTTATAGCATTTATGGAAAAAGGCCTACTAAAAAATGAAAGGGTTAATTACAAAAACCTCCCCCAGGTTCGGGCTAATTACAAAAAAACTCAGAAATTTTTCAAAATTACAAAAAACCCCTTGATGTTGACTCTGTCTTAAAATTTTCCCCTTCATAAACAAAATACATTTCAAAGACACCCATGATAGTTATAGAAATATTACAATTACCCCTTTAAATTTAAGACAAAGACAAACTTGAGGGTTTTTTTTTGTAATTTTCAAACATCTTCGGATTTTTTTGTAATTACCCCAAATCTCAAGGGGTTTATTGTAATTATCCCAAAATAAAAATAAAAAGTTTCTATCCTCGTGCCGTGGGGTCAAGGTCAAATAGTGGAAATTTGTGGTTGCTAGACATTTTACATCAATAATTGCTAATATAAAATTATTGTCATGATTTAACTTTTTCTACTGTGTCATTATCATAAAGTAAAAACTAAGACTATTTTAATTTAGTCAGATTATTTCCGACCATGGTGGAGGAAAATGTAACCTGCACATGCTTGCACCAAGACAAAATTGACTTTGTAGGGAAATTTTTTACTTTTTCAAAATTTTCTATATTTGTTCACTTGAAGCTGAAATAATTTGGATTGTGGACTAATGGAAGCAAATAGATTTTATATTTGGATAAACTAATTGGCCCATAATTAGGGTGCCTTCATGTGATATTGGTTGGAGTTGGACCCCAAATTAACTATTTAAATGAAAAAGTCCAAATTGGTGAAAATTTGTATGAGACGGTCTCATGAACAATATTCATGAGACGGATCTTACATGTAACTAGAATTCCAACCGTAAACCGTCTCACATAAGATCACCTCATCGACCTGAGATGGAAAACAATAATTACAACATTGATGGGAAGAGAAGCAATAATTGATCATGACCCATGTTAAATAAAATTTTGTTTTTTTTTTCTAGACAAAGTGGGAAGAAATATCTCATGGAACCTTCTAATGTTTCTACCTAACACAATTGGAAAAAGGTTAAAAAAAAAAAAGGTGAAGTGACCACCTTTTCCATTTGGCAAAGGCCACTGTTTTTTGTGTTTTCTTGCTTCAAATCAGTTGCCACTCTCTTCTGTCTTTTTAGCTTGTAACTTAGCTTGCATACCCTTGCTTCCCCCACCTTACCAAATGGGCTCACCAATTGATCTTTTTCAAGAAACAAATATTATGTACATATACCGATCAAAAAAAAAATATTATGTACATATATATAATTATATATACGTCTTATCTCTGATTTCTCTCGTTAATTATTGATAGGGATGTAATTTTTGGCAAAACACGACAGAATGAGATGAACCTAACACATTACAAGGGGATAGGTTTGAGGCTTGGCGGGTTCGAGTTGGAACTGGGTCTGTTCCAAATAACACAAATAAACAGGTCGGATTCGAGTAAACCTAAAATGACGCGCTTAAGTCGTTTGACCCATTTGTGTAATTAGTGTGTTGCTTCTTGTGATATTTTTGATTGATTTATTAGGTTGTTTATGATTATTGAATTTTAGAAAATTGTATAGTGTATGTAAACATAATTTTCTGGTTGGAAATTAACAGATATAACTCATACAAATAAATGAGTTATTCAAAATTTTAAAATACATGTCATTTCGTGTTGAGTTACACGTGAATAAATAGGTTGAGTTTTGGTAAATCTTAGAGGAAGAATTAAATAGATTGGGATTGGATTAGTAGGTTTGTTGTGAATTTCGTTATGTGAATCCGAACACAGTCTGAATTGTCACCCCTAACTCGTGGGTTGTTTTTCTTGTTCGATGTTTGACTTAACTATCATAATCTTTTATTAGGATTCTTAGTGCCACTAATTATTGATTTATTATATTATATATTTTACTCTCTATATACTTGTAATTTGGCTCTCTCTATATTCAAGAGCTAGCAAAATTGGCACGACCAGCATATAGGGCTGAGTTGAACTCTATTTTTTAGAGACTCGAAAAGTACCAATCTTATTACTGGCCAGATGTCCCGAAGCCTAGAAGCCTGAACAGCCCGATGGATAGCATGTGTAAATATTGCTAATGGGATGGGCTACACAAAATGCCAGCTTGGCAAAATCTCAGGTCAGCCCGACTCAGACCAATTTCATCACTTGGATTGATAGGCTTGCACCGCGTGGCCCGATCCAACTCATTGTCAGCTCTACTATACACTCCAATGTAAGCAGAAGAAATTAACAACTTGGCACCTTATTAGGAGATTTGCATTATCACATATGAAGACAAGAAAGGCCAAACAAACCTAATTTGGCTCATGCTCACAAATTTCAACCAATGACGCCAACCTTACTATATCTCAGATTAGAAAATAACTTAGGTGAAGAGGAATAAATTTTAATGAGCCGTCAATTTTATTTCCTACACACATTTAGAACCGGCCCTTAAACTTAAAAGTGTATATTTATTTACTCAAGTTTACTACTACAATATTATCAAGTTGCCCAACAAATTTTCTTTTCGCGCGTTGTCTTTTCTAATTTCCTAGAGGAAATAAAAATCATCAGAATAGAGCGAAAATAGCTAAACGAATTATTTCTATACTTTTTAAAAATAACTCCATACCTCTAGCTAGCTATTCATATGCATTTTCCAAACCTATTCTTGAATTCATGTGGGATTTATTAATTTTTGAAAGTTGAAATTATTGGAAACATTTAATTACTATGGTATTAGAAGCGAGTATTGCTACATAAAGCGGTTTGACCTAATCTCATAATTGATTTAGGTACACCATAAATGATATATGTACTCAAAATCAAACTTGAGTAGCATAAGATAAAAATGGTGATACTATAGAATAAAAACAATACATATAAGTAACCAAAAAATAATAATATATAATAAACTAGTGGTATAGAAATATTGCTAGAGGTTGGTAGATCACGGCTAAAAAGAACAAATAGTAAGTTAAAGTTGGTACAAGGACGGTGTAATGAATGGACTGCTGCTAGTTTCTTCACGCATTTTATGAATTGTTCTAAAATTAAAATCTGGCCCGATTAATCTGCGCTGGCGTTGGATATCCCTCACTTGTCGCCTACATTATTCTTCCACCATTGCCGTTTGACCTCTGCTGCAGGTCTCGCTTGGGCCCCACTCAGGCTCCACCTAGGCGTTAGGCGGCCCCAGTCTGCCATCCGACTAGCACCCACCTACTGGTTTTTAGAACAATATTGATTTTATGTGCTATGCAATTAATGTTTTATTTAAATATTTATGGTAGTGTTTATAATAATTATATACTTATATATAAAAATGTGTGTATTTATTGTGTTGGAAGGGATAGGTTACCCACCTCTTCGTCTTCTTTTCTTCTCATCCTCTCACGGCTTATCCATTGCCTCCTCATATTCATTATTCATATCTTGCGATAAAGAAGACAAACAAGAAAAGGAATCTAAAATTAGAAATAAAAAAAGTAATGAATTTAACAGAAATTGGCATATGTGAGGTCTTCAAATTCTTCCAATTCACATGATTCATCAAAGATATATACCAAGGGCAACAAAGATAAGGATTGAAAAATATAATAACAATATTTAAATGGGAAAAAATTTACAATTTTTTTTTCTTTGTGGAGAGAAATAGAATCACAACCAAACATACTATCCCTCCAAACTTCAAAAGCTTTTTATTAGAAAAAGGGAATTTTTTTTTTTTAAATAAAAATTTTGAACCTTGAATTATCCAAGCTGGATTCGCTATATATTTTATTTCCTATTCTAATATTATTAATTAATACAAGTTAAATATATAAATTGAAATCGTTAATGTACTTGACTTGATGCATATTATATTGAAATAAAACATGAAACATAAGGGAGTGATTGTTACCTTTTGTCCCGTACTTTTCTAGTTTTGGAGAGAATAGTGTAAAACTTTATTCTAGAAACTCAAAATATTTTTTGAGGTGTGATTGGATATAAGATAAAATTGTAATGATTATAGTTGATAGGATCGGTTTTTTTAGTGTACTAGTGATTGGTGCATGATTTGAAAAATAAAAGAATAAATAGTGTATTTGTAATATGATTGTGTAATGATGATAGTTGATATTGGATGTGATTGATGATCGGAAAAACGAGAATGAGTGAATATTGAATTATATGAATATTTTTACCGACAATCACACGTCTAAAAAGTTCTCAGCACGAAGGTGCTTACGAGGCGCTACTGGGAAAACATTAGCTGTAGGCGGCCAGAGTTGGGATGGATTGGGTCACCGGGATCACAAAAGTCTGGATAGGAAGACGAAAAGGGCTTGGACCATGTCTCCCAAACAATCTCAGTACATATGGTGCACATATCGATGTCAGAATGGGATCGGGTCTTTTCACGTCTCACCTACGTATCAAAATAGATCAAGTTACCCAGGAGGAAATTGTTAGATTAATTGGTACACATGAACATGATAGAAAAATGGAGAAGAAATTGAAGAACACTTGAGAAGTTCAACAAATATTAATGAAAACAATACAATACAAATGGGGAGGAGGCTACTAGTATATAGATAAAACCCTAGCTATCAACTAAGAAGGAAAATACAAAAATACCCCCATAGAAATATAACTCTAACATCCCCCCACAAACTCATGATGATGATGTAGTAAAATCATCGAGAGTTTGCCAACCAAAAACGAAAAAGCGAAAAGCAGATCGACTTGGTGAAAAGATCCGCAATCAGAAAGATGATGAGATGAATGGTAAGTCGAGGTCCCATGTTGCAAGTGATGACGAGTGACATGACAATCAATCTCAATATCGCTGTTCTTTCGTGGAAAATCGAGTTGTGAGCAATCTGAATAAGACTTTGGTTATCACAATGCATGGGAGTAGGTGAGGACAAATGAACACCCATATCTGCAAGAAGCCAACGTAACCAAACTATTTCGTTGTAGTAGAAGCCATTGCCCGATCTCTGATACTCTGCCTCTGTGGAGGATCGAGACACAACATTTTGTTTCTTACTCTTCCAAGAAATAAGTGAGTCTCCAAGAAAAATACAAAAACCAAGAGTGGATTTTCGATCAAGAGGATCATCGCCCAATCTGCATCGAGAATATGCCTCAACTCTAATGAAGATATAGGTGGAAATAAAAGACTCTCGAAAAAGAGTGCCACGGAGGTATCGCAAGATACGAGAAATCGCAGCCCAATGAACTCGTAGTGGGGCAAGTGACAAATGACTCACAATATGAACAACATATGCAAGATCTGGGCGTAATGGTTAGATAAACCAAACTTCCAACAATAGTGCGATATAAGGTAGGATCAAACAATGGGTGCCATCGGAAGGAGAATATCGAACATTAATTAGTTCAAGAGGCGTATCAATCGTCCGGAGTATCGAAGACGAGCTCGATCAAGTATGTCGACAATGTACTTGGGGATCAGAAAGAAGATAACCTCGAGGGGAGCGGGCTACCTCAATACCCAAGAAATATCGCAAAGGTCCCAAAGCATTCATTTCAAAGCGGAAGCTAACTCGATTTCAACAATGCAATCCCATCAACATCATCACCGGTGATGATCATGTCATCAACATATAAGGAAAGAAGAATAATACCAAAGACATGTACGCTTGAAGAAAAGGGCGAGAATCATGTTCTTTGGAACTAAAACCAAGTGAAGTAAGCACGACAGAGAATTTTTCGAACCAAGCCCGTGGAGCCTGTTTGAGACCATACAATGCTTTCTTAAGCTTGAAAACTTCGCCCGATTATGAGGAACTCCATTGGTGGGATCATGTAAACTTATTCTTGAAGATCACCATTCAAGAAGGCATTTTTGACATCCAATTGAGATATGTGCCGATTTGGACGGAAGAAACAGCAATAAGAGTACGAACGGTAGTCATCTTTGCAACAGGGGCAAATGTTTCCTCATAATCCATACCATACTGTTGTGAATAACCTTTAGCAACCAATCGTGCTTTATATCGCTCAACTGAACCATCAGATTTGGTTTTAATTTTATAAACCCAACGCGAACCAATTGCTCGTTTACCAGGTGGTAAAGATACCAAATCCCAGTGTTTGTTTTATGCAAAGCGAAAAGTTTCTCATCATAGCATCTTTGTATAAAGGATTAGTAATCGCTTCTTTATAGGAGCGTGGTTCGAAATTTGGTGAATAGAGGACAAAAATGAAGCAAAGGCGGGAGAATAAGAAGAATAAACAAAGTCAGGTAACTGAGTGGACTTACGTGTACGTTGGGGATATCGAGGAGGCAAACGATCCACAATTTCAGGAAGCGATTGGGGTGCCGTAGGCGTAGACGGAGCAGCAGTATCTGATGAGTCTCTATCTGTGTTATCCGAGAATGGATCAATATGAACAAGATCAGTTTTGGAGATCTTTATGAGGACTAGAGGGAATAGAGAAGAATGGAATATGCTCAAGAAAAAATACATGACGAGACACATATAATTTTTGAGCAACAGGATCAAAGCAACGGTATCCCTTCTGACCTTCTCCATATCCTAAGAAAACACAAATAGCTGAACGAGAAGATAATTTGCTGCGTTCAACATGGGGACGAAGGACAAAACATGCACAACCAAAGACTCGTAAAGACGAATAACTAGGGGTGGAACCATAAAGTCTCTGAAATGGTGATAAATTAGATGTAATGGATGAAGGAATCCTATTTATACAATGGACAAAGGTAAGAACGGCTTCCCCGAATTCACTTGAACCGAACTAGATAGTAAAAGTGAGCGAGCGCTTCAATGATATGCCTATGTTTTCTTTCAAAAATACCATTTTGTTCAAGAGTATATGTGCAAGAAGTTTGATGTAAAGTCCCATCCAAAGTAAGCAATTCACGAAAATTATTAGATGTGTATTCCCACCCAAGTCACATCTAAAGCATTTTACGATAGCGAGAATCGAGTTTTTACAAAAGCTCGAAAGGAAGTATATATACTCGAAAAAATCGAACGATGCTTCATAAAATAAACCAAACAATAACGAGAATAATCATCAATAAAAGAGACATAATATCGAGAACCCCCATTTGTGGAAATGGGATCAGGTCCCCACACATCGAATGAACCAAATCAAATGGTGCGGAGAAGAAAAACACTCATATTAAAAGGTAAAGCGGAAAATTTTGTCGATTTACAACCACTACAATCGAAATATCATGAGATGACAATTTTCCTAATGAACCTGTAGAAACCAAAAATCTTAAACGTGAAGACGAAACATGACCTAAACGAGAATGCCACAAATAAAAGCCAGGCGATGAAGGACTCAAACGAAAAGAAGACAAATCAACAAGTAGAAGGCTGCGATAGAGGGTACTCACGAGCTCATCCAAAATGTATAACTCTCAGTGCCTCGGCTGTCCCAATCGAACCTTCCGGAATTTGGATCCTGCACACAACAAGTAGTAGGAGAGAATGATACTTAAGTAACCTCGAATCACACAATTGGCTAACGAAACAAAATTTAATGCAAGTTTGGGAATATGGTAGACATGTGGAAGAGACAATTGAGGTGTGGCTACAGATCCACCTGCTAAGGGTAACAAAGTACCATCGGTAAAATAACAGTCTAGCATATGTGGGTGAAATGAAAGTAAAACATGATATATCGGGGGACATATGATGAAAAGCTCCGAATCTAATACCCAAATAGAGGAAGATATACCGACGAGCCTCGGAGTTGACAAACCCGAGGCGAAAAGCATGAGATGAGGCAAGAAATTTACAAATTGTTCGGCAATTGTATCCATAGAAAGGTCCGATGGAGGTGAGAGTTCCGACATCACGAGAATCGATGAGGGTACAGTGCGGCAACACGAGTCGATGGGGACGGCCTAAAACCACGTTGATTTGGATGGACAAACCGATGTTGGGGAGGTCGTGGATTTTTCTCGTTGAAAAATGTTGTTGGCCACCTTTATTCAACTCGGGACATTGATGTAAGTCCAAGCGCTACGATAATCTAGAGGGGGTGAATAGATTATCTCCATCTTTTCGATTATGCCCTCTTTTTCAAACCGAAAGCTCAAAGACAAATATAAAGGTGCGGAATGTAAACAACACGCGTCAATTTATAGTAGTTCAACCCACTGTGGCCTAATCTACTTGTTAGTCCAAGTGGCTACGATAATTTAGAGGGGGTGAATAGATTATCTCGGTTTTTCAGATTTTGCCCTCTTTTTTTCGAATAATCAAACAAAGACGAGAATGTAAATGCGGAAATTAAACAACACTCGTCGATTTAAAGAGGTTCAACCCACCAGGGCCTAATCCTCTACCACCCCAAAGATATCCAGGGATGGATTTCAAAAGAAAAAAAGATATTATTAATTTACCAAAAATTAATACAACACCTTGAGGATTACCACAACCCTCTTACACCACCTTGAGGATTACCACAATCCTCCCTTACAACACCTTTGAAGATTACCACAACCTTCAAACACCTATCACCTAGATCACCCAAGTGTATTCTTACCACAAGAATACTCACAAGGATGTCTTGTGTTGAATGATGACCAAAATCAAGATTACAACTCAATAATGATTGATACAATATGAGTACAAGTGTAATCAAGAATTGAAAGCCTAGACCTCAAATTTGTGCAAGTGAAAGTCTAAGGCTAATACAACAAGATATATGAAAGTGTTTGCTTTGTTTGCTATTTGCTTGTATAGAGTGTTGTATCTTGTTGCTTGAATGAAGCCTCTATTTATAGGAGAGGTCTTGGCTTTGATTTCCAGACATTGGCTCCTCCTTGGGAGTGATTTGCCGCAAAAGAAACCATTTAAAATCATCAATATAGTGTTAGAAATCAATCCCACAAAATAGGGAAAAGTCATGCAAAATGCAAATCGGATAGTTTCACGATAAAAAGGGGTTCGACCGTCGCACACGAGAGATAAGATTGAAATTGAATTTCGCGAATTTTTACACAGGGGGACCGGTCGAAGGGGGTTCGACCTGGTCGCCTTGGTCTTGACCGGTTGGGGTTGATAGAAAATCAAAACAGAGAAGTCTGCGCATTTGAGAGGCACTCCCCAGTGCACCGGCGCCCAGTGGTCGACCAGCCGCCTCACCGGTCACCCACCTGGTCGACCGTCGCCTCCCCCATTTTCTCTTACGTCCCATTTTCTGTTTCAAAACTCAACTCAGTGCGGGTTTGCCTATAGGGCGGCCGGTCGAACTGAAACAAAAGTGTTGTCCAATTTTAAATCGAATATTAACTTCAAGAAATACTCCGAAAAATAGTAAAAACATTTTAGATCGATCGGAAGTGTTGGGACAACATTTAGGGACATTGTTTTGGTATAAAAACTCATTTGAACAAAATCATCAAAATCATGATAAAAACATTTATCTAACAAACTCCCCTTTTGATGATTACAAACCAAAACAATTTTCAAGAGGACGATTTGAAAAACAAAATAATTTTCCTAGTTTATGAGTAAACTATCCGTTTAAAAACATTTTACAAAAGCTCCCCTATCAACAAGCACATTAATAAGAATTATTGCATAAGCTAGAAGACAAGCTTTTACAAAATAACCAACAACTCCATGAGCTTAGAAGCTCCCCTGTCACAAATACTTATTATCCATGCAAACAAGTTCATAAAACAATCATAGGACTGAGTTTTCTTCACAACTTATGGCCTTAATAAGCCATAGCTTATAGCTTCTATCATGAGCTTTTATTAGCTTCTTTGAGCTAACGAGCCAATTTCCCGTTTCTCCCCTTTGGAATCATCAAAAAAATGTTAGGATGATAAAAACATCATAGAAGTATATCAAAGTGCGCCAAAGAAATGGTTTATCAACCATTGAGCAATTTAGGCTTAAACACCAAGGAAAATGGGAGAATGTATCATGAAGAGTTCATACGCTCGTTTTATTTGCCAAAACATGATCTCAATGAGTATTGAAGACTTTTGGAAGCGAGAGAATCATGTAGAAGTTGAAATTTTCATTGTGACATTTCATCGAACACATTGTGGGCGTGAAAAATAAAAAGAGTTGTATATAGCCCTTGTAAATGATCCAAGCCAAAAATTGCATCACCAATTCACATCAAACATCATACAATACAACATAATAACTAAGCTCATCAAGATCATAAGCAAAAAATATCAAGAAATGTACAAGAAAGCCATAAACTCGAGGGTTCAACCCAATTGAGCAAAGTAAGGAAAATTCTTACCATTTGATCGGAAAAGATGAGCAATGATGATGATAAACATGCTATATAAGGTCCAAGATATGAATTGAATGCATGAAAATCAATTTTGAGTGAAAATTGTGTGCATTTGGCAAAGGGGACGAAAAATGGCAAAAAGAAGTGAAAATAACAAATCTTCAAGACAGAATCGAACTTAAACCAAAATTTGGCCTAGGGTGACCTGGGTCGTGGTTGAGGCGGCGGCCGACGTTGAGGGCGACCGGTTGCCCTCAACCTCTTCACCACTTTGTTTTGTCAAATTTTTCAAAATCCGAATTTTCAACCAAAAATCCGATTTTTCGCCCCTAAGTTTTAAAAACATGCAAAATGCAAACGTAGACCTCATTCAATATGCATTATGCCTAACCGAGCTCGTATTGACGCAAAAAAAAGTCTTGGAAGTTAGCGGTTTTGTAAAAATGTCCGCTAATTGATCTTGAGATGGTACAAACGATATCTCAATTTTTCGTTTTGAAACACAATCCCTTAGAAAATGATGTCGAATCTCAATATGTTTAGTACGGTTATGATGAACCGGGTTTTGAGCAATATTTATAGCGGATATATTATCACAAAAGATAGGTACGTTTTCAAAAGAGCATTTGTAATCCGCTAAGGTTTGTTTCATACAAAAAGTTTAGTACAACAAAAAGCGGCGGAAATATATTCGCTTCGCCGTTGAAAGTGAAACACAATTTTGTTTCTTTGAAAACCAAGAAACTAGGCAATCGCCTAAAAATTGACATGATCCTAAGATCTTTTCCGATCATCAATATTACCCGCATAGTCCGAATCACTATAACCTTTAAGAGAAAAATTTTCATTCTTTGGATAAAATAAACCATATTGAATAGTGCCTTTCAAATATCGAAAAATCCGTTTAACGGCACTCATATGAGATTCTTTTGGATTGCTTTGAAAACGAGCACATAGGCATACGGCATGAAGAATGTCCGGTCTACTAACGGTTAAATAAAGTAAACTACCAATCATACCGATACTTGGATTCATCAACCGTCTTGCCTTTTTTCATCTTTGTCAATTTTGACATTAGTTGCCATAGGAGTCGAGGCGGTTCTTCCTTCTTCAATGCCGAACTTCTTCAAAAGTTCTTTTGTATACTTTGATTGCGAAATATAAATACCTTCTTGGCATTGCTTAATTTGAAGTCCAAGGAAGAAATTTAGCTCCCCCATCATACTCATCTCGAATTCACCTTGCATTAACTTGGAGAATTTCTTGCACAAAGATTCATTAGTAGCACCAAAGATAATATCATCAACATAAATTTGCACAAGTAAACAATCTTGCCCTTTTTCAAAAACAAAAAGTGTAGTATCAACTTTACCTCTTGTAAAACCATTTTGCAAAAGAAAAGAGCTAAGTCTATCATACCATGCACGGGTGCTTGTTTTAAACCATACAAAGCCTTTTTAAGTTTATAAACATCATTAGGCCTAGAAAATTTTTCAAACCCGGGGTTGTTTTACATAGACTTCTTCTTGAATAATACCATTTAAGAAAGCGGATTTAACATCCATTTGGTAAAGTTTGAAATTTTTAAAACAAGAATAGGCAAGTAAAATACGAATAGCTTCTAAACGTCTTCTACGGGCAAAAGTTTCATCATAGTCAATACCTTCTTCTTGACAATACCCTTGAGCTACTAACCTTGCCTTATTACGAACAATGTTGCCTTGATCATCAAGTTTGTTCCTAATACCCATTTTGTACCAATAATTGTTTGAGATGGAGGACAAGGTACTAATTCCCATACATCATTTCTTTCAAATTGATTCAACTCCTCTTGCATTTCTAAAAACCAATCTTCATCCTCAATAGCTTCCTTAGCATTTTTAGGCTCTTTTTGAGATATAAGAGCTTTCTCGGCAAAATTTCTTGAGTCATTACTTTATCAAGGGATCACCAATAATAAGATCTTTTGGGTGATCTCCTTAAATTTCAATGCTACGGGAAGATTCGAAGTATCACCCCTATCTTCTTGAGGAACATTTGAACTTGAAGGTTGATCATTTGAAATAGAAGGTTTATCATTATGAGCATCACTTTGAACAATAGGTTCAACAATATCCTCTTCATCACTATCGTCATTGGGTATTCTTTCAACACCCGAGGCTTCATTAAATTTGACATGAATAGATTCTTCAACAACTCCACTAGTCTTATTGTAAACACGATATGCTTTGCTCTTGATTGAATACCCCATAAATATTCCTTCATCGGCCTTAGGATCAAGTTTGTCCAATTGATCCTTAGTATTCAAAATAAAGCACTTACATCCAAATATCTTGAAATAACTAATATTTGGAGTTCTTCCTTTCCAAAGCTCATAAGGAGTTTTATTCATTTTAGACGAACATAAACTCGATTAATTGTAAGTCAAGCGGCTACGATAATCTAGAGGGGGTGAATAGATTATCTCCATCTTTCGATTTCGCCTCTTTTAACAATCGAATGCTCAAACAAAATAATAAAGGTGCGAATGTAAACAACACACGTTGATTTAAAGAGGTTCAACCCACCTAGGGCCTAATCCTCTACCACCCCAAAGATATCCGGGATGGATTTCGAAAAGAAAAAGAATTTTATTAATTACCAAAATTAATACAAATTCAACTTACAACACCTTGAAGAGCACCACACTCTTCTTCAACACCACCTTCGAGATTACCACAATCTCCCTTTGAAGATTACCACAATCTTCCTTCAATCGGCACCTTGTGAAGATTACCACAATCTTCAACCTTGAAGAATACCAAATTCTTCAACACCTCAATAAGAAGATTACCACAATCTTCTTGTACCTATCACCTAAATCATCCAAGTGTGCTCTTACCACGAGAACACTCACAAGGATATCTTGTGTTTGAATGATAACCAAAAATCAAGATTACAACTCAATAATGAATAATACAATTTGAGTGCAAAAGTGTAATCAAGAATAGCCTAGACCTCAAAGATGTGAAAGTGATAAGCTAGCAATTTTACAACAAGAATAATAACAATGAAAGACCAAGTGTTTGCTTGAAGTGTATCTTGTTGTGTTGTATCTCAATTGTTGTATTGGTTGCTCCAAAACTTCCTCTATTTATAGGAGATGATTGATCAAGCATAGGCTCCTCTTGGGGATTGAAAATCTACAGAAAAATACAATTAAGATCAAGAATATAGCTGTTAGAAATCAATCCCACATTTTAAGGAAAGTTTGTCTCTTTGTCAAACGGTCATATTTTTTGTCATTAATACATAGATGCACGGCCATTTAAATAGACGTTGAAAAGAATACACAAAGAAAATAAAATAACAGGCGGCCGGCCGACGTCTACCTCGGCCGGCCGACCATCACCCCAACCGGTCCCCTCATGGATTTTGCAAGGATTAAAAGTTCTGCTTTCAAACACACTTGCAGTGCCGTCATTCGCCCGCACTGGCACGGCCGACGGCCGGCCGACGCGCCAGGCGACCGGGTCGACCGCTTCTTTTTTTCCTTCCGTCTCATTTTTATGTTTCTAAAAACATCTTCGGTATGGGTTGCCCTATAGGGCGACCGGTCGACCACGAGAAAATATTGTCCAATTTTTGTCGAAAATAAAACTCAAGAAATACTCCAAAATATAGTAGAAACATTTTAAACCAATCGAGAGTATTTAGACAACATTTAGGAACCTTGTTTAGGAGTGAAAAATCCATTGATATAAAATCATTAAAAGTGTTGTCCATTATTATCAAACATAAACTTGAGGAAATACTCCTAAAATATTAAAACCATTTTAAAACATTTAGGAGTATTCGGACAACCTATAAAAGCATTGTTTTGGTGACAAAATAAAATCATCAAAATTAAGATAAAAAACATGTATCAAACAATCTCCCCCTTTTTGATGATTACAAACCAAAACAATTTTTACACAAACTAAGAGAGCAATTTTCGAAATGATTTTCCGGTAAAAACATTTGACCGTTTGGAAGCAACCAAAATTTCCAAAAATATTAAAGCAACCAAGTAGGGAGTAAATATTTTCAATAGTAAGCACAAGCTCCCCCTATCCACAAGCACATCAAGAATAATGTAAGAGCAATAATCCATAAGCTAAAAGCTTTAGCTTTTATAATTTGTTCAAGAGCTTATAAGCTCCCCCTGTCACAAAACAACATTAAACAATAATATAAGTCCATCAAGCAACAATTGGACTAAAAATAAATCACAACTTATGGCTTTTATGAGCCATAGCTTATAGCTTTTATGACAAGCTTTTATTAGCTTCTTTGAGCTAATGTACCAATATCCTGTTTCTCCCCTTTGGAATCATCAAAAAGAATGTTAGGATGGTGAAAACACCATACAATAATATCAAAGCATGTCAAATGGATGATAAAAACCGTTTGAGCAATTTAAAGCATAATCAACCAAGGAAAGTGAGAGAATGGAAACATAAAAGATCCATAAGCTTTATTTGTAAGCTAAAACATGATTTCAAAAGATTTGAAGACATTTTGAAGCAAGAGAATCATGTAGAAGTTGAAATTTTCATTGAAACATTTCATCGAACACATTGTGGGCGTGAAAATAAAAAGAGTTGTATATAACCTTTGTAAATGGTTCAAGCCAAAAATTTTCATATCATCAATCAACCTCATTTCAAAGCTAAAAAAAAAAATCATATGCACCATATGCAATAATTTGTTCATCAATTAAGAAGCTCAAAGTAGATTCTCAAGGGTTCAACCCAATTGAGATAAGCTAAGAATGATCAAGGCATTACAAATGCCAAAAATTAGAGCAACCATCAAGTAATAAGTCATGCTTTCAACAATACATGTATCAAATGTCCCAACATATTCAACTAAGCATAACAAAGCAATAAAAAAGAAGACTTTTTACCATCAAGACTTCATACCAATTATCAAACAATGCTTTAGAGTATTTTTACCATCAAATACTCCATCAAAAATCATGATCATCCACAAGTCATTATCAACTTGCAATATTAACCCTTTTAAGAAAAAACAAGCAAATATCATTAGTACAAATGAGTTTTACAAAAATTCATCAAAATACAAAACATCATTAATGAAAATGCTTTAAAAGTAAAGGGGGTGGGGTAACATCATTCCTCATCCGAGGAGAAGCAAGATCCGGAATTAAGTCCTTGATGAATTTCTTTAACTTGCCGATAGACTTTTGCATTTTGGAGGTCTTTTGCTCCAAAGCCTCATACCTCGTCTCATAAAAAGTCCTCATCTCATCAAACTCGGCTTGAGTATACCTCCTAGGCGGTTGAGCACCTAGATACCCTCCCGGATTGCTCGGTTCGCCCTCTTCCACCAATCTTGCGGCCCCGGCGTCATCAAAGAAGTCATTAGGATCGGAGACTCTTGACCTCTTCCTCTCGCCATTTTTGTTGGTCGGATGTCCATATTCTTGCGCATTGTGACTATTTGGGTGATATTATCAATGTCGAAGTCATTTTGAAAAACTTCCGAGTTAAACTCCGGCGAAGGAAGTCCCGATTGAATAAGAAGTTTACAAATTCAATTTCCCATAACCAACTTCTTATTACCTTGAGTAATGGACTCGATAAGACATTGAATAAGTATGGCACCAAAGTTAAGTGGTTCCTCCTAGCAATCTTATAGGTCAAAAAGTAATCCATATTGCTTTGCATCTTTCCCGACTTACCACAAATGCAATATGCGACAATGATCGATAAAATGCGATGCTCAAGTGTCATTGCCAACAAAGAATACTTAGGCCGTACTCCCAAGTATGTCTTGACTTCTTTCATCGACACCCCAACATTTCATCATTCCAAGTCCCACAAGAGAAATAATCCCAACCACCTTCTCTAACATGTAAAAGCCGGCAAATATCATTGGGAGTCCATCTAAAATGACGACCCTTTATAAGCGAATTAACGGCAATCGGCTTTCTATCATTATCATATTCGACCCACATATTGGCATAAAAGAGTTGGATAATATCATCATCATACAACACATAAGCATGTTCCCATAAATACATCCAACCTTGCTCCTCGAAAAATCCTCTAATCGTAGGGTACTCATTTGTAAATGAACTAAAACGACACATTTTAGTCCGAGCAATCGACTTTTCTCCCATTCCCGAGTCCTCATAATACCATTCCGCATATTTATGAATGAAATTAAGAACATTGTGGGAATTAGGGGCTTGAGTAAACAAAGGATTTTTACCTTTCGCCCAACGGCAATTTTGGAGCGAAATCGTTCGCGTAGTTCGGTAATTTGGGCCCGAGAGAGAATGGGATTTTGAACATCATCGCCTTCGAGCCACGTTTCTTTGAGCGGCTTGAATATCCCTTTGTTCGGCCTTTAGCTTGCCGATTTCTTGACGAACCCTCTCCGCCCCTTCTACGCTTGGAGATGGGATTTCGACCCAAAGGAATTCTTTGGAGGAGCCATATATGAAAGATTCTTGAGAAAATAAGAAGATTAGCAACAAGAATCGTGAAAAATAATGAAGAATTGAAGATTCTAGAGAAAAGGGGATGAAAAAATCGGCTAAGGGTTTGGGGATTTTGTTTGCGTCTGTTTTGAGAAGAAGAAACAGAACGATTTTAAGCCGAAAAATAACCCTGGGCGACCGGCCGAGGTAGGGTGCGACCGGTCGAGGTGCAGGCGACGGCCGTGGCGCCCTCTTGCGACCGGCCCCAGGTGATTTTTCTTTCTCCCGAGTTTTCCAAAATTCGATTTTTCACCCCAAAAGTTTTAAAACTTTGCAAAAAAATAAGTTTGGACTATATCCAACAAATATGGGTTTTGGGAAAACATATAAACGATAAAATCGAGACTAAACACGTAGTGCCTTTTTAAAAGAAAATATATGCAAGATCAATTTGGGGCACTTAAGTGGTCAAAATAAAATATCTTGAAAGATATGTGCATATCGAGTTTAAAAATACGAGTAGACATACCTCGATGGTTTAAGAAACTTGATGGCGTAAAAGCCAATATGTATCCTACACAATTCTTAGACAACATTTTCATAGAAAATTCAAGTGTAGGCAAATAATATGAGATATCAAAAAGAGCTTATGCTATAAGATTTCATAAGAGATAATAAGCCACATAAGTTTAATAAAATGCTCAAGAGTTTTATAAAATCATGCAAGGTCTCTTTTTTTAAAGAAAAATTTGAAACTCATAAATATATAAGAGACCTATTTTAAAAATAAATACTTGAAACTTCATTTTGCAATAAAGACACAATTAAAAGTATGCAAAAAAAATGCATATTTAAATGGGAGATACGGTTTACCAATTACGCCGTTTCCATGGGTTGTGTCTTTCCCATTGTTGATGATATCTTCCCATTAAGAAGTCACTTTGTTGATGATGACTTCTCCATTTCCAAGTTTGGTTACCTTCCCATGGTTGATGATTTCTTCTTCTTTGAAAATCATCTTGTTGATGATGTCTTTGCCATTTCCAAGGATTGTGTTTTTCCCATTTTTGATTATATGCTCTTCTTGAATTTGGCTTTGTTGAGAGTAGTTTCTCCTTCTTTTATCAAATGAAACGTTCATTTGATGTTTTCTTGGTGGCATAAATTTTCTCCGATTTTTGCTTTGCTTGGGTACCTAATAGCACATTGTTTTGTGGTACCCTCATGTGTTTGGGTCCTTTAAGATTAGCTTTGAGACTTTTAGGTCTCCAACAATATTTAGAGCTATTTCTAGCCCGACAAGAATTAGCCGTATGACCCTTTTTGCCACAATAAAAACAAGTAGTAATTTAGGAGCATAATGACCAATATGCATAGTGACTTGATCCTTTTTCATATGATTAACAACATTAGGCTTATGATCAAGTTCCTTATCACAATTATGAATATCAACAATATTGGACATTTTATTGGTACTCAAGTTGGATTTTAATAAATCATTTTTCATGCAATCAATATTCTCAACAAGAGTACTATTTTTTCTTTTTCAAGGTTTCTAACCTTGTCAAGTGTGGTGGTGTGAGCACATGATAGTGATTCATGTTAAGTAAATAAACTATCCTTATCATTTTTCAAAATATTGAATTCCTTTTTCAAATTTTTGTATTTAACAAGAGTTTGGAATTCATTTTGAAGTTCATCATAATCATTTTGCAAATCACTATATTCATTTTGCAATTCATTGTCATAAGAAGTAGAAGGTTTAGAACTTACCTCGTTCTTTTCTTCGATGCCCATAAGACATTTTTCGACTTCATCATCGGAATTTGTAAGAGACTCATCCCATATTGTTGGATTTGATGTTGTATCCATTTGAGAAGTAGATGCTTTTGAGTTGCTCCTTTTATTTGCATATACTTCATAGATGGCTTCTAGTTTTTGCCATACTTCATGTGCCGATCGAATACCTACAACATAATCAAATTCCAAAGTGGTAAGTGAACAATGTAAAATATTAAGAGCTTTACCATTTAAGGAGATGATTCTCTTCTCTTCATCATTGAGCTTTTTGAAGCCTTTTGAGGTGTGTGGTGTTTTTTTTATCTAATGGATTCTCCATTGATGACGGTGTTCCAAATGTCGAACCCGCAACCTTGTAAGTAGCATTCCATTCTTTCTTTCCAAAATATAAAATTTTTGGAATCAAACCGAGGTGGCTTGGTGGTGGAGGTGCGGAAAGTTGAGCTTCGTCAGAGCCGACGATCGTTTCTCTTCACTCGCGATGTGAAACGAGCTTGCCAAAGAGTTTGGCTTTGATACCACTTGTAAGTCCAAGCGCTACGATAATCTGAGAGGGGGTGAATAGATTATCTCCATCTTTCGATTTCGCCCTCTTTTAACAATCGAATGCTCAAACAAAATAATAAAGGTGCGGAATGTAAACAACACACGTTGATTTAAAGAGGTTCAACCCACCTAGGGCCTAATCCTCTACCACCCCAAAGATATCCTGATGGATTTCGAAAAGAAAAGAATTTTATTAATTACCAAAATTAATACAAATTCAACTTACAACACCTTGAAGAGCACCACACTCTTCTTCAACACCACCTTTGGAGATTACCACAATCTCCCTTTGAAGATTACCACAATCTTCCTTCAACGGCACCTTGTGAAGATTACCACAATCTTCAACCTTGAAGAATACCAAATTCTTCAACACCTCAATAAGAAGATTACCACAATCTTCTTGTACCTATCACCTAAATCATCCAAGTGTGCTCTTACCACAAGAACACTCACAAGGATATCTTGTGTTTGAATGATAACCAAAAATCAAGATTACAACTCAATAATGAATAATACAATTTGAGTGCAAAGTGTAATCAAGAATAGCCTAGACCTCAAAGATGTGAAAGTGATAAGCTAGGCAATTTTACAACAAGAATAATAACAATGAAAGACCTAGTGTTTGCTTGAAGTGTATCTTGTTGTGTTGTATCTCAATTGTTGTATTGGTTGCTCCAAAACTTCCTCTATTTATAGGAGATGATTGATCAAGCATAGGCTCCTCTTGGGATTGAAAATCTACAGAAAAATACAATTAAGATCAAGAATATAGCTGTTAGAAATCAATCCCACATTTTAAGGAAAGTTTGTCTCATTGTCAAACGGTCATATTTTTCTTTGTCAATACATAGATACCGGCCGCATTTAAAATAGACGTTGAAAAGAATACACAAAGAAAATAACACAGGCGGCCGGCCGACGTCTACCTCGGCCGACCATCACCCCAACCGTCCCCTCATGGATTTTGCAAGGATTAAAAGTTCTGTTTGAAACACACTTGCAGTCAGGCCGCACCTGGCGGCCGGCCGACGACGGCCGACGCCTGATGACCGGCGACCAGCTTTTTTTCCTTTCGTCTCATTTTTATGTTTCTAAAAACATCTTCAGGTATGGGTTGCCCTATAGGGCGCGACCGGTCGACCACGAGACAAATATTGTCCAATTTTTGTCGAAAATAAAACTCAAGAAATACTCCAAAAATATAGTAGAAACATTTTAAACCAATCGAGTATTTAGACAACATTTAGAACCTTGTTTAGGAGTGAAAAATCCATTGATATAAAATCATTAAAAGTGTTGTCCATTATTATCAAACATAAACTTGAGGAAATACTCCTAAAATATTAAAACCATTTTAAAACATTTAGGAGTATTCGGACAACCTATAAAAGCATTGTTTTGGTGACAAAATAAAATCATCAAAATTAAGATAAAAACATGTATCAAACATTAATGACATAGCAAGCGGTACTTTACGCTTTCGCCCAAAAGTATTTTGGAAGAGAAAATTCATTGAGCATGGACCGACTCATTTCTTGTAGCGTCCGATTCTTCCTTTCGGCTACACCATTTTGTTGAGGTGTCCTTGGAGCCGAAAAATTGTGTGTATATCCCTTGGTTTCACAAAAGACTCTAAACTCACCGTCAAATTCTCCGCCGATCACTTCGAATAGTTTTAATAGTATCTTCCTTTTCATTCTCAATGCGTCTACACAACTTAACAAACTCATTAACGGCATCGCTTTTATTTGCAAGAAAAAAAAGAGCCCAAGTGTATCTAGAAAAATCATCAACAATTACAAAAGTGTAATGTTTTCCACTTAGACTAGCCGTACTACAATATCCCCATACAAATCTAGGTGAAGAAGTTGTAGAGGCTTGGTTGTGGAAATTTCATTTTTGGGCTTAAAACTACTCTTAACTAATTTGTTCTTTTTGACAAGTGTCACATAAGCCAAGATTTTCAAAATTCAATTTGGGTAGTCCTTTTACATGTTGGTTTTTGTAAATATTTTTCAAACTTTTATATCCAACATGTCCAAGTCGCCTATGCCATAAACTCGTTAAATCATTGTTGGCGACAAGACAAGAAACATTTTGACTAACCAAATCACTAGTAGAGAAATTTTGTAAAGATTGCCTTTTCTATTTGCTTCACAAATAATTTCATCATTTTTACGAATAAGGCATTTTTCTTTATTGAAAACAACATTATAATTTGAATCACAAAGTTGGCTAACACTTATCAAATTAAATTTAAGCCCTTCTACTAAAAGAACATTATTAAGAGAGAAAGAAGAGTTACCAATTTCTCCATTTCCAAGAATTCTTCCTTTGCCATTGCCGAACATGACCATACCCTCTTCTTGGAACTTGATGTTGGTAAAAAGTTCTCTCTTTCCGGTCATATGGCGTGAACATCCGCTGTCCACGAGCCATTTCGAATCCTCCATGGTTGTTGTAGCGCTATTACCTACAAACGAACCATTTTTAGGTACCCTATAGTTTTGGGGTCCATGGAGGTTAGCCTTGAGACCTTTGGGTCTCCAAACAAAGCTAAAATTGTTCTTCAATTTACAATTGCTAACATAGTGACCAACTTTACCACAATAAAAGCAAATAATATTATGGGCACTTTTAAAGACGTACAAAATTCGGACCTTGGTCATTTTTCTTAAAGACTTTTTGAAATGGTTTGTAACCAAGTCCTTGTTTTGAATGCTCACCTCTTTGTGCATCTAAAATTTTAGTAACCTTATCCGTGCTTAAATTAAAACGATGCACATCCTTTTTCAAATTATCAATATCATTAGTGAGCATTTGTTTCTCGGTTTCAAGAGTTTGAATTTGAGTAAGGGTAATAGCATGAACATGATCAAGAGTCTCATAAGATGTAAATAATTTATCATTTTCTATTTTAAGCTCTTTATGCTCCTTCTTTAAAACTCTTGTATTTAACAATCAATTTTTGAAATTCATTTTGCAACTCATCAAAATCACATTGCAATTCATCAACTAAGGAGGAGGTAGAGGAGTTAGAGCGTGCCTCATTATTTTCATCGTCTATAGCCATAAGACCATGTTCGGTTTCACCTTCCTCGTCGGATGTCTCGAGTAGCTCATCCCAAGTTTTGACATCCGCATTTAGAGCTTTCTTTTTCGGAAAAACCTTCTTTTCTTTTGTTCCTCCTCATTGAGTTTTGGGCAATCGGCTATGAAGTGCCCGGGTTTTCCGACTTAAAGCAAGCATTATCTCTTGGTTTTCTTGCTTTATTCTTATTCACAAATTTTGCAAATTTTCGAACAAGTGCGGCCCTCTCCTCATCATCATCATCATTATCATAGTATGCATTATTAGAAGAGGAAGCAAGACCTTTAGAATATTTTGCATACCGATTGATTGATGGTTGGTTTGGTATTTTTCCTCTCCTTGAGATAGACTTCATAGATGAGGAGGTTCCCGATGAGCTCGTCAAACTTGAGTGTCTCAAGATTTTGTGCTTCCGTGATTGCCGTCACCTTTTCTGGACCATGAGCCGGGAAGAGCATTCAATACCTTAGTCACTTTGTCTTCTTCGGAGATGACTTTACCGAGGGCCACAAGAGGATTGACAATGTTGTCAAGCCTTTCCACCATCTTGGAGATGCTTTCACCATCATACATGTTAAAGTTTTCAAAGTCTTTAACAAGCATGGTCTTTTTAGCTTGCTTGACCTTCTTTGTCCCTTCATATATAGTCTCCAATTTTTCCCAAACCTCATGTGCCGACCTTATGCCTCGTATGCGATTGTACTCGGTGGCGGTAAGTGAGCAATGCAAAATATTTAAGGCCTTACCGTTTAGAGAGAAAGCCTTCTTATCATTTTCATCGAACTCCTTGAAAGGTTTAGGAGCCGAGGTGCCATCCTCCATTTTTTTTTCGTTGGTTGATCAACTCCTTCAATAACCACATTCCATATGTCAAACCCGCACCAGTAGAAAGCACTCCATACGGTCTTTCCAAAATGCGTAGTTGTTGGCGTCGAACAATGGTGGCTTGTTGGTGGAGGCGCCGGTGGTGAGATAAGCGTCATTCGTAGCCATGGATCTTTCCTCTTTACTCGGACGAGCTAGCCAAAGAGTTTGGCTCGATACCACTTGTTAGTCCAAGTGGTGCGATAATCTGAGGGGGTGAATAGATTATCTCGGTTTTCAGATTTTGCCCTCTTAATAATCAAACAAAGACGAGAATGTAAATGCGGAAATTAAACAACACTCGTCGATTTAAAAAGGTTCAACCCACCTAGGGCCTAATCCTCTACCACCCCAAAGATATCCAGGGATGGATTTCAAAAGAAAAAGATATTATTAATTTACCAAAAATTAATACAACACCTTGAGGATTACCACAACCCTCTTACACCACCTCGAGGATTACCACAATCCTCTTACAACACCTTTGAAGATTACCACAACCTTCAAACACCTATCACCTAGATCACCCAAGTGTATTCTTACCACAAGAATACTCACAAGGATGTCTTGTGTTGAATGATGACCAAAATCAAGATTACAACTCAATAATGATTGATACAATATGAGTACAAGTGTAATCAAGAATTGAAAGCCTAGACCTCAAATTTGTGCAAGTGAAAGTGCTAAGGCTAATACAACAAGATATATGAAAGTGTTTGCTTTGTTTGCTATTTGCTTGTATAGAGTGTTGTATCTTGTTGCTTGAATGAAGCCTCTATTTATAGGAGAGGTCTTGGCTTTGATTTCCAGACATCGGCTCCTCCTCGGGGGAGTGATTTGCTGCAAAAAAAACCATTTAAAATCATCAATATACTGTTAGAAATCAATCCCACAAAATAGGGAAAAGTCATGTCTGAAAATGCAACGGATAGTTTGCTTTGATAAACAGGGGTTCGACCGGTCGCACGAGATAAGATTGAAATTGAATTCTGCGAATTTTTTACACAGGGGACCGGTCGAAGGGGTTCGACCGGTCGCCCTTGGTCTTGACCGGTTGGGGTTGATAGAAAATCAAAACAGAGAAGTCATTTGAGAGGGCACTCCCAGTGCCGTCGCCCCCGGTCGACCGGCGCCTCACCGATCACCCACCTGGTCGACCGGTGCCTCCCCATTTTCTCTTACGTCCCATTTTCTGTTTCAAAACTCAACTCAGTACGGGTTGCCCTATAGGGCGACCGGTCGAGCTGAAACAAAAGTGTTGTCCAATTTTAAATCGAATATTAACTTCAAGAAATACTCCGAAAAATAGTAAAAACATTTTAGATCGATCGGAAGTGTTGGGACAACATTTAGGGACATTGTTTTGGTATAAAACTCATTTGAACAAAATCATCAAAATCATGATAAAAACATTTATCTAACACTACTACCACCCCAAGATATCCGGATGGATTTCAAAGAAAAAGAATTTTATTAATTACCAAAATTAATACAAATTCAACTTACAACACCTTGAAGAAAGCACCACACTCTTCTTCAACAACACCTTTGGAGATTATCACAATCTTCCTTCAACGGCACCTTGTGAAGATTACTACAATCTTCAACCTTGAAGAATACCAAATTCTTCAACACTTCAATAAGAAGATCACCACAACCTTCTTCGCACCTATCACCTAGATCATCCAAGTGTGTTCTTACCACAAGAACACTCACAAGGATATCTTGTGTTGAATGATAACCAAAAATCAAGATTAGAACTCAATAATGAATAATACAATTTGAGTGCAAAGTGTAATCAAGAATAGCCTAGACCTCGAGGATGTGAAAGTGATAAGCTGGCAATTTTACAACAAGAATAAAAACAATGAAAGACCAAGTATTTGCTTGAAGTGTATCTTGTTGTGTTGTATCTCAATTGTTGTATTGGTTGCTCCAAAACTTCCTCTATTTATAGGAGATGATTGATCAAGCATAGACTCTCTTGGGGATTGAAAATCTTCAAAAAATACAATTAAAATCAAGAATATAGTCATTTGTTAGAAATCAATCCCACAATTTAAGGAAATGTGTCTACCGTCAAACGGTCATATTTTTGTCATCAATACACAGAGGCGACCGATCGCACGAAATAAGAGAATTAAGAACACTTTGAAAATTTCAACAGGCGGCCGGCCGACATAGGCTTCGACCGATCGACCCTGTCTCAACCGGTCCACCTTAATGAAAAATCGAAGAAGATTTGTTCTGTCTTAAAACAAAACATGCAGTACCTCCGACCGAGCGACGGCCGACGCCGAAGCGACCGGCCGACTGCTGATTTTACTTCCGTCTCATTTTCTGTTTCAAAAATCATCTTGCATGCGGGTTGCCCTATAGATGCGGCCTGGCCGACCACGAGACAGAAATGTTGTCCAATTTTTGTCGAAAATAAAATTCAAGAAATACTCAAAAATTTAGTAAAAACATTTTAAACCAATCGGGAGTATTTAGACAACATTTAGAAATCTTGTTATAGGAGTAAAAACCCATTGACATAAAATCATTAAAAGTGTTGTCCATTATTATTAAAAATAAACTTGAGGAAATACTCCAAAAATATTAAAACCATTTTAAATCATTTAGGAGTATTTGGACAACCTTTAAAAACATTGTTTTGGTGACAAAATAAAATCATCAAAATTAAAATAAAAACATGTATCAAACAATTGAGCCTTCCAATGTCCTGGTTGTTTACAAGAAACTACACTCATTATCGCAACCTTTGGGTGAGGTCCAAAGAAAGGAGCGAGAAGGTGGACGATGGGGCACAAGCAAAACGGATGAAGGAGGAACATGAAGAACTCCTTTCCCCCCCCGAGACTTGAGGCATAATTCCTCCGCTAACAATTCACTTACAACAGAATCAACCGATGGTAGAGGAAGACGGTCAATATATTCCCACGAAGGGACTTAAAATCATCCCAAGAGCCATCAAAATCAAGAAATCGTTGCTCTCTCTCTACGAGCAATATAGGGGCAAATGCGCGAAGTTCACTAGATTTAGTAAGGGCTAATTGATCCCAAAGATCGATCATAGCAGAATAAAATTCTTGGACAATAGTCATATCTTTTTCAAGAGATCGAATATCTATTTCCAACTGATCATTGTTTAGCAAAATTCGATTGAGTATACAACCGTTCCAAATGTTCCCAAACTTCTTTAGCAAGATCATTTTAGCCAATTGCATACCAATAGAGTTCTCCACGAATTGTTAACCCAAGTGATAATTTTCGAATTGTTCACTTCCCAAACCTCTAATTCCTCAACATATTTAGTATTATCTTTCTCAACAGTTGCTTTTGTGTTCCGAAAATATAACTCCACAATTTTTTTCCTCTCAAAAATTTCTCTTGACATAATTCCAATATGAATAATTCTTTCCATTCAAGCGTACACTAATCGATTGCAACGAATCATCTCTTTCACCAACCATAATGAATAATGACGACAGAATCAAACAAAATACCAACCAAACAACTAGATAGATCGATGCAAATATCCAACAAATCAAGCCAACTCTACCAACAAAACTATTGCAAATAATCTGATTCTTGAGGCCAAAAAGATAGCAACCCCAACAAGTACTAACAGATCGGAAATCGAATGAAAATAACACAAAGTCAAACATACTCACCGTGTAATCGAGATATACCCACCGGATCCGCGAATCGACACTGTACACCCATGTTAGATTAATTGGTACACATGAACATGATAGAAAAATGGAGAATAAGAATTGAAGAACACTTGAGAAGTTCAACAAATATTAATGAAAACAATACAATACAAATGGGAGGCTTCTTAATATATAGATAAAACCCTAAATTATCAACTAAGAAGGAAAATACAAATATACCCCCATAGAAATATAACTCTAACAGAGATCTTGGCCGTTAAGTTAGCCTAACATCTAGCTTAAGAAAGAGGTGCGTAAGCCAAGGCGAGCTACTGAAAAGGCGGAGCAATCTTAAAGAAAATATTTTCACAAACAACTGGCAAGCACTCCCTAAAAGATTTGAACTACAAATTTGAGCTCGAGCTCAACATCGTTCATCCATAAACGTTGAACAATTTTTTCTTGAAATTATTCTAGGATATAATTTTAGATGAATCAGCACCAAACATCCTCACTTGGGATTTAATTTTCCCTTTGTCCGAGCCCTTTGAAACATAAATTAAAATGTAACAAACAGAAAAAAAAAAAAAAAAAAAGATACAATTTATAGTTCCAAAATTAAACTAAATTAAATTTTGGACCACTATACGTCTATACCAGTACATGTAACTCTCTGTACCATAATTAAGTTGTTAACTACCACAAGTACGAAACTATTTGGGATATATTCATGAACTTATAACTTTCTGCACAGACAAGACGGCTAGACCTTCTGCGGGATAAAGGGGAGTCCGGCATGGAACAATTATTTGGGAAACGACTCTTTGTGCGTGGTAGTTGAGGATATTAGGGATATGTGAGCTATTGTGCATTTCTAGCGATTTATATGGGGGCAGTTCCTGAAAATCGGAGTTGTTTCCCAGAGGACTAGTCATGACTCATGTGGAAATATTAAATCTCGGTATAAAATAAAATTAAAAAAAAGGCTAGAAATAGTGACAACAGAGAAAACCCACAAAACAATACCAAATTTGAAACACAAATTTGAAAATTCTCTGCAAATTGTGTAATAAAATGGCCATAATCTGCACTGCTGCTATAATGTTACACAAAATAAAAATACTCTTAACAGTTTATAATCTGTACAATATTCAAGCGAAATTTTCAGAAAAAAAAAATATCAACTAATTCTAATAATATCTCTCCCCTTAAATTTCACATTTCGACTAATTAATATTGATGAATTAATCTTTAATCCTTACACATAAAAATAAAAATAAAAATATCCCATTGATCATCATTTCATCTCCAAGCTTCTGTAGTCCAAAACTCCACTCTTCAACCCCAGAAAATCATACCCAGAATTTTTGCTACTTCCACTAATTATTACACTATTACCACAACTACAATCCTTGCTGTTTTGAATCCCAAGGCTACAAGAAAAGCACACAATCGAATTTTCTCTAATTCCAGTACCACTTTGATTTAATATTTGGTGCTGATTATTATTATTATTATTATAATGAGGTGGGCTAATTCGGAGCTCCAGATTCAAATCGGGGCACCGTTCTCTAATCGGGCTGTTCTCTTCTTTGCATATTAACAAATTAGTCCCCCCAATAACGGATATATTATTTTTCTCCTCCTCCTTTGAATTAATTGCACCAGAAAATGAAATGTTTGTGACTTCTTGTGACGTGGCTGATTTAGGGTCGTTGATTGGTCTGTGAGTTGTGGGATCGATTCCTCGGCTCAGTAATTTTCTTCTTATGTGAGTGTTCCAATAGTTTTTATTTCGTTATCTGTTCTCCCCGGTAATCTTCCAGCTATAAGTGACCACCTATTAAAAAAATAAATAAAATAATTAGATTGTTAATGATGAAATAATTTGAGTATGTACTAAAAACACTGTTTTATAAATCAAATACTTAAAATAACAAATAGGGATAAATTGCAATTTTAGGAGGTGGCACTAATAGTTCCGCAATAATCACTATTTGTAAAAGGCTAAATTGCAAAATTATTCATGTAACTATAGGCCGATTGCAAAAAGGTTCTATAACTATATAAATGTCTCAATTTTGGCACTGCAAAATGCACGTTTTGCAAAATAATCCTTTAATTATATGAAAAACTCAATTTCAGTCCTAACTTCACTGTTAATTAGAAACTAAATGTGCCGCTCACATGATTGAATTTCAGTGAAATTAATACCAAAATTGAGATTTCCATATAGTTATAGGATTATTTTGCAAACTGTGTATTTTGCTGGACCAAAATCTAAGAATTTGCTATATTTACAGGTCTTTTTTACAAAATATAATTTTTACATGACTTTTTTGCTACCGTCTTATTATTATATGACTAATTTTGCAATTTTCCCTTTGTAAAATAGTTCAATAATTTTTTGAAAAAAACTCGATTTTAGTTCTTTGGTCACCAGAAATTGAAAAAATTGTCGGAAAACCCATATGTCTACACTTACGTAGTAGCCGATGTAGAAACCATTTTCGCTTATATAGACAACCTCATAGTGATCCTTATCTTGATTGAGACACTAACTCATGAAAGAAAAATTCAGTTCGAGGATATCCGCATAAACGAAATTGATTTCCACATCAACCAGCTCACATGTAAATGTTGATACCTGGGATTTTCTGGCAATTTTTTCAAAATCCATCGACCAAATAACTAAAATCGAGAGTTTTTCAAAAATTACGGGACATTTTTGCTAATTCAAATTCCAACAGGACTATTATTACCAACACTTCATAATTACAGGACTAAAATTGCAATTTGCCCTAAAAATACATAAAATTGATTTAAAATTTGGGGCTTACTTGTTGCCGAGAAGGCTATGGAGTTTAATAATGAGTTCATCTTCTTCTTCCGTAAAATTGCCACGTTTGAGATCCGGCCGCAAATAATTGATCCAACGGAGGCGGCAGCTCTTCCCGCAGCGGAGGAGCCCGGCGGCTTTCGGCAGCGACCGCCAGCAGCCCTCGCCGTGGGCCCGAATATAAGCGATTAGACGATCGTCTTCTTCTTTCGTCCACGCGCCTTTGTTCGTGTGAGCTTTCTCACAGCAAGGTGACCTTCCCATTTCTCTAATTCTCACAAAAAAAAAACTTAATTGTGAATCTTTAATTTTCTAATTTAAGTGTTCTTTTGCCCTTTTTTTTTTTTTTTGGTTGGGATGATGTTGGGTACAATTGATAGTGAGAATGGATTATGTGATAATGTGAATGGTTATTGAGTACCTTTAAGGACTTGATGTGGAGTTATTCATATATATACATACATACATATATATATATATATATATACACACAAGATTTTGACTATGATGGTGGAGGGGTGTCAATTCAGGTCATCAAGTTGGTTTGGGTTTGGATTCAGGTTGATTTCGGGTTATGCTTAAAATTAATGTTCTAAAAAGCTCTAGGCACTAGTCGAGCGGCATGCTAGGGCCTAGAGCCTAGGCGGAATCTAGGGGGCGTTGGGCGAGACCTGAGCGGGATTATGCGAGGCCTATCGGAAGAAAACCTAGGCGAATAAGAGGATCATAGTGCTTTATGCGGGAACTAATCGGGGCTAGGCGGATATTTTTAGAACAGTGCTTAATATACATCGAAAATTAATTAAAATATAAAATATTCACGTTTTTTACAATTGGTAACATCGTGCCAGTCATGTTCGTATTCACGTTTCTCTCAGTAATTTCGGGTCGAGTTCGTGTCAAGTTATCGTGTAGTGTCAGGGATTGACACCCCTAGGCCTGGGTGGGGTGGGGTTTGGTGGGGTGGGGTGGGGTGGGGTGAGGTGGGGTAGGGGGGTTAATTGCTTCTAGATGTGAGTTGGTGAGACAGGTTTGAGAGTGTGGCTGGTGGCATTTCTCTCTTGGTGATATTGGCATCATTATTTAAAATACATTTATAGCAAACTATATATGATATAATAATTTAGGTAAAAGTGACAATAAATATAGGTTAACTTCAGGTAGGTGTAAAGTAAGGTATTAATTAAATTAGAGTGTGTGATATTATTATCTCCTCTTTTTTTTAATCTTTTGAGCCAAACTCTGAACCACCTTTGATTAATAATTTAACTAACAATCACAAAATCTCTGCCAACCAGCCGATGAGACCAATTTGTACCAGAAATAAATTTAGGACTCTCAATTTGTGTTGTGTCATATCACATATGTGTTGTTGGAACTAATTAATTATTTTACATCTCCTTAATGGTTTTTTGGTGAGGCCTGGCCAAACATATATAGTACATGCAATGTTTGCAAAAAAAAAATTGCTTTTAAAAGAAGTGGTTTATTATGTCGAAGTAGAAAAAGAGCCGAGAAAATGAAAACTAGGAGGACGAGATTTAATTTTTCTTGACACTAATAGATAAATAAGTAGTTTTTATTTTTTTAGGGGAGCAAAATTATAAAATTTAGTAATTTTTTATATATAAAAAGTTATACTAATTATGAAAATATTTGAAGTCGAGGGCGACGCCGCACAAATTTCCCTAGCTCATTCCTAAGTAGAAGTAAAAGTAGTTGAGAATCAAAAGTTAATAGAAGAGGGGTTCAAATGATCAAATCCCTACTCTATCAAATTGTTCCTCGGGGCACATGCGAGCTAGTAAAGATTTGGTGGGAACTCATACTAAATAACATTCATGTGGGTTCGATTCGGAGAGATCAACTATTATTAGGTTTGGGGGTCGAACAAAATTGTTCTCTTTACTTTGGAGGATCTGGTTGTACGTCACTGCGCCCTACCATATCTTAATCGGTGTGTGTACGCATCCCACAATTTACCTTGGTAGCGGCGATGAGGGCCAAAGTTCTTTGCCTCAAGATAGCCAAACGTAAGCCTAGAAACCGAGTTAAAAAAAAATTAGTGCTTGATGAAAATTTTGTATTAAGTGTTTTTTTTTTTGTTTGTAAAGAAGTCAAACTAAGAGCAGAATTAGAAATCTTTATTGATCTCTCTGTTTTTAGATTCTCGATTAAATAAAGATAATCGAAGCGAACTTGACATTTGTAAACACTTAAAAGTGATTCTTTTCAGCCAAATTCTTTCAAGGAATTGCAACACACACTATGTCACATAAAAGTTTTTCATAGAAAACTTTTTTATCATCTTATTTCAAATTTCTTGATTTTCCGAATTTCAAATTTCTCTTTTATGAAGTTGATGAGTTTTGGCACAAAAGACATGCAGAGAAAAAGTGGATTTGAGAGTGGATCAAGATTGTGAGAGTAGATGTTGTTTGTCTGATTAGAAATATATAATTATGTAATTAAGTTAGTTGCGGTTGGGATTTGGCAGAGATTATTATTATATTTTTTGCCAATTAAAATCACTTTTTTCTACTTAGTCATCATGAGCATATATATATATAAATTAGAGATGGTAGGTGTTTGTACTTTATTCTATTGGTGCTCCAACATATTGCACAAATGTGTTATATATAGTAGATTGTTATAATAGACCTTCTAGAAGGAGATAAAAGGAAATGAGTGTAGTTGTAATGTGGGCTTTGGTTCACCTTCCACTTTCTATATTTTTAGCCTCAAACCTTGAGGTGCAAGTTTAGGCATCAAAATGGGGTAGGGTTGGGAGGGATCATTCAACTTTTTGTTCTTATATATATCCATACCATACTATAATTATATATAGGGATGACTACAAAAACTATTTTTAAAATTTATCCTAATTATTAAGAAAATGTTATCTTTTAAAATTACAAATACATTAGTTTTACAAATTAATAATCCCCTCTCAATAGGTTCAATATGTAAATAGAAACATACTAGAACTAAAGATAAAATTTTAGTGTCGATAGTGTAGATGGAATCTTGATTTTTGGATTATTTTATTTCTTAAATTTGTTATCTTTTAATTTCAAAAATATATAGTCGAATTAAAAGAATATTTCTCAATAAAAATATCTCCTGGATAGATTTGATATATTTCAAACTCTTTGTGAGCAAATCCTTTATTTTTTGGATTATATTTTATCTTTTAGAATCTTGATAAAATTTGCTATCTTTTCAATTTGTCATATTTTAATTTTGTACATAGAAATGCCACATAGATAAATGTGAAGCGCCATGTGAAATTCGAAGGATGAGAATTTGACAAATGTCTAAGATAATGAGCGATGACGTGTGTCGAAGGTTTTTTCTATTAATACATAAGATAGATATTACGGGGTTATTTGTAATTTTGCAAGATAATTGTGTCTTTTTGTGACCAGGCTAAACTTCCGAGTAGTTTTTGTAACTATCTCTTTTATATATGTTAATTCTTTCTTCTTCCCTCTTTCTCTTGATTTGAAAAGTATTGATTGATAAAATCAATAATGGGATATGAAAAAAATCAAGGGAAAAATGATATATAAGGGATAATTACAAATAAACCCCGATGTTTGGGCTAATTACAAAAATGTCCGAAGATGTTTCACAATTACAAAAAGCCCCCTCAATTTTGCTTTGTCTTAAATTTAAGGAGGTAATTGTAATATTTCTATAACTATCATGGGGTTTTTGAAATGTATTTTGTTAATGAAGGGGAAAATTTTAAGACAGAACCAACCTCAATGGCTTTTTTTTTTGTAATTTTGAAAAATTTGTGAGTTTTTTTGTAATTAGCCCGAACATGAGGGAGTTTTTGTAATTATCCCTATATATTATTACTCAAAGTAGCATTTGTCACCCACCACCACATGATTTTTTCCCTCCCCAACCCGAAAACAACACTGAAAACAACTTGTGCCTATGAATCATGATCCCTAGCTAAATCTACCCATCAATTTGGTATTTGTGATTTCAGACTCAGAGAGACAAAGAGATGTCCACTTGTGTAAATTCATGTGTTTATTTTACCTACTTCTTCACCTTTTCCCCCACTGTCATGGTCCAAAAATGGCTCCACCTTCTGATTTTTGAATAATGGCACGGTTTGTGAATTTATTTCCATACAAACATTATCTCCTCTTCAAAAAAATTATTTTTCTTTATTCTTTTGAAAATAAAAAAGAAGAAAGAAATTGAACTCAACACTACTAAATATTCAAACTTAGGAGTGACAATTATTGACACGACACAATAACACGATAACATACGAAAATAACGGATTAGTGTTTAGCGCTTATCGTGTTTTGTGTCATTATCTTGTCGACATGATAAGGAGACGAAAATTTCGGTCGTGTAACACAATAAAAAAATAACGGATTACATGTAATATGTTAACGACATGTTAATCTGTCAAAGAACACGATAAGAACACGACAATGACACGCTTAGCTATTAATGACACGATAATAACACGTTTAGCTACTAGTGACACGATAGTGACACAATAAGTTGATATTTTGTATGTTTGTATGGTGTATTGTCGTGTAATATCGTGTAATTTGCTATCGTGTATCAACGCCAAAATCAATTTATTTTTATTTTTGACTTATCGTGTCAAATCGTATCGTGTCGTCGTGCCAACACAAAAAATTGTGTTTGTGTTCGTGTTCAATGACGGAAATAGATCATTATCATATCGTGTTCGTGTTTGGCCTTATCATATTCGTGTCTTTATCGTATGACACGATTCACACAATTTGTCACCGATATTCAAACTTATCCACATCATGTTCAATTGCATATGGACTAAGCCAAATAAGAAAATAAAAATAAAAATTTAAAAATTTCCAATTATTGACACACACAACCAACTCGTATTAGCATTTATTTCTTTGCCTTTCAATCAATTAATTTTCCCTCCTCCACTAAACTCGGGTTGTCACTTGTCACGGCAATCAATTAATTAGGTCGATTCAAATTTTGGGTTGCGGAGTCGTACTTCTAATCCCAACTTCGAACCATGTAATCAATTTCCAAATTGGGGAAGATTATGGAAAATGGAAATAATAGATGGATCAATTTTTTTTTGAATATACTAGGATTAGTTAAGAAATTTGAGGACATGTGTAATAGAGTTGGCAAATATAATCCGGAATAGTAAGGTGACAGCCAAATTCATGAGCTTGTGGACATCATGTGCTTAGGTATAGAACTAAGACTCGTGGGGTTGTCCTAAAAAAGGCTCTTACCTACCTCTTTTGGTCGAGCATGGATCCTCTCTATTTAGAGGGTGTAAATTTTCAGACATTTGGAGAAAAAAACACATGTGCGTCATCTATCATACACATACATATATATAAGCGTATGTATAGATGCACATGCGTTTTCTCTCCAAACGCACAAAAATTTACACACCCTCAACCTGAGGATCCATTTCCCTTTTGGTCCTTGTCCTTTCCCATGTGAAGCCCCCTTATCAACCTTGGTGAAATTAGGGTCTTTGTCATTTGACCCACATTTTGGTGGATAAAGAGCTAAGGTTAATTACATATAGTAACAAGGTTTTAGGTTGTATTTGGAGGATTTTGATTTGAGAGGAGGAGTTCAAATGACTATATACAAGGTGAATTTGCTCAGAAAATAGCTCAAAGTAGGAATCTAAGGATTTGAATTCATTATAGGGATAATTACCGAAACACCCCTGAGGTTTGGGTTAATTACAAAAAAAAAAACAGACTTGTTTTAAAATTATAAAAATCCCTTCGAGGTTTCGTTTTGTTTAAATATAATGGGGTAAATGCAATATTTTTGTAATGTCGTGGGTTTATTGAATATTTTCAAAATCACCGGAAAAATGTAAGAAGAATCAAACCTCGATGGGGTTTTCTAATTTTCAAGAATTCGGTTTTTGTAATCACCCAAATCATAGGGGTGTTTCTGTAATTATCCCTTCATTGTATCCAAACAAACTCAGAGTTTGTTATTATAAACTTTAAATCCACCCATCCAAACGAAGCTTTATATTTTTAGTAAAACCACTGTTCACAAAGGTGTGTAAATGAGACATGGGTAAAATTTGTCCACTTAATATTTGTTAGGTGTACGCCAAATGCTATCAACTTTGAAGGTTGATTTTGCCATTGCTCGAAATCAAAATTCTTGTTTGTGCGTGTTTTGGATGTCAACAAGGCGTTTATAACACTCATAATTGAGTCTATTTACTTTGTTAATATATAAGTCATTTATAGTATTATCCCTCTTTATACACTTCGTTTTATTATAATTAGGGGAAAAAGATATGAATAAAAACAAAAATAAAAAGGAAAGGAGCTATTGGCTAGTGCCGATAGCCAATCAAACATGACGGAATCCGAATAAGATATAATGTAGAGTGTCAATTCACAATGTCCACAAGTTGGTGGGTTTTTTTTTTTTTCTTTTTCACTCTTTTGTGATTCTAAATACCACGACATGGAAAATCAGGCCTCGATATTTTTCAGAAGATATTGCTCCTTCCAGATATCCAAACCAGAGTAAAAGACAGAAGTATGATTATGAACTCCCTCCATCTTCAATACTTCTATTTCTTTTTAGAACGTGCACTACCATTAGGTTGTAAACAATCCGAGCCGAGCATTATTTGCCAAATATTTGTTTATCTTTGGTATTGTTCGAGCTTGGCTCGAGCTCGGTTTGGATTGTTAAATTCGTGTCCATATTCGTTCATTTAATTATTCGAGTTCGTGTTCGTTACGTGTTAGTGAACAGGTTCATATTCGAATTTGTGTTCATAAAGTGTTCGTGAAAATCAGTAATTTTGTCCACGAACAAACAAACAAATATCAATTTCTAAATTAAATATTTTTAAATTAAATAGCATTAATTAATTGAATAAAAATAGCCGAGCCCTTAACGAGCTTGTTCACGAATAATTCTAAACAAACACTATATCAGTTTGTTCATGAACATTTATAAACGAACACTAAATGAACTTGTTCACGAGCTATTACTGAACGAATATAGAATTGTTCAAGCTCTGTTTGTTTATTTAACGAGCCCTAAAATTTGTTCGTTTAACTATATAAAGGAACAATATTCGAGCTTGTTCACGAGTTGTTTGTCGAACGCTCTGTTCATTTACAGCCATAATCCACAATCGTATTATTTATAATAATGATATTTCACTATTTTTAAGAGCAAAAAAATAAACACTAAAAAGTTTTACTTTTAGTATTCCACTTAAAAAGTTTTTTGCTCTTCCAAGTCTGATATTCAAATTGGAACATGGTACAATCTTAGATGAAAACGACAGATGCTACGGCTCATTTTTTATTTTTTTTGACCCAGAGTATCCTTATACTAGCCGGGGGCACATACCACAAACTTCCTTCGGATCCGTCCTTCTCAGGGATGATTCTAATCTCTGGGTGAGAATGGTCCTAATCTCTGGGGAGGATGAGTAAACCCAACCCCAACACTCCGCATTAGTCAGGAATCAACCAACTTGGGGCGCCGGGTTGCAATTGCAACCCTCACCCACCAGGGGTTGACCAGGCCAACCCCTGGGGTCACTACGGCTCAATTATTTGCACGAAAGAGTTCAAACAAATTACAAAATTTAACAGCATGAATTTACAGCCAAGGTAAGAAACTCAAATAATGTAGATTGGTTTACCTCAAAAAAAAAAAATTGTAGATTGGTCACGGTTCCGCATTTTACGCAATTCGGTCCTGTATTAGGACAAGCAAACATCTTTCCAAAGGCCCCCACTCTTCGGTTTTTTTCAATCCGAATTGAATTTCCTCGAAAGAGAAAGGTTGAAGAGTGTACGGAAAGGTTTATTAGCATGTGCCAACAAGTTTAGGCAACTTTCTACTAATTCATGTAGTTGTCACATAAAGTTCCAATGAGTTATTTCAACATGCAGTATATAGTTCATCAGCAAGTACAAAATATACGATCCAGGTTGAGGGCAGGGACCATCACCTGTCCGCTAATAGCATCGAATCGAATGTAACACGTAAAACCTTGTATGTATTGATGATCTATTTCATCTTTTTCCTGACTTCATATAAGTAACTCAAGATCACCACAGCAGCAGCAACGGCAACTCCAACAGCACCTTGTGCTAATATGGTGCCATCTTTCACAATTGCCTTTGCACCGGTTGGAGTCGGGGTAAACCCTAATTCGGAAAGTTTTTTATGTGATTCGGCGTAATCTTTAAAGAAGGCGTCTTCATCCTGCATTTGCAAATAAGAAGACATTGGTTTAGAAGCGTGGGCAAAATTCATGGTGACAAATAAAAGAGGCATGTTCGAAAGTAATGATGACGCGACGAAACCAAACTGCCCTGATAACAGAAATTAGGCAGTTTAACAATGGATAGAACACAAATTCACTAACAATAACTAGCAAACAAATTTCCAACAGCACACCATCATACCAAAATTCGATGAAGTACGTCGTAATCGCGACTGAAAAAATAAAACCACTGGAAAAAAACACATCTATTTCCTATAATTGGACGTGTGCAAATGTGAGTTGACTGAGGATGATGGCAAAAGCAGATTAAAAGGAGAAAAAATATCATCAGGTTACTTGTCATCAGATGAAACAGATTTGGCAGATTTATTTTCTCCGAATATTCACATTTCTGTCCCTTGTTTTCCTTTTTAATGAATTCTAAACTCGTACCAGAAATATAAGTTAAAGATGACGCGATGAAGTTTTACGCTTTAAAAATTTCACACCTCTTCAATGTAGCTGGAAATTCAGAATTCTCTTATCCCCTTCTAAAAAATAACAAACTACTAATGAAGGTAATACATTCCTAATGGGTTCTAGCCGGAAAAAGTTACATTCCTAATGGGTGATGCACAACTCATGAAATGTGTATAAAGATCTATATCACCAAACAGCCATAATTCTTTGCAACAGAAGCACTGTTTCAGTCAAGTAGAGGTTCCATTTTTTGGCATTCAGATCACATCATCCGAGAGTTCTTACCTTAAATTTGTATAAACTTAGAGATGTGGGGGTAATCATGAGTGTAACAATGTGCTACAGTATTATCTTGTGGGGAAAGACAATCTAGGTAAAGATATGTCTGAGCATATGAGCACACTCACAAACAACCAGACTTCCAGAACTAAGGGCAGATACTTGACTCAGGTTGCCATTTTAGCATATGTATTTTGTGAGTCGAATTCTATTTGGCAGACATCAAATTCACCAAGGGATCCAATATTTAAAAGGACACCAAACTGTTTCTGTAATGAACTTTCCTGAACTTCAAAAGTGTTGTAAAACAGAAATTCAAGATAAGTCCACCAGGTCAAGATATAGTACAAGTGTGACTGTTTGAGCTTGATCAATTTTGAATGAATTTTCAAGATCGGCTATAAAGACTAACCAAGTTTTAACACAAGTAGTACTCTGGTCCTTGAATAAGACATAAATGAACCTTTTTAGCAGACAACTATGCAAAGTAATTGAATCTTAGGGCTGCTTTACTGACCTGATTGCCTAACAATATAAAATATATATATATATATATATATATATATAATTAATTAATTGCTGAAGGAACTAGTTACCACCCCATACTGTACCTTAGCGTAAAGCTCAACGTAACGTCTAAACTCAGGATCATCCAACAATGCCACATCAGTCGGGAGTTTTAGCAAACCCTCACTTTCCCCCTTAAGCAGCTCCCTGGTTCAGATGAACGTAAACAAAAGTCATATAAAGCAAACAAAAAAGATTAAAGACAAGAGGTGTGTGATGCTCTAAGGACTTACTGAAAATATGAATTATCAAACTTCAGTGGCTCTGCAGTCCAAGGGCCATCAAAGCCTGATCTCTCAGGATGCGCCCTTCCCTAAAACAAATATCAACCCAAATTATGTGAGAACAGTTTTTTATTAATATTTGTCCTTCACTTTTTTCTCCGTCTTTTCTTTTATCATTGTTATTTCTTTTTTTTTGTGTTCCCTTTTTCTTTTTGGGGTGGAAAACAAACTTCAGTTGGTGTAATATTAAGAAAAGTTGTTAATGGAAATTACCAGGGTGTGGCCACCTGATAGTGCCACTATGTCTTTATCAGACAAACCCATCCGATAAAACACCTCCCGCAAATGTGGTACGCCTAACATTAAAATGTAAAAGAGTGCGTAAGTTGATTTTTAATCAGCTTGCAATGGACAACAAAATTGTTTAGACAATAATTTCAAGTTGCTCCAATATGGTGCCTCTTTTCAACAAATACACCACAGTTTGAAAACTTGAAGACGATATTGAGCAAGGGCAGAATATGCCCTCGGAAAAGAATATAAAAGAAACTAGCACTTATTTTACCAATAAATAAGCAGAACGTATTTTCTTTCATCTTAGGATGTTAATGAAAGAATGTGAAACTGAATAGCATGTTCACCCACAAATACAGTGATTCTAACAAGAAAAATAAACTTCTAAACCTAGCAAGTGATGAAATCAGAGAACGATTTCCATAATATTTTGTTAGACCTTTTTTAGCATCTGGAAGCCGCCCCTCCCTTGGAGAAATATTCGAGTCCTGAAAGAAACATGAGATCACTACCATTAAGATTATTCTGAATGCAATGAAGATACTAGCCACCATATGAAATCCAACTGAAATCAATTCCCAATGAACAATGGGCAATGCAGCTTAACTTCTAGCACAAGACAAGTTTCATTAAGTTTCTATAAGATAGACTAACAGTACCTTTCTACCAGGAGTAAAATTAATTGCAGGGCCTCCAGTGACTTCAACTGCAACAACACCTGCAAGCTGTAGGCAAATTAGCTTGGTTAGCACAAAACAGAATGCACTTAGTGATCCACCCATTGACACCTTATTCTGGCAAGCTGCATAATAAAAGGCCACGTAACTTGAAAAATACAAAGAAATGAAATTGGAAAATCCCATGCATAATACATGCAACAGTGTAGTTCATGCAAATACCAAATAATTATTAGCAAGAATTAATTATGTGCACATTCTCAATGGAACATTAACAGTCTAAATTTGTCGCTACATATCTGAAGGCAGGGACGTATAGCCAGCTTCGCCAGACTACCCCAAGCCGAACTATTTTTCCCCTTAGCCAAAACATATAAAAAAATCCTATGTGGCGCAGCCCAATTTGGGTTGTGTCAGGGGAGAGGAGCACCCCCCGGCTGCTCCCCTGTATGTAGGTTCTCCCCATTTCATATCATCGATGACATTAATCATTGAGGTGGTTTAACTTCCCAATCAATATTGTGCTTTCTCTGAATTATCAGCCTAACAAACAAAACAACAATCACATCTCCAATAAGTTACATAACTATTTCAAAAAATCTCAGGAAGTTCCATATTTTTGCTAACTTAAATAAGTTACATGCTTTTCTTTATTTCGCTAACTTAAAACACTTCGATTCATTTTTGTTGTTTCAGAAGAACCACAAAATTATTTGCGTGCATTAGTAGAGTCTTTCTCACTTCATTTTGATTTTTTTTTTCCTGCTAGAGAATAGTGATAACAAGATTTAGAAAGAATGATGAATTTTGAGAGTGTGATTGAATATGAGATAAAAATGTAATGATGAAAGTTGATTTGATATAAAAATAGTAAAATAATGATTGGATATGATTGGTGATCGTAAATATGAGTGAGTGACTAGTGGATTTTGTGAGAAAATGCGCAATAGTGACAGTTGATTTGATGATATTTTTAGATTTTTTTTCTTTTTTTTTTTTGCAAAAGTGAGTAGATGTGATTGGTGAGAGAGAAAGTGGAAGTAAGTGTATAGTGCATTTTCAAATAAAAATCATAAGCAACTGCCGTATGGGGTAAAAAGTGAGTCGATATTCTCACATTTAAAATTTTTTTGGTACTTCATCGTTATAGTATATTTGCTTCTGATAAGCAACTCTCTTAATATCTAAATTAAAACTTCTCCATGCTTACCCTGAAATTAGACTTTACCCTTTAAAGCCAGACGGTTGTCTTAGCATAGTATTTTTTACTTTGCCAAAAAAGAACCTTGGAGATACAAATTCTCTTATGATAGAATTATTTTTTGTGATCTCCTATATTTTCTGACCAGGCCTTCTTATTCTATTTCAATAATAATTCTCTTAAGCAGGATTAGCATTCTCCTTTCAAGTCATTTGACAGAAGCAAAGTTTATTAACTTGTAACAGGTTTTATACTTCCCTTGCATTCTACAGCAGCCAGCCAGTGAAACATTCAGAGCATTAGGAAGATTACCTGATACAGATCTGCATATGTAATTTTTGGACATTTGGACTTCACTTGTTCTGCATTCAGACACAAATCAAATGTAAGAAAAAGCGCAGATGTCAAGTGATATAAATTTACTGATTCATTAAAATAAGTTCAACAGTATTAAGCTAAATAACACCACCGCACAAATAAAAAGCATCCAAAGAACTACGCTCTGCTAATTAATCAACACAAATCAATGAATGTGAAATTTTCTCATCCTAAAGTATGCATCTGACAGCAAATATAAAGTCAGCCAGCCTCATTAGTTAAGTCATAAAACAATCGAAGAAACAATTCATTGGCCAATGACAGAACTCCAAGCTATGAAACTAGAACAACAGTGCCAGACAGGTAAATAGCTTACGAATGCAATTCATTACAACTATGCTTAACAATAAGTTAAACTGAAATCCTGTCACCAAAAACATAACATCCTAAGAACTATCATCAAATAACTAAACAACAACATGTCATTTTAATAACAAAATTTCTCACGTCGAGTATGCAATCGATCAAAATACAAAGACAACGGAAATCAATTTCGAAGTCATCGTAAAGTCAAACGAATACTGCAATACTCAATAAGTTTATTCCAAGCTATCCAACTTATAAAACTACCGCAGATGTTCGAACATAAACTGCATCAAATACATACTACAAAGTACAAAATCAACAAATGAAGCGTAACGAAAACTAACCGCAGAAATCGAGCGCGATTTTCAAGCCACTATTAGCACCATGAGTGTACTCCTCTTCATTTCGAATCGAACCATTCGGACCTCCAGTCTTCGTATTCACATCATAAGTCCCCGCATCATGCCACCTATTCAAACATAATCCAAGCAAAAAAAGTAATCAATTAGAAATAATCAAACTATCATCCAAAACCAAAACCAAAACCAAAACGAAAGAGTTAGGAAAGGAAAATAAGAATTACGCCAAGCGAAGCATAATAGGTGCACAGTTTTTGTTGGAAATGAGAGCGCGGAGTTCACGGCGAGCTTTGTCGATTTCCTTGAGGTACTCAGAGTCGACGATAACTTTCGCCATCGCGAGAGCAAAAAAACTGAGAGACTCTGAATGTTTTTTGGGGGTGTGATGAGATAAGGTGTTTTGAATTTTGACCGGCGTTTAAATATATACGATAGGAGAAGAACACTGAAATTGCTGGTCCGAGACTGGAGTTTTTTTTTTTTTTTTTTTTTTTTCGGTTTTTGGATTGGAGAGAAAAAAACAGTGGGCTTGGGAAATGAGCCCATTGATGATGAGATCAGGTATGGGCCGATTAAAAATCTGACGTTTTCAATTCTCCACCACTGACTGCTTCCCAATTTCTTTTTCGTCTTTTTTGGGGGTATGATATGATATTTTAAAATATGTGGGTAATAAAAATATCCACCCAACGGAAACTAAATATATAGTAAAAATATTTTCAAAAAAAAACACTATGGATACAAAATTGAAAGTACGCATCCAAGTCATAATTTACAATACTATCTACGAAATATTTACAATTATATTCAGCTTTTTATGGGATTGGTCTACTTTATTTCATTGGTTTACACTTTTACCAAAAAATGAAATACGCATCCAAGTCATAATTTTTTCAGGTCAAGTACAAGGACTATCAATACTTTATTCCTTTTTTGTTTTATAACTCAACTTCCAGATTTATGTCAGACTATATTTGAGGGACAACAACTTCATCTCCTTATCGCTGTCACCAAAGTAAATTATCTTGACCAGTGTTATGATAGAGTCTGATGACGTATAATCAGATCTTCCAAGGAGAGATAGCAATTATGCTCGACCCCCAAATCTAATAATAATTGATCTATCCCTAGATCGAACGCACACAGTATGTTATTCAATATGGTTCTAACCAAATCTTCAACAGTTAGCATATACCCCATAGAGCAATTTCTGGAGCGGGGCTTTAAACCCTGACGTTAACCCCACAAGAGACAGTGAGCACCCTTGGACAGATGGGCTAAGCCCTAGTTAATATTTCATTCTTATCTCAAAGAAAAAGGAATTGTATGCTTAGCCTTTCTTCTTTTATTTAAAAAAAGAAAAAAAGAAATGCGTCTTGAATAGAACACTCGTTTCATCAAACAATGGGATACCCTGACTGTTGAAATAAAAGCAAAAAGTGGGACTCAAACAAAATGTACACACCAACAAAATACATATTAATATACACAAGCAACATCACAAAGATGGGTGTTCTTGTAAAAACCAAACTGGAAAATACGTTTGCCGGTACACAAACTAATTGATGCTCACACAAACTTGGTAAGTGTTTAAAAGGTTTTCTCTTTTCTTTTATTTATCAGAGCGAAACGAAAGAGACAATAAAGCTCAAGATGTTTGCCACTGCAGCTCCATTTGTATCCGTCCATTCTTCGAGTCTATAAGATGGAACTTCTCATTTATCCTTTTGTTGCTGATGACATCTGCTAGGCTGATATCAACATAACCCAATGTTTCCTGATTTTAAACATCAAACCACAAAATATTTAAGCCATCAACAACGAGCAGCGGACCGTTAGCACATATTTGCACATATTGAAAACAGTGGTAATTAGAGAAGACGCTTGTTTTATTCGAAACCAATGTTTGTCATTCCAAAAGACCCCTGAGGTTTGGACTAAGTACAAAAAAGAAAAACACAAACTTACAGAAAAGCCCCCTCAAGTTTGATTATGCCTAATATTTAATGGGGCAATTGTAATCTTTCTAGAATATCAGGGGGGTTTGGAAATATTTTTTTGCTTATGAAGGGGAAAATAAACCTCAAGTGGGTTTTTGTAATTTTCAAAAACCTCTGGGTTTTCTTGTAAATTGTAATTATCCCGAACCCCATGGGTTTGTTTGTAATCATCCCTAAGTAAAAACTAATCAAAGAATGACAATTAATATAGGCAAAATATGAAGGTTCTTATCCTTTTGACACTTAAACCAAGTTGGTACCTAGCTCATTCATTACCTCAAACCTTACCTAATAGATGCTGTCCTCCTAGAAATTCAGTTAATCCAAATTACCGCATAATAATGACAGAAAGGCTCGTGAAATACCTTGGGATGCAGCAGGCCAATTCTGGTCGAGGTACTAAGTACCTCAACATGTAGCCTGTCTTTCACTGGAGGTTCGTCCAACATGAATGTGAACTCCTCTTCCCATCTTGGATCTCTGTTCTTTTTTATTTGCTGTATTAACAGTTAAATGTGCTCAACAGCCAAATTGACAGATAACGTACTAATCAATAAATAATTCAACGTAGCAGATAGATCTCAGCAAAAGCGATCATTCGATTTAATTGATGTTTTTGATAAATCAGGATTTCGAATAAGTAACTCCCATTACAACATCACAAGTTACTGATCTTCACTATATTTTCATTATAAGACCTAACTTACTAGAAAATTTAATATTGGCAAGGGTAAATTTTCTGTTTAAATGCTACAGGAAACAAGCATGTAAGTTAGATAATGTATTTAATTGATTAATTTCAACAAGAATGAACAGAAAACTCCATTAAATCTAGGATAATTACAAAAAAAAATTTAAAAATCCCTGAGGTGTGGGCTGATTACAAAAAAATCCAGAGATGTTTCAAAAAAAAAAACTCAGGTTTGATTATGTTTTAAAATTTAAGGGGGTAACAGTAATATTTCTATAAATATCAGAGGGGGTTTTGAAATGTTTTTTGCTTACGAAGAGGGAAAATATAAGACAGAATCATACCTCAAGAGGTTTTTTGTAATTTTCAAAAAACTCTTGTTTTTTTTGTAAGCCCAAACCTTAGGGGGCTTTTTGTAATTATCCCTTAAATCTATACACGGACAAATGCACTAGAGAAGAGAAAAGTTAGTTCCGCACCTTAGTTTTCCGCTCCTCTCCTCTAAATATGATACGCACATATGGATTAGTGTGGTGCTTCCCCTCAACATCTTGAGCTTCATGCACTGTAACCACTAGTACCCCTCCACCAGGTGGTGTGCCTTCAGGAGCCTTTTGCACTTCACCCGGATTTTCAAAATCTTTCGGCAGATCATCCTCCTTGAAAGGTTTATATGTCAACTCCACCACGATCTGCCCACGCATCTTATCATTTTGGACATCATTTGGATCCATATTCTTAAGAAGATCTAGCGTCATTGTTTTTGTTTCATCAGGGGGAAGCTCCTTCAAAGGAACTACATTCATACCCATCTTGTCATGTTTGCCAACCTGAAAACAGAAATATCACATTGAGCTAAGACATCATGATATCACAACAAATTTTCTTCTGACCTGCAACTGAACATGTATACCTGCTCCCAGTCATAAACTATAATTTCTAATGCTTGTGTTTCAGGATCTTTAACAACCACGCTGAATTCTTCATTCCACTCGGGGTTCAAATTCTTATGCTTCACCGTAGTCTTCTTTGATGGAGCCTTTGTTTCAGTGAGCTTCAGTTTCACATAAGGATCTGATGCACCTAATAAGTCTTTCTTTTTCAGCTTCTGCGCTCGCAAAACCTTCACGTGGAGAATTCCAACAGGCTTCTTCATAGCTCTGTAGTTTTAAAGTCACATAGAACATGTATATAAGATTCTCCACAAGGCAAGCCTATTCATATAATATCTACATAAGACAATACATACTTTGCTGGATCCAGAATTTGCACTTCAAGGGATTTAGGCCAGAGATACATGTTAGCAACCTGATCTTTGATAAGCTCCTGCATGTAGTTTTTTCCCCTTCCCCAACAGAAAGGGGAAGGAATTCAAAAAGTGGTTAGCACATACATGATCTGACAAAAAGATGAAACATACATCAGCCAACATTAAAATAAAATATGAACAAACATTAGAACTACTTTAGCCTTCAGGCTTTCACACTAATGTGTTATCTCGTTTTCCTTTGAGTTAGTATTGGCACAAAGAACACTAGGACAAATAGTTAGACCGCCATATATTCTAGCTGATGAAATTCTGGATCACAAGTTTAAATCCAATGTCACGATCTGAAAGTATAAAAATGAATCATACACCTCTATTGGAGGTAACCTTCATTAGCTGCATTTATGAACTACATGCAAGTAAGCTTTGAATACTGAGGTGCCAAATATAAGTAATTAAGTATAACGCAAATAACAAGCTTCCATCCAATTTAAAAGGCATATCTATCTAGTGCTTATTTCTACTTTTTGTGCACATATACCATAAATTTAACTTTCCTACAGATGATATATTATAAATCAAATATATAATAATTGATTAACGGAGATATACCTGTACAAACCGGTACAGGCCAGGAATTGACATGAGATCGGCGCCAAGAAGCCTCAGTCCAAAGTCAACATGAGGCTGGAAAAAAAAGGAGCTTATAGTTATTGCAAGACAATATCTTTAAAAAGAACATGATGCATAAGTATGAATGTGTGAGCAAATAATTACATACAAGCACCAACTGAAATTATAATTAGTAAAATCAAATAGCTTATCAGTGATCATGGAACACTAACAGAATTAATCTCCTTAATATTTGGCACATGGCAAAAGCTACGTTCAGTACATGAATGAAGGCAGCAGCCTTTCAATAAAACTTTTAAACTCCCAAAAATAAGACCAGTTATCCAGTACTTGGTGTTCTAAGTCCTACATATATTGACTTAAAAAATTTAATAGGAAAAAAAAAAAGAAAAAAGAAACATCACCAACCTTCTCCATAAGAGAGACAAATATTTTCGCAAAACAAGGAAAGCTGGGAACAAGAGGCTTTAGGGTGATGCGGGGTTGAGCAAAGACCTGCAAATCCACAACCTGCAACATACAACCAACAATTTTTTTTACGTATTTTTTTTCATTGAAATTTATTAGACCTTTTCTATTGGCCAATTGTCAAGTAGATTTATGATATTCTAAAACATTAAAATAGCCAACAACCTGAACTGTTGCCTTAAGTCCATATGCTCTCACAGCAACTTTGACATTAGGATTCCCTGCCCATTTCATGGAAGGCTCCATAATCAACTCCTTTTCGTCAGTAAGATAGACCTTCATACCTGTCATGAAAGCTAGACAGCATTATTCCAGGCCAATGAAGTACTAGTTCAGGTAACACGCTTTGCCAACACAAGAAACCAATGCAAGTTATGCACCTTGTGCTAAAAAATAAACATGAGAAAAAAATACAAACAAGAAAATTGAAGTTAGTAGTGTTGACCCCAGCCACCAGTAAGCCTTTACATAATGATAGGTGAAATATAATAATCAGACATACAAAAAGGATGAAATGCAATTTGGATAAAGCTAATTTTAAGAAAGCAAATGAGAACAAGAAAAACCCACAAACAAAATCTAACTGCATGCTGTATCAACTGACCAGCCATGGTACCTTGATAGAGATATCAATTCGTCCACCAACATAACATATGGACTCAGACTTGCAGACAGCACTTAGCGCACAGAAACATCTTAAAAATACTAGGAGATTGCTGACTCATTTATCATTTACAACAAGAATCTCCTGTGCAAACTGATTCCTGTACGCCTCTAAGCAAGGTCACCATTCTGACTATCCCAGTGACTTCAATAAGAGATGAATAATAAGAAACACGATGACATATAATTATAAAGTTTTCCTTATTCACTATTCTCATGAATGTATAACTTTGCAGTTTGTAATCCATAATTCTTTTTTCCCCTGCATACATTTAGCCAGCCCCGTAACTTGCAGAGCTATTGCATAACAGTATACCTGTGTTCTCTACATCTTTTCTATTTGCCCCCTTCAGTAAAGTTCACCACATATATTTGCAAAAACTAAAATGTACCTTGACCATCAATACTTCAACAACCACATGATAAGCTAAATAGAGTTCTGGTATAGCGTATAACATTTTCAGATGAATAGACTTTCATCAAACTGCAACAAATGTTTGCATATTTTAATGATTTGCATATGTTCTACCCAACCACTCCCTGCAATGCTGCTAATTACTTCCTTAAAATAGCAATTCAAGTAGCTTTAGAAACAGATACGACCTTCAGAAACTAACCGAAAAATGAGGTCAATTTGCATCGCAAAAAAAAATAGGAAATAGAGAGTTGCTTTTGCTAAGATAACACAGGAAGTTTTTATTCTCCACCCTCAAAAAGGATAATTACTATTGCCTCTAATATGTATTCATGTAATGACTTGTTTCGCAGCTGAAGCATGCATTGGTGGTTATCAAATCTATCAAATTTTCACCAAAACACGCACTAATATACCAAAAGCTTGCTAGAAGCACACAATCTTTACACCCAATCCTATAGTTGGAAGTGTATGCATTTTTTGTCTTTACCATGACATTTATCGACATATATGTTGCCTCAAAAGATATTCTGCCTTACACAATTACACTCAAATTTTGCAACAGTAAAACAATTCAGCCACTGACCTTGAAAAGTAGGTGGCAGAGATCCTAGGGTTAAGGATTCGAATTCAAAAGATTCAATTTTATATTTGGATATTTGTTCGTCAATAATGGGAGTAGCTATGTTTTTGGCCGTCTTGCAAATCGCCTACAATAAGAAAAAATAATTGATGGAGAGAATCAAAAAAAGATGAATGATAAACAAGGTAACCAATGGCACAGCATCCTGGATGAAATTCAATACCTTGTCGAGGTAAGGCCACATAACTTCAAGAAACTTGTTGAGCCAGTCAATCTTTGTTACAGTAGAGAAAGTAAGGTAAGCAATAACATTAAACAACTATCCACGAAAATAAATGAATGCTTAAGTAGTTAAGTGTCTAGCAACCAAGTAATGTAAGTGACCAAACTTACACGATCATAGTCTGGATTCTTCACCCAAAAGGGTATTTCAGGAAGTAATCGCAGCAAACTTTGAGAGTCTTGCTCAACCAAAGGACGAATGACGGGATCCTGATAAATTTTGAAGTCATAATTTTTTTCATATGTTGGCACCAGATAAACTGCTGCATGAAGTTTGTTTATGCGAGAGCATAATAAATTCAGCAATTTATCTTTACTTCTTCTCATAATTAGCCTAATTACAGTACCACATCATAAATTTGTAGCCTCTACCTTGTTTCAAGTATCTCTCACTCATCAAAAGAAACAAGTCAGGGAAACAAAATAATATTGCCTTGGGATTTACAGCAACACAGGAAATGCAATACTTGAAGTAGTGCTATTAGCAATATCAATAGCCATTTGGGCCAATTTTATCAGTCATTCCAATTGCATAAAAGTAGAATCCAAGACATTTCAGAGAAGCCACCAAGATCATTTACTAACATAGACAAATGCCAAATCATACAACGATTCTCATCCATCCTGCATCTCTTCACATGAATTTTGTCATCTCCTCACATGAATTTTGTCCTTAAAGCTACAAGACACCAATCAAGGACGAGAACTGTGGGTACGACGAAACCACACACACACACACACACACTGGTTCTAGCTAGTGGAATGTGAAATTATCCCTCTAGTTTCCTTCCATAGTCTGTCTTAAATCTCATCCAACAAATTACTAACAGATATCTACTGCAACTTCCCATGAAAAAACAATATCATTTTCACAAGTCTGCAAGCAAAAAGTAGAAATACATACACTTCATACAATATATATTCACAAATACACAAATTACTATGCATCAAACGAAAAAACATTTAAAAAAAACAGTATCGCGTGTATGAGGTAGAAGGGGGCACCTTAACATCGCTGGGCTGAAAATATATGAACAAGTAATACCCAATTACCAAACCACTAGAAATCCCAACTCCAAATCCACAGAACCCCAATATAGTACTGATAAAACCCATCTCCGAAAATTTTTCCTACAAAAATTCAAGCAACAGTTTCCGAAAATAGAATCAAAGTTCAAGCTCAACTACTAAAAACATCTACTATTTTTGAGTCTCCATCTATTCAATCAAGTTTCTTCCAGAAAGTCCATTCAAAATCAATACCTAGAAATTAGAATACATATTATTTATTTCTGCAAACGTAAAGGTGTAATAAATGACAATTAGTAAAAGACAAAAGTATCCTTGTGTCGGTACAAATGTGCGTCGACTCTTTTGTGTGTATTTCTGTGCCCTTTAATGTCATTTCATATCAGGTTGAGCTTTTTGCGGAATATGTAAGAGAGTGGTTATGACCTTTTTTTCGCCCGAAGCAAGTTAATATGCTTTGATAATTTAATGTGTTGGGCCTGGCCCATTAAGGTGGCCCATTTGTTTGTTGTGATCTGATGCGATGTTGACATGGTGTTGAGTGATGAAGAGCTGACGTTTGGGCTTCATAATACCGTGATAATAATTAATACGAATTTGATTACCTACTTTTTGTCTTTTTCAGTCATCAAAGGTTCAAAATTGAAACTTAAATTTACTTTTTTTGTAAAATTTCATATCAATTTTTCAGTTGGGAAGATAATTTGTTAGATCGATTTACAAATTGGGTCATATTTAAATTGGTTTTAAAAAATGAAAGCAACAAATTTTGAAAATATCAGACATTTTTATGTTCATACTCCAAACAAGAATAATTACCCTCTAAAAAAACATTATCTAACATTTAATTTATAAAAAAATATGGAGCTTTATATGTTAAAATGGTTTTTGGTTGAGTTTTGGAGTTCTCTAAAACATGCATAACATATTTGAGAGTTTTGGAGTTTATTTTTTATTTTTTATTTTTAAAAGATTTTTCAAATAAGTTCAATTTTAAATCAAGTAGATATAAAATGGCTCATTAGTAACCGTTTTTCACGGATATCACCATTATCTCAACTTAACTATAAATGGCACATAATCAAATTTTTAAAAATATCAAACATTTTTTATGTTTAAGCATTCTCCTAACAAAGAATAATTACCCCTAAAAAACATTAATTTTATAAAAAAAAAACCCTATGGAGCTTTATATGATAAAATGGTTTTGGGTTGAGTTTTGGAGTTCTCTAGCAATGACTAGCATAACATATTTGAGAGTTTTGGAGTTTAATTTTTTTATTAAAAAAAAAAGTTGGAGCCGGGTAGATCTTTCAAATAAGTTCAATGTTAAAATCAAGTAGATATAAAATGGCTCATTAGTAACTCGTGCCCGGTTTGTGGTCAAATTTTCATTATCTCCATTATTTGTTTTTAACTATAAATGGTTCGTAATCTCCCACATGTATCAATGTATGTATGTCAAATTTCCACTATTTTGAGTAATGAATATATTTCTATCGTTTTGGAAAAAAAAAAAAATTAGGGCAAAAAATAATAATTAATAAAATCTAACTATGTGATGGACAGGGTTTATAAAAGCCTATTTGATATTTGATTAGGTCCCGAGAGTCATCTTCCCGTTTATAAAAATTTTAGATTTTAAAAGATCTAATTCATCTTTTTTTAGATTGCAACAAATCAATGGTTGGAGATAAATAAAGATACGTGTTTATTCTTACATTTAACACTATAACTTTTACTTTAGCCAACTAACACCTCACACTACTACGAACATTTATTCCAATATAATTTTTTGCCCAAACGAATTTAATTAACCAAATAAAAAGAACAAGGAATCATATTCCAAAAATGTTTTATGCCATTCTATGCTCATCTACACTAGTGTGAAATAAAAATAGAGTAAAAATAAACTCTAAATTGATATAATATTCTAAAAAATTTCAAAACATCTCAAGTTTACAAATTACAATTTGACATCAAAATAAAATAATCAAGCATCGCTCTTTTTAGGACCATCGCATTTAACTTGGATAGCGAGTGTTTTTGCGATTTCGGGGCAAGAATCGTTCTTAGCATCAACGAGTTCTTCTCTTGCAAATGGAATTGTGCACGATGTCTTGCCCAAGCATAGCTGTTCAAGTCCACAAATTGTTAGGTGGTTAGGAAATTTGCAAGCAAGAAATATATAAACTTTCTTACACGTTTAAATATAGGCAAAAACTTGTGTAAGACGGTCGCACAATGCGACTGACGATACTTCTAGTATAAAAAGTGATACATTGTTTGAACATTTTATACTAAAAGTATTATTTTTTACCCTAAAAGTGCAATCAATCGTACCGTACTACCGTCTAACAAGAGACATACTCTTAAATATAAGGGATAATTACAAAAAAACTACTCATGGGATTTAGTCTAGGGTTATTACAAAAAAGGGATGGTTGCATTTTTCCCTCCAAAAGAGCTTTGCAATTGCTTAGGGCTTACTAAACTTTGTTAATTTCTCTTTCCCATACCTAACTTTGAATATTTTGTACTTAACCCCCACAGAGCTGAATTTGACATATAATGAGTTGGCACATGTCAACTTTTGATTTGGTTTAGGGGATAAAGTACAACAACTCATATAGTTGAAAGGGTGGACAATGTATTTTCAAAGTTCAGTGGGTAAAGTGGAAAAAACGTTATAATTTGGAGAGCAAAGTGTAATTAACTCTTGCAAAATAAATCTAGAGAAGTTTCAAAATTACAATAATCCCTTCGAGGTTTAATTCCGTCTTACATTTTTACCGTTGAATGACGAAATTTCCAATTCCATTAAATATTTTACAATTATATCCTTCAAATTTTGTAAGCATTACAAATATCCCCAACTATTTGTTTAATATATTACAATTACATCCCTCAATGTTTCTAAAAATATTACAAATAGCCAGACGAAAAGTTGGGGCTATTTGTAATATTTAGAAAAAGTTTAGGGATGTAACCGCAAAATATTTGATGACGCCAGTAAATTTAGTCATTTAATAAAATATAAGACGCAATCAATCCTCAAGGAAATTACGTAATTTCGAAACATTTCTGGGGTTTTTCTGTAATTACCCAAAACTTCAAGAGCAATTTTTGTGGAAAAGAGATGTCGGGTTTTTACCTTCTCAACGACTTTATGTGCCTTGGTAGAATCGCATTCCCCAGTTTTGAATGATCCACAAGCACCATCAACAATCCCGAAACTCACGAACTCAACTTTGTCGATCACCTTATTGTCGGGGCAAGTCAAATATGCTGCCTTAATCGGGTCTGTAATATTTCTGAACTGGTTATTTTTCCTCTCCCATGTCTTGATCTGAGGTGGATGGTACTCTGTTATTACACTACAAATCGTGTCTCTGTTCACCGTCAAGATTTCGATTTTCTCAACGTTGCCACCTGTCTCCTCGAACACCACCAATAGATTGTCCTTTGGCTTCAAGAATTCTCTTGGGATGTGGTACCTGAAAATTCAAGTTAAATTTTAATTTTAAATATAACCAAAAAAACGAACTAAATTTCTTAATCGATCGTTAAAAGCTTGTTTGAGCTCGATTCGTTAACATAACGAACCAAGCTTGAACATATTTTTTCCGTTTGATAAGATGTAAAGTTCAGCTCGAACTCGATTCGAAGAATAAAATATGTGTAAAAAACTAACGAGCTACTCAAGCTCTATTCAAAGAATAAAATATGTGTAAAAACTAACAAGCTACTCGAGCTCGATTCGTGTTGGGCTCGACTAAAACTCGTTTGAACTCGATTTGATTTGTAATCAAACCAAGCTCAAACACAATTTTTGAAGTTCGATTAAAATTTAATTAAACTCGAACAATATTGTGTTCAATTAAAATAGATGGAGTGTTTGCACACACTTCTGCTTTGTGGATAGAGATGTCAAATGAGTCGGTCTTGACCTGCTGGGTCAAATAGAGAAATTGGGCCGGCCAAAATTCCATTGGGACATTGTTTTAGAAGCCCAAGTACGACTCATACCTTAAAATTACATGTAAAGTTTATTGGAATCGTCATTTTGGACCGGGTTGACATTTCAGACCAAATAGACCTCTGACTCTTTCGGGCCAATGAAATTGTAGTTCTGTCAAATTTTATCACCAGACCGAGCTAATTTTGACAATTATATTTTTGGAGGAAGTGATTTATTACCAAATAATTGAGAACCAGAACTAAACAATGTTTGCTAACATAAGTTGAAAACTGATTCAGAGATAATTTGTGTGCAAAAATCGAACCGGAAGCAAAATCAGAAATATAAAACACCATTCCATTGGCATTTATATTTTGAAAGTAGAAGGCGACATTTGCAAAAATACTCACTCTTCTTGGGTGGGGCTTCCAAGTGGTGAGAGGTAAGAAACCCAATATCGGCCAATGCTTTGACCGTTGACCCACACCATACCCTTTGCCATGCTTGTCATTCTAATAGCCACTGGGTTGTCACCTTCTGGTGCATCAAAATATGCCTGAAAAAACAATAAATTCACTTTAATTTAAAGGTAACAATATTTTTTCTCAATTAAATTTTTAAGTTTATATATATATATTTAATTAATGTGTTGTTTTTTTATTTCTATAGTGATTATTTACCTTGTACCATGTAACTGGTGAAGGAGTTGAATTTAAGGCAACCCACTTGGCTTTCTTTGATCCTTCTTCAGTGAACAATTGCATCTTTTCGCCTGCTACTCCAACCTGCACATTTTATAAAACTATCAAATAATTAAAAAAATTCAACTTTCATAAATAAGGGATAATTACAAAAACACCCCTAAAGTTCTTTAATAAAAACCCTAATATAGGAATTCCTAAGCCAAGAGTTAAGAATAACAAGTTTTCCATTACCTAAAATAAAATAATTGCTTAGAATAACAAAACAGGTTTTGTCGCTAATTACAAAATCGTTACGAAAATTGATTAATTGGATCCCTTTGTGGATTCCTCCCAAGATATTTGGGAATTTAAACATTTCAAAAGTCCCATCAAAATATTACATTTATCCCCTTTAAAACACAATCAAATCCAAGGGTTTTTTGTAATTTTCAAAAAACTCCTGGTTTTTTTTTGTAATTAGCTCAAACCTTAGGGGCTTTTAGTAGTTATCCCTAAATAATAAGTAATGTTTTTATACTCTTAAATAATTATTACCTGTTGGCCCCAATAGTTATGGGTAAGATCAAGAGTTCCAGACATCAATCCTTCAAGCGTGATAACTCTTGGTCCGGCAAATCTTTTCTCCATAAAGGCACCACTATTCTATATTTGGAAAAAATAAAATAGTAATTTTCGATAAAAAAAAAATCTTAATACACTTGGATTAAAAAAAAAAACACATTTAATTGAGGGGAAAAAAAGGGTTAAATTACCGGCAAACCAACAGTCATTGCCAATATTGATATTTCGTTATCACCCATCTTCAAATTGATAGGTTTCTTGAAAACATGGCTCTTTTCCACATTGCTTCCGTGCCCAAACCCTGGAATTTTACATACAGTTAACTAATTAATTCTTAGCAAAGAAATTAGGGATTGGTCGGTCGGAAATTGCCCGTCGAGTTTGAAAGCTAGGAAACTCTAGGGTGGGCCGAAACCGAAAATGGGTTGAGCTGAATAAAAAAATTCCAAAAAAATATTATAAATTATAACTAATTTTATTTTAAAAAATAAAATTTCTCACTAAATTATTTATAAAAAGGTTGAGCCGGGCCTGGCTGTTGGCCACTGTACTGATTACGTCATAAGCAAATAACATTTCAAAACCTCCCTTGACATTAGGTTTTCTCTTTTGTGATTTTGAAATATCCTTGGGTCTTTTTGTAATTAGCCCAAACATGAGGGGTGTTTTTGTAATTAATCCTTAATATTGATTGTTGTTTTTTTGTAGTAATTACTTACCTACGTATTCTCCATTGACGAATGCAAGCAAAGCATGGCCAAGACTTGCAATTTGAAGGACTGGGAGGATATCGGGACGCATTGGCAAGTCACGCCTGTCCAAGTTGATTCTACAAAATACAAATAAAGCATACATTTCAAAAGGTTAATTTTTTTAAATAAATGAAAATATATAAAAGAAAGGAAAATGTGTTGATCACAAGCCGATCAGTAACAAAGAAAAAATTAATTACACCAATTTTTATTTTAATTTATTCTTGGTATAATTACAAAAACACCCAAACTTAAGGTTTGATTCCGCTTACATTTTACTCCATCATAAGAAAACATTTCAAAAACACCCTTGACATTTATAAAAATATTACATTTACCACCTTATATTTTAAGGCATAATCAAACATGGGGAGCTTTTTGTAATTTTGAAACATCTCTGGTTTTTTTTGGTAATTAGCCCAAATCTCAGGGGTGTTTTTGTAATTATCCCTTTATTCTTTGAAAAATGCTGATATTTTTCTTTTTTTGCAAAAATTGGAAAATACATACCTGGTGCTATACCAAGCATAATCTGAGGTGTCTCTTGTGAACTGGTACAATTCCTTTGGAGACTTGCTCTTTATTTCTAAATCATGAGGGCTTGGAATGCTTTCTTTGAACATCTCCCATTTTGTGATTTTAGCTTTCTTGGAGACCACAAAATTTCTTGAACTATGTTGTGCAACAACCTATAAATATATACATAATTAAGGACAAATTAGAAGAGTAATTAGATGTCATGATAACATTATTAGGGATTTGTTTGCAAAAACTTATGGGGATGTAAAAGTGATTTTAAGTATTTGTGAATGTTAGTGAATTTGCAGAAAAATAAAAATTTTAGTGTTTTTGTGTGAAAAAGTTGTAAAAATTTGGTTTGTTATCCGAATTTATTTATAAAAGATGTTTGATTATAGTTTTTAAATATATCAAATAGTGATTGTATTGTCTTTATATGATTTCCAATGAAATCTAAAACTTGTTTCATTTGTTTTGAATTTTTCCATAAAATAAAGTAGAATCGACTTTATTTCTATTGAGATTTGTACAAACACTTTTTTTTTTATTTCCAAAAAAAATTGAGAATCAATTTTTTTAGTAATTTATAAACACTCCCTAGTCCCCCAAATCTAGTTTTTTAAAAATTTGTAAAATAACATCTCCTTTATTTTGGGATTCATGAATTAAATAAAAAGTAGAATCGATCAAATAAAGTTGACATTTATAAATAATTTTGTTTGTTTCCCAGCCAAAATAGCTGAATCACGTTTTTTTTTGTAATTGCAAACATTCCCTTAGTCCCACAAATCTATAGTTTTTTTACAGATTTGTAAAATCCTTGTTTAAAAAAAATTACATTCTAGTAATAAACATCCATAGGAAAGAATAAAAAAGATTAATTACCGTTTGAGTGTTGTAAACTACTGTTTTACAGTCAGGGAGAATGCTGATGGATTTAGGAGGTAGGTAATAATCAACACCCCTAAAGTTAATAGTGGCAGGTTCCCTTGTATTGTTGTTGGTCAAAAATGCACCACAAATGTTACTTCCTGCTTTCTCATAAGTTGTGATCTGTAAAATAAACACATACATATTTGTTAATGACCAATGTGAAATTAATTTTATATCGTTTTAATTAAGGGATAATTAGAAAAAAAACCCTGAGGTTTGGACTAATTACAAAATAACCCGGAAATATTTCAAAATTACAGAAAACCCCCTCAAGTTTGCTTATGTCTTAAATTTAAGGGGTAATTGTAATATTTTAATAAATCTCAAGGGGTTTTTGAAATGTTTTTTTATTTATGAAAATGATGACTAAAATTAGAACTCAAGGTTTTTTTAATTTTAAAAATTTCTGTTTTTTTTTTTTTAGTAATTAGGGAAATTCATCCCTTTAATTAACTAAAAGGTGAAAGTTTTGTAATTTTAATTTTCTTAAGGGATAATTACAAAATACCCCCTACAAAAACCCAAATATTTTTAAAAACTGCAAAAAATATTTCAATCCCTCCCCTCCTAAAAATTATAAAAATATTATAGTATCCCCTAAATTTAAAACAGAAATCAAACTCGAGGGAATTTTTTGTAACTTTGAAATATGTCTGTTTTTTTTTTGTAATTAGCCCAAACCTCAGGGCTATTCTTGTAATTATCCCTATTCTTAATTACCTCTAAATCCTGACTAATCTTTTGCACAATTGGAGCTCCCCAAAGCAATGGTTTTTTGATCAACCTCAAAGCCCTGTGCAAGTCTTTCAAGTGTCCGAATTTAGGTTCCCTCTTCAAACCTGAAAACAAACATTAATAATATTCACAAAACATTAATTTACTATTTTTCAATTCAATTGATGATAAAAAAAAATGTGAAATTTAATTTGATACCATATTCATCAAGTGGAGCTTCATCATAGTAACGAGTTGTCACGAAAGATGAACTTGTTCTGCCAAAATTGGTTCCTCCATGGAACTGCCCAAAAAAAATTAAAATTTCATCAATAATTATTGTTTTCATGTCCAAACAAGAACAATAAATTATGAGATAATTACATAAAAAACCCTGATGTTTGGATTAATTACAAAAAACCCAAAGATTTTTGAAAATTACAACAAAACTCCCTTAAAGTTTGATTCTGCTTACATCTTTCCCCTTCATAAGCAAAAAATATTTCAAAAACTAACTTGATATTTGTAGAAATATTACAGTTAACCCTTTAAGACAAAATCAAATATGAGGGGGCTTTTTTGTAATTTTGAAACATCTCCATATTTTTTTGTAACTAGCCCAAACCTTGGGGGTATTTTTATAATTATCCCATAAATTATTGGCTAGGACACTAATATCCGAAGATATTAGGGATAATTCCAAAAACACCCCTGAGGTTTGGGCTAATTACAAAAAAAACTAGAGATAGTTTCAAATTTACAAAAACAAAAACTCAGGTTTGATTATGTTCTAAATTTAGGGGAGTAATTGTAATATTTTTATAAATGTTAGGGGGGGTTTTTGAAACTTTTTTTTTTTTTTGCTATGAAGGGGGAAAATGTAAGACACGTAAAACCTTTTTTTGTAATTAGCCGAAATCTCAGGGGTGCTTTTGTAATTATCCCAATAAATGAATTAGCATACCATGTAATAGTTGTTGAGGGTACCATTCCTTGCAAAGAAACGAGCAACGGCAAATGCTATATCTTCTGCAGCACGCTGAGATGGAGAGTCACCAAATACTCTATATCTGTAAACCAAATTATTTTATTTCAATATTTCCATTTTATCATAAATTAATCATGGATGGCAATAATAGGGAAAAAAATTACTATATGGCATAAAATCTAATTATGGTTAAATTTGGGGCCTCTTTTTACTTACTGTGCTGTCCAATTTTCAGTCCAAAGAGAAGGCTTGTCAGGACCATTTGGACCAGGGAAAGTGTCTCCACATTGTCTTCCATTGCAAGTGCTAATCTGATAATTCAAAAAACCCATAAATCCATCATCTTAGATATATCATTCAAACAACATTTGTCATATTCCTCAAAAAAAAAAAAAAAAAAAAAAAAAAAAAAACAACAAAACATTTGTCATAAAAAAGAAAATAAAATAAAAGTAAGGGATAATTACAAAAAATACCCATGACTCATGAGGTTCAGTCCATTACAAAAACCTTAATTTTGTTTCGCTTTTACAAGTCGCACCCTCATGAGCGGGTTATTTATAGTTGTGAAAGATAATTGGATTTGTTTGTAATCAGACTAAACACCACGCCTAGTTTTTGTAATTATTTTTAAAAAAGGGATAATTATTAAAAAAAGGATATTTATTTTTAAAAAAAAGGGGTAATTACAAAACACCCCTAAAGTTTGGGTTAATTATAAAAAAAAACCCCAAACATGTTTCAAAAATTACAAAAAAAAATGTCGGGGTTTTTTTTTTGAAACATTTTGTCATCGAAAAAATGTAAGATGGAATCAAACCTCAATATTTTTTTTTTTTTAATAAGTTGGGAGTTTTGAAATATAAATTTCAAATAAACTGAAAATGATACGGGGTTCATCAAACCTTAACACCCTTATAAAGGGTTTTGATAATTTTTTTTTTTTTAAAAAATAGGTTTTTTTTTTTTTGTAATTAGCCCAAATCTTAGGGGTGTTTTTGTAATTATCCCTAAAAAGACCATAAGGTTCATGCTAATTATAAAAAACCCATAGATTTTTGGAAATTGCACAAAAAACCCATTTGTTTCATTTCATTTACATTTTTCCACTTCATAAGCAAAAAAATAAAAAAAATTCCATAATATTTATAGAAATATTACAGTTATCCCCTAAATTTAAGACATAATCTTACTTGATGGGGCTTTTTGTAATTTCAAAACATCTCTGGGTCTTTTTGTAATTAGCCCAAACCTCAGGGGTCTTTTGTAATTATCCCAAAAAAAATGAAAAATGAAAATCAAAACTTACAACTGTAGGAGGGGCATCCTTTTGCTTGCACATGACCCAAGGTACACCGTTATATAGCCCAACAGCCATATCTGCTGCCCATTTCACATAATCTTTACCAGCTTCCTTGTATGCAAGTTGGACATTGTTGTACTCATTTTCGATCTGCAGTATGAATAAATGGGAAAAAAAAAATCATATACAAATTTATGTATAATTTATAATGGGGGAACAATTTTTTTTTTTCTGAATATTAATTATAGAAAATAGGATATATATACCTGGGCCATGATAATGGGGCCACCTTGGTCTGCAAAGAGTTTTTCTTTCTTTACCAAGTTTATAACCATCTCGGAGTACTTTTTCATATGGTACTGCATTAAATCATATTATTACATTGTAAGTTTCTTAATGAAAAAGGGCAAAATTGGAAAATTGTAAATTATAAGTTTCTTAATGAAAAAAGGGCAAAATTGTAAATTATAAGTTTCTTAATGAAAAAAGGGCAAAATTCAAAATTGTAAATCATAAGTTTCTCAATGAAAAAAGGGCAAAATTGGTCTTGTAATGGGTGTCAAAATTAGTCTTGTTCAATTTTAGTTTTATTCTTGCCGAAATGTTGTAAAACCACTGGAAATTGATATTTGACTCAGATGCGTTCCCCTGAAATTGGGATTTTTTTTTTAATTTTCGGCTACTTTTGGGTGACATAACTGACATTAATCCATTTTATCAACCAATACAATTTTAGGATTAATGTTTGTCATGAGTCACAACAGCCAAAAATAGCCGTAAATCAAAAAATAATATTAGGAGACCACGTGCGAGTCATGTGTCAATGGTTTTGCAACATTGCAACAACAATAGGGCTAAAATTGAGACGTTTTAGAACATACGAGACCAAATTCAAAAATTTAACGAAGAACATAATCAATTTTGACACCACTCCCTTAAATTACAGGACCAATTTTGCAAATCGTTGAATTGGATAGTTACCTTGAAAGGTTCATTAGATGAACGGAATGTGATGTTTGGAACCTCTTTTAACCAGTATGGAAATCCTCTGCTCAAATTTATTATAAAAACAAAGTAAAAAAACATTAAGAGATTGTTAAAAAAAGAAAAACACCCTCCAAAAGTAAGTTTAGAAATAATATAATAATAATAATAATAATAATAATAATAATAATAATAATAATAATAATAATAATAATAATAATAATAATAATAATAATAATAATAATAAGATTTACCCCAAATTCCATTCAGCCTCAATGTAAGGTCCAATCCTGAGGGTTACCCACATACCATTATCGCCAATCATTTTGATGAATTTCACCAAGTCATAATTGCCTTCAAAATTGAACTGCACCAATTACAACAAACAATTATCATGCAAATCTAACAATTTTGAAATAATTTCACCATGCAAAAAATATTTAAAAAATGGAAAATAAATTTACCTGTCCTTGAACAGGCTCGTGGATATTCCAGAAAACATAAGTTTGTATCACGTTTAGGCCACCTTGTTTAGCTTGTTTAATGAGATCAGGCCACATCTGCCAACCAACACCATAATCAAAAAATAAAAAAAAAATGAAAAATCATGATTTCTTGAAAAATAAGATCAAGAGTGTGTTTGGCATAGCTTTTAGTATAATTAGCTCCTACATCTTATATATCTTATTTTGAAAATAAGGTGTTAAGGTGTTTGGATAAAAAAAAATGATACAACTTTTAAAATATTGGTAATAACATTTTTGAAACAAAAAAATGGATAATTACAAAAAGAAAAAAAAACTCGAGGTTCGGGCTAAATACAAAAGGCCCAGAAGTTTTTGAAAATTGCAAAAACTTCCTTGAGGTTTGATCCATCTTACTTTTTCCCCCTTCCTAAAATAAAATATTTCAAAACGTCCCTTATATTTATAAAAATATTATAGTTATCTCTTTAAAGTTAAGACATAACTAAACCAAATGTTTTTTTTCTTTTTTGTAATTTTGAAACATCTCTGTATTTTTCCGTAATCAACCCAAACTCAGGGGTATTTTTGTAATTACCCCACTAAAATAATCAAAACTAAAAGATGTTGTTAAAATAAGATATTCCCATTTTTAAAAAACAGATAATAAGCTCGTAACATCTTATTTTCGACAACAATAAAATCTTTTTTTTTAAGTTTACCAAATATTTTCAGAGAGCTTATAAGTTTAGCCAAACTCGATTTTCTAAAAAAAATCCACAAAATGCTTACCGAAGGAGTGCTCCGTGGATAATGAATGGAACCAGAGAAAAGTAATTCTCTGGTTCCATTAATAATAAGCGATCTCCCATCGTACGTTACAACCGGTTGATCCTTCTTTTTTTTGCCATAAGCACTTGCTATTGCCAGCGACAATATGACTAACACCAGAATTCTGCTAACTTGCGCCATTTTTTCTCCTTATGCAAACACAATTTTTTTTTTTTTTCCCTCTTTCCTCTGTAGGTGGAGGAGGAGGCAAAAAGGAGCTTGTGTGTCTTAATTAAGAATCCATGCACATACAAATTGTTAAAAGGGGGACACAATACTAATATAAGGCATAAGAGTTGTTCTCGGATTACGTGTGTTTTTTTGAGTGTGTTTTGGTTTTGTGAAATGTGGGCCTTTGATTTTTGGTGTTCTATTTTTGGAGATTTTGTAATGTGTGGTGTGACTATGGTTTGAACTAACTAGGTCAAGTGCTAATATGTTGGAATGTTGTTTTCTTGGACAAGAGTCAAATAAGGGTTATGACTTTTTTAAGAATGAATGTTTATGGACTATGATAACACATTGTGATTTTTATTTAATAAATTGAATAAATTTGGAAAACAACCCGTAAGTAACCCACCATTTTGGCGGGGTGGTAATTAACCCACCATGTTGGTGGAAAAAAACTCAATCCAAATCCAACCCACCTTGGATTCGATTGATTATGAGGGTTGGTTGTAAATTAAACCCAACCCAAAAAACTTCATATGTGAAAAAAACAAAAACATGGAAATTAAACAAATTTGTAAAAGGATTGAACGAAATTTGTAAAAATTAGCCGCGTTACCGTTGGTTTAGGAGCCCTGCCCGATGTTATGGATAGACCCTTCGGACTAGATTTTTATAGGCCTGGAAAAGTTGGCCCATTTAACTTAACGCTTGATGCCCTGAAGATTGGTCCGACACAATAGATTTTAAATCTATACATGGGCCGAGTTAGACTATGTTTTTTTGTTGCTCGACAAAAAATCGGGTTGGGGTTTTTGCCACTAGCCCAATTGGCTCGAATTGGCTGCAGTTCGTCCCAACATTTGTGAGCTTTTGTTAGGGCCTATGGTCAGGTCAAAAATGTAATATTATGTTGCAAAAGAGTGTTTAATCTCTTATTCCAAAGATTTTGGATAGTAAGGATGATTGGAACATGTTGGGCGATATTAATTTTGAACCATAAATCACGTTTACATTATGAGTTTTTTTGTATGATATCATGTGACAAATGACAATAAACCGTGATGAAATAAGAGACAATAAACCGTGACACCGGCCGATGCCCTCGATTGGTCCGACACAATAGATTTTAAATCTATACATGGTGGATTTGTTAGAATGTTTTTTTTTGTTGCTCGACAAAAAATCGGGTTGGGGTTTTGCCACTAGCCCAATTGACCTCGCCGGATGTTCGTCCCAACATTTGCGAGCTTTTGTTAGGGCCTAAGTTTCAAAAATGTAATATTATGTTGCAAAAGAGTGTTTAATCCTTATTCCAAATTTCTTGTAAGGATGATTGTCGCATATTATATTGAGCCCACCATAAATCACGTTTACATTATGAGTTTTTTTTTTATATGATATCATGTGACAAATGACAATAAACCGTGATGAAATAAGAGACAAAAATTTTGGAACAAAAAAACCCTATCATATTAGTTAGCGAGATATATTGTACAAATGGCGAAGTAAAATAAGATATATGAGATGAGAGATGAAAATGAGATAGAAACTAGAGTGGAGGACTGCCAAAATTAATTTAGCAATAATGTAAATAATTATTTATTTTCAACTAAAATATTTAAAACTATGGAGTTTTTAATGGTGAAGCGTTATAATTATATGATCGTAAGTTTATTGTGAATATTTTAAAAATTAATAAAAATAATATAATTTGATGGTAAAATATATAAAAATGATTTTAAATTTTTTAAAAATCAGGAAATAATTATTGTTTTGTATTTTGCAAGAGGGTATAGCCGATAAAGGTTCCTATAGGATAAAAATGAATAACTCAGTGAAAGAGAAATAAAATGAATTTAATTAATTGAATTGAATCCCCTTTCACTAATTCCCTCCTAAAATTCGAATTCTCCCTCCAAACAAAACCCTAGTTCTATTACACTCTGATTTTATCCCCAAAGCACGCAAAAATCTTACGACGTTAATTCAGCATTCACCTAAGGACAATGTCGAAATCGAATCACCAGGACGACCTCGATCTTCTCCTCTCCCTTGAGGATCGCGTTCTTGAAACCCCGCCAGCTTCTCCTTCAGGTACCTCCACTCCTCAGCACAGAAAACTGTGTTTACACTCAAATTTTGACTGAAACAGGAAATGTTGTCGAATTAATTTTGTGCGTTTTCTATACCTAAGCTAAACATTGGTTTTGCGTTGTGTATATGGTCTAGTATTGATATGTAGGGGTGTAAACAAGTCGAGTCGAGCCGACCATGGTATTGTTCAAGTTTGTTTAAATTTTAATCGAATTTTAAAACATTGTGTTTGAGCTTGGTTTGATTATTAATCAAATCAAGCTCGAACGAACTCTAGTCGAGCTGACCACGAATCGAGCTCGAGTAGCTTGATATTTTTACATGTATTTTATTCTTTTTTTACTAATCGGGTCGTGCTTGAGCCGAACTTTATATCTTATTGGAAGGAAAAAAATGTTAAAGCGTGGTTTGTTATGTTAATGAATCAACATCGATCTTGAAATGAGCTTTTAATGATTGATATGTATTAAGTATGTGCATTCTTGTACTTTAACATATCTTGAGGTTTTAGGAATGGGTTTCGTCAAAGTCAAGCTGAAAATTTGTAATTATCTAATAGTCGTTCTGAATGCATAATATAATTTTTGAAAATGGGATGGTGAAAGCGTTGTAATGAATTTGGTGTTTGTATGGATTCACATACAGAATATTTATCAGATGATGGGATGCCTAAGCAAACAGGGCATGTGGACATGTCTGTTTTTCGAGATGCAGTACAAGATTGCCTTGATTATGATCACAAAAATGTGAAGAAATCTCAGAAAACGAATCAGGGCAAGAGTTCTAATGATGTTGAGGTTGAAAAGTTTTCAGGGCTTCGGATCAAGTAGGTTTGCCCTTTATCTTGATGTTCACCCAAAATTTGTTGATAACATACTTTTCAAAGGAATGAGTTTATCAATTTGTTATTCGAGTGTATATCATATTTTATCTCTTCAATTGTGTTTTCCTGATTGAGTTTTGCCGTAGTAATGTGAAGCATTGTGGGCAGGGGCGGAGCTAGACATGTAAATTTGGAGGGGTTAAGTAATTTTGGGGGGGCTAAATCAGTAAAAAATAATACAGGTTAAATGCCCCTGATTGTGGGCTGTGTGGTCGAAGATGAGGTTAAATGCTTTATGTAGTGTTTGTTGTGTTGTTGAAAGTACACGGAGGTAGACAAGGTTACTACATGAACCTCTATTTTAGTACATGTTAAGATTTCCTTCAAGCTCTCTAACTTCCCTACTGTAATCTGGTATGATGATCCGAGATTGGTATAAAATAAGAGGGTATTAGTTTTGCATGGATTTTTTTTGGTGAATTTATATTGGTGTTTCTAGATTACACAAATTATAGATTGCTTCTAATAAATTAATGAGTGGACTTGTAATATTCTCTTAATGTTTATTTGTTCTATTGGTGTTTATTTTATCTATTCAGGAATCAACTGGTATCACGCGTTGATTTGAGCAACCATTTATCAGACATTAGATTTGTTCGGCTGCCCACAATAAAGTATGTTGCTTTGAATGTGAAATTATCATTCTTGTGTAGTTGCCTCAACATAAATTGATTGATGGTGCTTTTTCCGCATTTTAGGAATTTGCTAATTGGAGACACTCTATCTGGATGTTGGGCCACTATTGGAGTTTTAACAGAAAAGGGGGCTCCAAGGACTAGTTCTATAGGAAAGACTTTTACAATTTGGAAAGTAGGATGCTTAGATGATAGTAGTATTTCTCTTTTCTTGTTTGGGGATGCTTATCAGAAGACATGCGAAGAAAAGATCGGGAGCATCTTCGCACTGTTCAATTGCAGCGTCCGCAAAGATAACTCAGTATGAGTTTTCATGCTTATTTGGTGGTTGTTTACATAAAAAAAATTCCAGATTTCTAAATTTTTTTACAAATTTATTTCAGGGAAAAGGGTTTTCTTTGAGTGTCTATACTGCCAAACACATCCTAAAGCTGGGTACTTCAGCGGATTTTGGAGTTTGTCAGGCAAAAGGAAAGGATGGAGTGGGTTGCACAACAGTCATCAACAAGTATGCCAGACTATCTGCTTTTCATATAATGTTAATGAAGTAGCCTATCTTGTGCTACAGCAGTTTCAATTGAAATTAAAATTGAAGAAGTATTTCCATTGCTGATGTTCCCATTTTCTAAAATTTCACATTCGACTATCAAACAAAGATGGTTTTTTTCTAAGTTCCTGCACATTGTTGCTTTGATTTGTAGAAACTTTCATGTGGTTGTCATTCAACCTAAATTTTTTGCTAATGTAAATTGAAAATATGATGTCTTGTTTTGATTCTTTTGATTTTATTGTTGACTATCAAATCGAGAAATGATAATTTTCCCAAGTTCCAACATATTTTAATTTGCTTTGGAGAAACAATTTGTTCATTTAGTCATATTTTTATACTAATTTAAAGTGTATGGGTGTGGCTTAAAACTAAAATTCCATCAGCAAGACTTGTACTAGCTAAAGTACACAAACTTTGGAACATGATCATCTTATATAGCTTGGTTTTTCTTTTTGTGCGTGTGTTGTATTTGGTAATTCCTATAGTATTTTCAGCAGGATAACTCGTTTCAAATTACTAATACATTTTCTTTTCCATCTGCAGACGTCGTACAAAATATTGCGACTACCATAAGGTACAGCTCATATGTGGCAATCAACATGCCTTAATCCTTTCCTGATTAACACACTTAATAACATTAACTCATTGTTTTCACATTTTATTTAAAGAATACATCAAAGAAATATACCTCTACAAGGGCAGAGTTCAACGGAGGGTAGGTGCTTATAGTCCCTGTTTGAGGAATGGTAAATTTTCCCGTTCATTCAGTTCTTGTAATATGACTATTGAACTTCATCTGTCAGGAATTTAAGTACAGGTTTTAGAAACCATCTCAAGTCAGAAGGCATATATGTGGTTAAACCTACAGATGCCAGAATGAACTTAACAAAGTCCAATCGGCCCATGAAATTATTGTCCATGGAAGGATTAAAGAAGGCATTAAGGTCTGTTATGAATTAACTCAAGTTTGCCAGTGCATTACTGTATGCTTAATTGCTTATATAGTCGGCACCCTTTTCCGGTGAAAAGATTTTAGATTCTTCATCATGTTATTTTCTGACTTCCAAGATTAAGAATATAAGTTTATAGGCGAGCTTCAACTTATGGCAGCAATTTAAAACAATGTCTTTTTTCTTTTTGGTTTTCTATTGTTCTTTTGTTCCATGGTTTTGCAATTGCTAACTCTGGAGTCTTAACTTATGTACATACAGCAACGCAGACAAAGTCACAACAAATGTACATTCACAAGGAATACGGTTTTTGAATCACATTACAGGTACTGTGTTTGCTCATGTACTAATTAGTGATCTTTTAATTTCCTGTTAACTGGTATATGTATTTAAACTACAGGGAAAATGGGTCCTAAAGTGACAAATAAATCAGCTAGTCTTCCACATCAGCAAATGAGTAGAACAGATAACAGGTGGTAGAAAATGGTTTTTGTTCTTGTTTATTATTTCTATATTTTCTTCTTTTTTGTGCTCTCCTGCTGAAAATTCATCACGTCGGGTTGCCCAGGTCTAGACCAAGTCAAGAACCAGATGCCAAAAAATTGAAAAAAGATCACACAAAGGCCCAAACAAAAGATACAAAGGAGAATGGTGTAAAGATGATTGAGTTAGATTGGGCTAGTTCAGATGATGATATTTGAGGTCTGATTTTCTTATTATGGACTCTACATTTTGAAGTATCACAGAAAAACTACCAATTTTTTTGTAAATTAATATAGTCAAATTTTGGCTAGTAGAATTAGGGGTGGGCATTAGTGTTATTGGGTTTCATCCGACTGAAATTTTTGGAATGCCCGAGTAGGGATGGGTATTTTAAATGAAATTGCGGGTATCGGGTACAATTATTTATTTCTATTTATATAAAGCAATGCTCTTCTTCTGTGTATTGAAAAAGTTTGGCATTTTGATATTATCGGAGATAATTACGAATACTATATATTAATACAAAAAAAAAGAAATTCCCAAAGTGATTATGTAGTGATTGTGTACTTATGGGACTATGGTAGAATGGTGTATTTGTTAGACTATTATGTAGTGATTTGGTTAAATTATTGTGTATTATATAGACGATAATGATTAGTGTATCGTTTTTGCAATGTTGATGTGGAACTGTTGCCAAAGTGACAATTTTAACATTTGGATCTAAATGTGTTTGTATTATATTTATAATTAGTTGTGAAGCTTTTATTCATTTTATAATCACATTTGATGATCATTATATTATTTATATATGCATATTTTAGGTGGGAATGATTCCTAATTTAGTTTATGTTGTATTGTTGTGTATAGAATTATGGTTTTGTTTTTTGGTAATTAGATGGTGGCATAGTGCCTTTGCTTTTTGGATTTTAATTAAGAAAACAAAATGGAGTGATATTACATTTAAAGAACTACCCCATGTCCCCACCAAGATGCATTTTTACATACAATTGCCAATTTTCAAAAAAAAAAAAAAAAAAAAAAAACCGCAATACTACATCTAAGATAATGGTGGGATATTTTCGGGGACCCGACATTTTCTTTAGGGGTCGGGCGTGACCCAAAATAGCTACCCGATTTTTTTGGTAACCGACCCGACTACCCGAATACCCGACTACCCGACCCGATGCCCACCCCTAAGTAGATTAAGGGCCAGGTAGTAGTGTTATTGAATTGCTCATGACTGAAATTTTTGGATGCTTCATGAGTAGCAGATGTATTTCATCCACTTGCTTGGCCCTAGCCCTTTACAATTATTTATTTCTATTTAGTATCCTAAAGCAATGCTCTTCTTCTGTGTTTGGCAAGTGAACAGTTTGGCATTTTGCATTTTACTTTTTGGAGATAATTACGAATACTATCCTTGGTTTAGCCTAATTACAAAAAACTCCAATTATCTTTTCAAATTACAAATACCCCTTTAAATTACGTAAATGAATACCGAAAAATGAACTTAGCGTGTCCTTGGATGGAGGAATTTTTACACTTAGTTTGATTTTTACAAGCTACATATTCGATTTTCTCTCCCCTCTTTCTTAATAAATGAGATCTATTTATACTAATACAATTAGTGGGCTTTAGATCATCATTTACATCTAAGATAATGGTGGGATAAATAAAAATAAACACATATCTTATTATTTTGTGGTGTGCATGAGACGCATATGTTGGCCATGTGTGTGAGAGAGTGCGTGCAAATGTGACTGACTTGTCACGTTGACTGTGACAAATGTGACACTGTGTGCAATATGTGTCGTGTGTGTGTGTGTGTCCATTTAGTGGGAGATTTGTTGAGTGGAAAGCACTGTAAATTGTTTTTTGTTGTAGTGGGCCGTAAATGTGTGCAATATGTGTCCACGTCATCGTAGTGTGTTAAATGTGTCCATTGGTCGGTCCATGTCACTTTGGGCGGCTTACGTTATCATTACCTGAATAGCCACGTGGATGTGTTTTTGTCCAACTTGGCTCGGATGTCATCAATTTCAATTTGACGTAGAGTTTTAGTTTACAACTGAGAAGGTCACGAGAATAATAATTGAAGGTTAATTGCGCTAAAAGTTTGTGAAAATATAAATGATTAAATGCTGTTATACTCTCGACTGCAAACTTTGGGCCTTAGGGTCATTCTTCATCATGTAGGGATAACTGAAAAATGAACTTAATTATATTTGCAATAATTATTTTCAAATATACTTCATACTTTCTCTACAAGCGTACTTGATCAAATACTCAAATGATAGTGAAGTCTAACAAATTTGCGGTGATCGACTTCTACAAAATCAAATTTTATTGTTTTGAGAAAAAATAACTGCCAAAAAATATTAATATAATAAATGCATATTCTGATACTATGAACATGTTCCATTTAAATAGTGTAATAGTGGCCAAGTTTCGAGGAATGAGATTTTCTATTCCACTTTTCCTACATGTACCTGTGTCATTCATCCAATATATGAAATAAGAAGTGAAATAGGAGATCTCATCCCAAGTTTCGAGCCTCAAGATGACAACATGGCCTTGTGGAATTAGAACTAAGTAGATGACTTTTTTTTTTTTTTTTGCGAGGATCACAATATGCCTATTTCAGTGCATTTGATTCATACCAAGTCCAATATCAATCAAGGAAAGATTTTTGCAAATAAAATTTTTCCATACGCATCAACCTTAAAAAGATTTAGGGATGACAACGGGGTGGGTTTGGGGCGGGTTTGGCCAAACCCGGGACCCGTCCCGCCAAGGAGAAGTAAGACCCGGGACCCGCCCCGCCTCAAGACCGCCCCGCCCCGCCCCGCCTCAAAACCCGCCGGCGTGGGTCTAGACCCGCTAGATCTGCCAAGTATATTTTTTAATTTATAATAATTTATATTTTTTAGTTGTGGCCAATTTTTCAAAAGTAATCAACAATAGGTTTAAAAATAAATAAATATAATTATGCAACTTATTATAACTATTTTTTTAGAATTGGCTACTATTAAGATTTTTTAAAAAAAAACAAATACTATTATACTACATAGTACTCAACTAATACTTAAAATAAATATTAAAAGTAGAATATTACAAGATATTATATTAGTAAATTAAATTTTAAAAGTAAATAATATTATATTAGTACTCAACTAATATTTTTAAACATATAACACTCAAATGTAAAAGTAAATAATGCAAAAATATTTTAATATATATTTAAAAATTTAATAAAAATTAACATGCGGACGGGTCCTATAGGACGGATCCGGACGGGTTTTGTAACATCGACTCGAGACCCACCCCGAGACCCATTTATCCGGGTCTAGACCCGCCCCATCGGGGCGGGTTTAATGTGGGGGCGAGTTTTGACCCGCCCTATTGCCATCCCTAAAAAGATTGTAGTAAAAAATTAATGTTAAAAACGTAGGGCGAATTTAAAAACAATACCCTATTTTATTTGATTTTTTAAAAAAGAAATTTAGTGAACAAAAAATGGAATCAGACATAAATTGAATTTCATATAAAGCTTTTGTTCATCTCAAAATTTTTCATTGAATATTAATCAATTAAAAATGTAGGGTGGCGCTATTGACACCCCATTTTTTTATGAGTAAACCCACCTTCTAAGTATACCACCCTCCACTTTTTCAAATATGGCACAATTGATGAGTTCACCCCCCTTTTTTCCAATTTTACCCTTTCATGAAAAACCATAGGTGGCACATGGCACGATGGGCACATGGCACGATGGTAAGATGACACGATGGCAAAAACATGGCACGAGGGCATTTTCACCATCATGCCACATGGCACGATGGCATGATGGCACGATGGCCCTGTTTTGATACATGTTTTTATCTTAATTTTGATGATTTTATTTTATCACCAAAACAATGTTTTTAAAGGTTGTCCAAATACTCCTAAATGATTTAAAATGATTTTAATATTTTCCTGAGTATTTTCTCAAAGTTTATTTTTCGTCTAAATTGGACAACGCTTTTAATAATTTTACATTATTGGGTTTTCACTCTCAAACGATGTTTCTAAATGTTGTCCTAATACTTCCGATCGGTTTAAAATGTTTTTACTAAATTTTCGGAGTATTTCTTGAGTTTTATTTTCGACACAAATTGACAATATTTTGCCTCGTGGTCGACCTGGCCGCCATATATAGGGCAACCCGTGCACTCAAGATGTTTTTAGAAACAGAAAATGAGACAGGGAAAAAAAAGCAAGGTCGGTCGACCGTCGCTTCAGGCGTCCGACCGGCCGGCCGACCGGCGCCCAATGGCCGACCGCCGACTGCAAGTTTCTTTTTGAAACAGACTCAAACCCTTCGTTTTTTTGTTTAGGGGGACCGGTTGAAGCGAGGGGTCGACCGGTGGTCGGAGCCTACGTCGGCCGCCTGTTGTATTTTTCAAAGTGTTCTCTTTTCTCTTATCTCTCTCGTATGACGGTCGCCCTATGTATTGACAAAAAAAATATGACCGTTTGACAAATGGACACATTTCCTTAAAATGTGGGATTGATTTCTAACACTATATTCTTGATCTTAATTGTATTTTTCTGTAGATTTTCAATCCCCAAGAGGAGCCTATGCTTGATCAATCATCTCCTATAAATAGAGGAAGTTTTGGAGCAACCAAAACAACAATTGAGATACAACACAACAAGATACACTTCAAGCAAACACTTGGTCTTTCATAGTCATTATTCTTGTTGTAAAATTGCCTAGCTTATCACTTTCACATCTTTGAGGTCTAGTTATTCTTGATTACACTTTGCACTCAAATTGTATTATTCATTATTGAGTTGTAATCTTGATTTTTGGTTATCATTCAAACACAAGATATCCTTGTGAGTGTTCTTGTGGTAAGAGCACACTTGGATGATCTAGGTGATAGGTACAAGAAGATTGTGGTAATCTTCTTATTTAAGGTGTTGAAGAATTCGGTATTCTTCAAGGTTGAAGATTGTGGTAATCTTCACAAGGTGCCGTTGAAGGAAGATTGTGGTAATCTTCAAAGGGAGATTGTGGTAATCTCCAAAGGTGGTGTTGAAGAAGAGTGTGGTGCTCTTCAAGGTGTTGTAAGTTGAATTTGTATTAATTTTGGTAATTAATAAAATTCTTTTTCTTTTCGAAATCCATCCCGGATATACTGGGGTGGTAGAGGATTAGGCCCTAGGTGGGTTGAACCTCTTTAAATCGACGTGTGTTGTTTACATTCCGCACCTTCATTATTTTGTTTGAGCATTCGATTGTTAAAAGAGGACGAAATCGAAAAGATGGAGATAATCTATTCACCCCCTCTAGATTATCGTAGCTTGACTTACAAGTGGTATCAAAGCCAAACTCTTTGGCAAGCTCGTTTCACATCGCGAGTGAAGAGAAACGATCGACGCTACTGAACGAAGCTCATCTATCCCAAGACTTCCACCACCAAGCCACCACTATTTGATTCCAAGAATTTTAATTTTTGGAAAGAAAGAATGGAATGCTATCTACAAGGTTGCGGGTTCGACATTTGGAACACCGTCATTAATGGAGAATCCATTCCGACGAAAGATACACCATACACCTCAAAAGGCTTCAAAGAGCTCAATGATGAAGAGAAGAGAATCATCTCCTTAAATGGTAAAGCTCTTAATATTTTACATTGTTCACTTACCACTTTGGAATTTGATCATGTTGTAGGTATTCGATCGGCACATGAAGTATGGCAAAAACTAGAAGCCATCTATGAAGTATATGCAAATAAAAGGAGCAACTCAAAAGCATCTACTTCTCAAATGGATACAACATCAAATCCAACAATATGGGATGAGCCTCTTACAAATTCCGATGATGAAGTCGAAAAATGTCTTATGGGCATCGAAGAAGAAAACGAGATAAGTTCTAAACCCTCTACTTCTTATGACAATGAATTTCAAAATGAATATAGTGATTTGCAAAATGATTATGATGAACTTCAAAATGAATTCCAAAGCCTACTTGTTAAATACAAAAATTTGAAAAAGGAATTCAATGTTTTGAAAAATGATAAGGATAGTTTATTTACTTCTTATGAATCACTATCATGTGCTCACACCACCACACTTGACAAGGTTAGAAACCTTGAAAAAGAAAATAGTACTCTTGTTGAGAATATTGATTGCATGAAAAAGGATTTATTAAAATCCAACTTGAGTACCAATAAAATGTCCAATATTGTTGATATTCATAATTGTGATAAAGGACTTGATCATAAGCCTAATGTTGTTAATCATATGAAAAAGGATCAAGTCAATATGCATATTGGTCATTATGCTCCTAGAATTATTACTTGTTTTTATTGTGGCAAAAAGGGTCATACGGCTAATTCTTGTCGGGCTAGAAATAACTCTAAATATTGTTGGAGACCTAAAAGTCTCAAAGCTAATCTTAAAGGACCCAAACACATGAGGGTACCACAAAACAATGTGCTATTAGGTACCCGGCAAAGCAAAAATCGGAGAAAATTCATGCCACCAAGAAAACATCAAATGAATGTTTCATTTGATCAAAAAGGAAAACTACTCTCAACAAAGCCAATTTCCAAGAAGAGCGTATAATCAAAAATGGGAAGAACACAATCCTTGGAAATGGCAAAGACATCATCAACAAGGTGATTTTCAAAGAAGAAAAAACCATCAACCATGGGAAGGTAACCAAACTTGGAAATGGAGAAGTCATCATCAACAAAGTGACTTATCAATGGGAAGATATCATCAACAATGGGAAAGACACAACCCATGGAAACGGCGTAATTGGTAAACCGTATCTCCCCATTTGTATATGCAATTTTTTTAATTGTGTCTTAATTGCAAAATGATTTTTCAAGTATTTATTTTTAAAATATGTCTCTTATATATTTATGAGTTTCAATATTTTTAAAAGAGACCTTGCATGTTTTTCTAAAAACTCTTGAGCTTTTCATTAGACTTATGTGGCTTATTATCTCTTATGAAATCTTATAGCATAAGCTCTTTTTGTTATCTCATATTATTTGCCTACACTTGAATTTTCTATGAAAATGTTGTCTAAGAATTGTGTAGGATACATATTTCATACTCATTGGCTATTACGTCATCAAGTTTCTTAAACCATCGAGGTATGTCTACTCGTATTTTTCTTTAAACTCGATAGTATGCACATATCTTTCAAGATATTTCATTTTGACCCCTTAAGTGCCCCAAATTGAACTTGCAAATATTTTCTTTTAAAAGGCACTACGTGTTTAGTCTCGATTTTATCGTTTATATGTTTTCCCAAAACCCATATTTGTTGGATATAGTCCAAAATTATATTTTTGCAAAGTTTTAAAACTTTTGGGGTGGAAAATCGAATTTTGGAAAAATCTGGGAGAAAGAAAAATCACCTGGGACGGTCATAGCAGGGGCGACCGGTCGCCCTGCACCTCGACCGGTCGCACCCCACCTCGACCGGTCGCCCAGGGTTATTTTTGCAACTTAAAACGGTCTGTTCTTCACTTTCAGAAACAGAACATAAAATCTCCCCAAACCCTTGCTGCGAGTAAACACCCCCTTTCTTTAAAATCTTCAATTCTTCATCATTTTTCACGATTCTCGTTTGCTAATCTTCTTATTTTCACAAGAATCTTACATATATGGCACCTCCAAGAAATTCTACCGAACGAAATCCTCAAAAGAGGAGAAGGAGGCAAAGGGGTGAATCTTCTTCCAATCCCCAACAAGATGATATTCTACAAAGAGACCATCAAAATCGGCTTACAGAAGAGGAGATCGTCGAATTAAGAGTCGGGGTTTCAAAATCGAGCATTCATTGGGACTCTAGTAAGTTATCACTCCTCGAGCCTCCTGTAGAGCTAATAGATTTCGATTTTTAAATAAACTTGCGGAGGAACATTATGAGAATATTGGATTGAATGATAAGAAAATTGCGTGCACTCGTATGGTTCGTTTTCAAGCATTTCATGATGAATTTCCGGATATTAGAGCTTACTTTGAAATTCAAGGATGGGTTTCACTTTGGGATAATCCGTGTTTGCACTATGATGACGAGCTTATAAAACTTTTCTATGCAAATATGTGGATTGTAGATAATCCTTTGGAACTTCACACATTTGTTAATGGTAGGCATTTTTCATGGACATTGGCGATATTTGTGATCACTTTAACGTGCAAATGATGGAGTAGTCAATGTGAATTGCACCCATTGGGATGATAACATTTTCGGTGTCTCACTAGATGATGTGAAAACCTTTTTAGGAGTATATCCCGGTGACATACTCGGCAATGCCGCCAAATTATCGGATTATATCTATCATTTGCTCCTATTGTGTTTGTGGAAAGGAAGTAAAACTTCCAAGTAATCTCGAACTCTTTCTCACCTATAAGATTGTTCGAGGAGAAAGAGTAAATTATGGGGCAATTTTTGTATATTGCTTGTTAGAATCTAGAAAGCTTACCAAGAAGAAATATACCTTGGGAAATTTGATTTGCCGACTCTTATACTTATCGGGATACCCGGAAAATGAAATGAATACCAAATTCGTCACAATGATTTTGATAATGCCAACATTCTACAAATGGTAAGAATGCGACGACATTTACCACGGGTTCCTACCAAAGCCGCTAGGGGGCGTGCGACATCAACAACAACCTCGGGATGATTTCTTTAATGACAATGAGGTTGAAAATATTGGAAGAGGTGAGTTTGACAAGGAGATGATGTGGGGGATGAAGAGGAAAATGAAGAAGAAAATGTGGGAAATGAACAAGAAATTAGGGAAGAAGAAAATGAGGAAGGAGATGAAGACGAGTTGGATGTTGAAGATCTAAATATCAAAGAGAGAATGGCCAAAGTGGAAAGAGAAACATTTAGAGATGTGGCTTCTCTTAGAAAAGAGCTCCGGTCGTGAAAAGGAAAATTCTAGTTTGAAGAAGTCAATTGGCAAATTGAAGAAATTCATAAAGGACCTCATACCCGGAACTTGCTCCTCCTGGATGAGGAATGATGTTACCCCACCCCTTTACTTTCTAGTATTTTCATTTAAGTTGCTTTGTATTTTTAATGAACTTTTGTAAAACTCATTTGTACTAATGATATTTGCTTGTTTTTCTTAAAGGGTTAAAATTGCAAGTTGATAATGACTTGTGAATAATCATGACTTTGATGGAGTATTTGATGGTAAAAATACTCTAAAGCATTGTTTGATAATTGGTATGAAGTACTTGATGGTAAAAGTGCTTCTTTTATTGCTTTGTTATGCTTAGTTGAATATGTTGGGACATTTGATACATGTATTGTTGAAAGCATGACTTATTACTTGATGGTTGCTCTAATTTTTGGCATTTGTAATGCCTTGATCATTCTTAGCTTATCTCAATTGGGTTGAACCCTTGAGAATCTACTTTGAGCTTCTTAATTGATGAACATATTATTACATATGGTGCATGTGATTTTTGAGCTTTGAAATGAGGTTGATTGATGATATGCAAATTTTTGGCTTAAACCATTTACAAAGGTTATATACAACCTCTTCTATTTTTCACGCACACAAGGTGTTTGTTAAAATGTCGCAATGAAAATTTCAACTTCTACATGATTCTCTCGCTTCCACAAGTCTTCAATACTCATTGAGATCATGTTTTGGGAAACAAAACGAGCGTATGAACTCCTCATGATACATTTCTCCCATTTTCCTTGGTTTTTAAGCTTACATTGCTCAATGGTTGATAAACCATTTCTTTAGCGCACTTTGATATACTTCTATGATGTGTTCACCATCCTAACATTCTTTTTGATGATTCCAAAGAGGAGAAAAACAGGATATTGGCTCATTAGCTCAAAGAAGCTAATAAAAGCTTGTCATAAAAGCTATAAGCTATGGCTCATAAAAGCCATAAGTTGTGATTTATTTTTAGTCCAATTGTTGCTTGATGGACTTATATTATTGTTTAATGTTGTTTTGTGACAAGGGGAGCTTATAAGCTCTTGAACAAATTGTAAAAGCTAAAGCTTTTAGCTTATGGATTATTGCTCTTACATTATTTTTGATGTCTTTGTGGATAGGGGAGCTTGTGATTATTATTGAAAATATTTACTCCCTACTTGGTTGCTTTAATATTTTTGGAAATTTTGGTTGCTTCCAAACGGTCAAATGTTTTTACCGAAAATCATTTCTAAAATTGCTCTCTTAGTTTGTGTAAAAATTGTTTTGGTTTGTAATCATCAAAAAGGGAGATTGTTTGATACATGTTTTTATCTTAATTTTGATGATTTTATTTTATCACCAAAACAATGTTTTTAAAGGTTGTCCAAATACTCCTAAATGATTTAAAATGATTTTAATATTTTCCTGAGTATTTTCTCAAAGTTTATTTTCGTCTAAATTGGACAACGCTTTTAATGATTTTACGTTATTGGGTTTTCACTCTCAAACGATGTTTCTAAATGTTGTCCTAATACTTCCGATCGGTTTAAAATGTTTTTACTAAATTTTGGAGTATTTCTTGAGTTTTATTTTAACACAAATTGGACAATATTTACTGTCTCGTCGTCGACCAGGTCATCTATAGGGCAACCCGTGACAAGATGTTTTTAGAAACAGAAAATGAGACGGAAGGAAAAAACAAGCGGTCGACCAAATCCGCTGGCGTCGGCGTCGATCGTCGGCCGACCGGCCGCCAATGATCGACCGTGCACTGCAAGTTTCTTTTTTGAAACAGACTCAAACCCTTCGTTTTTGTTTAGGGGACCCAGGTTGAAGCAGTCGGGGTCGACCGGTGAGCCTACGTCGACCGGTCGCTTCTGTTGTATTTTTCAAAGTGTTCTCTTTTTCTCTTATCTCTCGTGCGACCATCGCCCTATGTATTGACAAAGAAAAAATATGACCGTTTGACAATGAGACACATTTCCTTAAAATGTGGGATTGATTTCTAACAGCTATATTCTTGATCTTAATTGTATTTTTCTCAGATTTTCAATCCCCAAGAGGAGTCTATGCTTGATCAATCATCTCCTATAAATAGAGGAAGTTTTGGAGCAACCAAAACAACAATTGAGATACAACACAACAAGATACACTTCAAGCAAACACTTGGTCTTTCATAGTCATTATTCTTTTGTAAAATTGCGCTAGCTTATCACTTTCACATCTTTGAGGTCTAGGCTATTCTTGATTACACTTTGCACTCAAATTGTATTATTCATTATTGAGTTGTAATCTTGATTTTTGGTTATCATTCAAACACAAGATATCCTTGTGAGTAGGGATGTCAACGGGCGGGGCGGGCGGGGCCATCCCCATCCCGTCCCCGCGATCGCGAGGAATCCCCGTCCCCGTCCCGTGAGACAAGCGGGAAAAATTCCCCCATCCCGTCCGCGGGATCCCGCCCATGAGATTCCCTGTCCCGTTTCAATTTATTTTTTTGAAAAAAATATTTTTTTAAAAATAACCATTTTTAAATATTTAAAATATATGAATTATATAAAATAACTAATAAAACACTAATTAATAAAATAAATTAAAGATTTTTGTCATTTTATTATATTTAATGTGTATATATTTATAATATATTATATATATTTAAAATATTATATTATATATAATATTCGGTTCCTCATGGGAACGGCGAGATCCCGCGGGCGGGAGTATGATCCCCGTCCTCGCCCGTCCCGCCAACGGGGAAAAAATTCCCGTCCCGTCCCCACGGGGAAAATTTCGGGAATCCCGCCCATTCGGCGGATCCCCTCGAACGGGGATTCCCGCCCACGCCATCTCTACTTGTGAGTGTTCTTGTGGTAAGAGCACACTTGGATGATCTAGGTGATAGGTCAAGAAGATTGTGGTAATCTTCTTATTTAAGGTGTTGAAGAATTCGGTATTCTTGAGGTTGAAGATTGTGGTAATCTTCACAAGGTGCTTGGATTGAAGGAAGATTGTGGTAATCTTCAAAGGGAGATTGTGGTAATCTCCAAAGGTGGTGTTGAAGAAGAGTGTGGTGCTTTCTTGAAGGTGTTGTAAGTTGAATTTGTATTAATTTTGGTAATTAATAAAATTCTTTTTCTTTTCGAAATCCATCCCTGGATATCTTGGGGTGGTAGAGGATTAGGCCCTAGGTGGGTTGAACCTCTTTAAATCGACGTGTGTTGTTTACATTCCGCACCTTCATTATTTTGTTTGAGCATTCGATTGTTAAAAGAGACGAAATCGAAAAGATGGAGATAATCTATTCACCCTCTAGATTATCGTAGTCGCTTGACTTACAGGCCCATGTGGCACGATGGGTGTGGCACGATGGCACACCAATTTTTGTCATAGCGCGATCGATCGTGCCTTATATCGCATCACTTCTTTGTGCGTGCGACATTTTTCAACATGAAAATTTGAAAAATAACATATTTTATCTATAAACTAAGAATATATGTTCATTATATGGGGATATGAATACTTTATTGTTCGAATCTTCAACAATTTGGGTGTTGGAAAAATCTAGGGTTTGTATATAGAAAATTTAACTTTCTTGAGAAGAAGAAGAATGTGAGTGAATGATGTGGGTGTATTTAGAGATTAGGGGGTGTATTTAGAACTTGACTTTTAGTAAGGGTATTATAGTCTTTTAACTTAATGGCATTTTTGAAAGGCAAAAACTTGCGTGAGACGGTCTCACGGATTTAGATCCGTGAGACGGAGCCCTTACACAAAGTTTTAAAGGTTTTTTTTTTTTTTTTGATTTTATTTTTCTTAGGGTTTATATTTATTTTTTAGGGTTTATTTTGTTTCTTGGTTTTATTTTTAATTGATTTGGGTTTTTAGTTTTTTTTAGGGTTTATTTTTTATTTTTTGGGTTTATTTTTGTTTTTCGGGTTTATTCTTCATGGTTCATTTTTTTAGGGTTTATTTTTGTTTTTTCATGGTTCATTATTATTTTTAAATTTATTTTCATGATTCATGTTCTCAAGACAAAACCCTTAGGAGATCCGTCTCACGAATTTAGATCCGTGAGACCGTCTCACAAGAGACTTGCTTTTTTTTGAAATTTTAGAAAGTGGGTGTCTTTCATCAAATTTGGGGGTAAGGCCACCCAAAAATGTATTCCACCGTAATTGCCAAAAATAAAAATAAAACAAAATTCACTCAAATTTCTTACTCTCACTCTAGACTGTACAGTGTACACTTCCCACCAGCAGACGAGCTGCATATTATCTCAGTCTGCGTGTGAATTTTCAGTGACAATGAAAGCAGCTGTTGGGTTAGGTGTTGCATGATTATTCACGCATACGCAATTTGCATCCCAATTTGGGGTTTAATTATTGAAATTAGGGTTTTATTTACGTACTTTTGAAGTTTTCTTATTCTTATTTAATCTCCTTCCTGATTTGTGTCCTTAAGTGGCTTTACCTAGGATTGTTGATAATTTGAAGTAAGATAGGTGAGATAAATAGTTCACCGGCTGTAGAGGTGTCGCCGGCGACGGGATGAGCGTGTCCAGGTTCATTAAGTGCGTCACCGTCGGCGACGGGGCCGTGGGTAAAACTTGCTTGCTTATTTCCTATACCAGCAACACATTTCCCACTGTAAGGTTTTCATTTCCTTTCCTCTTTTTTTGGATTGTTGTGTTCTTTTTTGCCTGTTATTTTAGTGCTGAGTTGTTAATGAAATAAGTAAACACGGAAGAAAAATTGAGGGTTCTGAATGGATGACTTAATGTTGTTACTATGAGACCACGGTGCTGAGCAGCTGAAGTAGATTTGACAATTAGAAATACACATATTCAAAAGTGATTTTTCATCAAATCAAATTATGTGAGTTCAATTTTAAGGATCCTTACTCACTTTAGTGTTTTACTTCTACGCATTGTTATGTAAATGAGGATATATGTTATCGTGCCTGTGATTCTAAAGATGGGTGGATTTTCTTGGTCTAATTGCCCGCATTGATGAAAATCTTAATATTTTATCTTTCATTTTGGCATGGGGGCTTTGGGTGGATGGATTATGCAGGTATCAAGGAACTAGTAGTGAATTAGCTCATTTTTCTGTTTTGGAGAGATCATTAGTAAGGAAAGTGCGCAATGAAGTACAAATTGGGAAAGAAAATGAAATATTTGGCAGTTTTTTTATTTAGTTCATATGTTGGAGTGGATGATGTACCTGAGGTGTTCCTCGGTTATTAGCTAAGTTCATAAGTGCTGAAGAAATCACCTAAAATCTGTGATCGTGCTGGTTTATATTCATTGTACTAATAATTTAATGTTTATATGTTAAGACTCTTATAAGGTTTGGCTTTTCCATTTGTTTCTATTTTGCTTCTCTTTGTCAAGTTGAAAACTTTGTTTTCATTGCGTTTTATTTTGCTTTTTTTTTTTTTTTGTGCAGTATTATTCAAATTTGGTAAGTGTGATTCTAACTGAACCTTTTTTTTATAAACTCTTTTGCTGTATCATCAATAGGATTATGTCCCAACTGTATTCGACAATTTTAGTGCCAATGTCGTGGTTGATGGGAGCACTGTTAATCTAGGATTATGGGATACTGCAGGTAAATTAGTCGTTTTGAGTTGGGATCTACTTTGATTTATTTTCAAACTAATTTACTTAACAGTCTTGTCACCTGAGCAGGCCAGGAGGATTACAATAGACTAAGACCGTTAAGCTACCGTGGGGCTGATGTCTTTATACTTGCATTCTCTCTTATTAGCAAAGCTAGTTATGAGAATATCCCCAAGAAGGTCAGCCTTCCTTTGCCATTCTCGGTTGGATCTGCCCCTTTATTTTTCTGAATTCTCACCTTTCATTGGCAGCAAACGAACAGTTTCTGATATCCTTTTCGTTTTCTGATTGTAATATTCTACTTATCCAACGAAGGGCTGATGGGAGTTTCACGTCCTAATGCCCATTGCCCACCCCAATATGCTTCGTTTTTTTCTGGTAAAAATTGAGAACTGTGTGTTTGCTAAAAGTTTTTTTGCATGTTTTCTTTTGATGCTCAGTGGATTCCTGAATTGAGGCATTATGCTCCCGGAGTCCCAATAATTCTTGTCGAACAAAGCTTGGTCAGGATTTCTCCGCCCTTTCTCCTTGACGCTGTACTTCTGATTTTATTCCGTCTTTTTGTCTGAGATGTTGATATTGCATATTACTTAGTTACTTACTGCCATTTGACTATTCTGCACAATTACATCAACGATATAAAATGCTATTGCTTTGGTTAAAGTCACTCATGCTGCTTGTTACCATAAACAGTGTGCTACGCGTTGGGGAGACATGTTTTCGGAGAATTGATGTCATGTGCCTGATTGATTCTAAGAAAAACTCGGAAGACAAAAAAATTCTCATTCAAAAATCGGAAAACATAAAATTTTTCCGAGTTTTTTCTTAGAATCAATCAGGCACATGCCTAAAAATGTCATGTGCCTGATTGATTCGAAGAAAATTTATGCCGTTCACCCCTTTTACTTCATCCTCTTATTATCCAAATCTGTCTATTTTTTGTGGTTCAGTTCAAATAACTACATTTTATTTCCTTCCAGATCTCCGAGAGGATAAACATTTTTTTCTAGATCACCCTGGAGCAGTGCCCATCTCGACTGCACAGGTATCATTTTCTTATGTTCGGTTAAAACCTCTATATGTGCCATGTAAATTATTGATAAAGAGGACTTAGATATTGCTCGTTATTTTGAAATATTTATGGGCCATGGACCATTTATTTTTAAAGGGAGAGGAGCTGAAGAAGATGATTGGAGCAGCTGCTTATGTCGAATGTAGTGCAAAAACGCAACAGGTGACAAATTTTACTTGAAATTATACATTATATATAGGGATAATTACAAAACTACCCCTGAGGTTTGGGCTAATTACAAAAAATACCCACAGATTTTTGAATGTTACAAAATATGCTCTGAGGTTTGATTTGTATTGCACTTACCCCTTCATAAGCAAAAATATTTCAAACACACCCCTTACATTTGTAATATCATTGCAATTACCCCCTTACATTTAACTAGGGGTGGCAAATCGTGTAATCGTGTCGACACGATAACGACACGGCACGATAAGGTCAAACACGAACACGAACACGAACACGAAAATTTTCGTGTCGACACGACATGATTTGACACGATAAGTCAAAAACAAAAAGAAATTGATTTATACGTTAATACACGATATTACACGATACAAACATACAAAATATTAGGCTATGGTGTCACTAATAGGTAAATGTGTCATTATCATGTTCTTATTGTGTCACTATTGTGTCGCTATCATGTTTACACGAACACGACACGCAATTTTCGTGTCCTTATCGTGTCGACGTGAAAAGGACACGAACACGATAAGGCTAAACACTAACCCGTTATTTTGGTGCCGTGTTAAGATAATGTCACCCTACATTTAACACAAAATCAAACCTCAAGTTTTTTTTTTGTAATTTTCAAACATCTCCGTTTTTTTTTTTTTTTTTTTTTTGTAATTAACCCAAATCACAAGGGTAGTTTTTATAATTATCCCTTATATATATCTTTTGTCTTGATCAAGAAGACCTTTAGAACGTCCATTGTTGAGACTTATTTTCTCTTGTTCTCCTTTCAAATGTTGCGAGAATGTGAAAGTCAGTATTTGATGCGGCTATTAAGGTTGTGAAAGAATTGAAGGGTCCAATTTAATGAAAATGCGTGATTAATGCGATCAAAAGTGATGCCAACACTTTATAAAAACACAGCGAAAGACTTTTAATTAAAACACAATTTCATAATCATGAAATAAAGACAGAATGAGATATAAAACACAAGAGATTAAAAATTTTGTACAAGTATAAAATACTTGTACTGTATTCATTAGAACAAAAATTATACAAAAGGTAATGTTGTTTACAACTTACAAAATTACAAAGTAAATAAGGAAACTAGAAGAACAACTCCCCTTGTGTCTCCGAAAGTAACAACACTCCTTTACAAAATGTGAGAATCTATTTAGTGCACTCCAAACACTCAATATACACTAAATCTATCTCACAAAAACACTCAAAACTCGAGTTCTAAAAATGATGCCAACAATGTTGCCAACATTTCTGGTATCATTGAGCTTCTGAGACTTTACGATATGAAAATACTTGAAGGATGAACTCCCAACTCTCATAAAATCAGTCAACGAAATTTGCTGGTTTCTGATCCTTAAATAGCCATCACTTGAATAACTTCCTGCAAGAAAATAGAAGAGAAACTACCTGCAAGATTTAAGGAAAGAAACCACCCACTTCCATAAACTTCTAAGGAGTTAGTAAAGACAGAAAACTGAATTAAAACTTCTAACATAACTCCTGTAGAAAGAAACTGACAATATTAACTGACAAAAACCTGAAATCTGGAAGAATAAAAATCGAAATATAATGTTTGATGAAATTCAAACATTAACAATCTCCCCCTTTCTTGCAGATTTCTGGACAAAACTTTTGCACAAAAAACACAGTTAATATTCTCCCCCTGACTTCAAGGATCAATCAACAGAGATCTCCCCCTGAACTCAAAATGCATGTTAATCACACAGAAATACTATGAAGGAAAATTAATATATTAACAAGACATATTTACAACCCAAAGCAAACAACCTAATCAGAACATACTATAGACAAAATACCAAAACTACTTTAACTATCATCAGAAACAACAAGAGAGAAACACACTAATCGAAAAACATAGTATCAAACAAAAACAAGTACCCAAACAAATGATGCTCAGATGTTACCAACATTTTCAGCATCATTACCACCATCTTCTTCATCAGAAGAACCTTCATCATCAGCCACAGATTTTGAGCCACTTACTCCCCCTTTTTGTCCTGAAATCAACCTCTTCGGTTCATCTCTTTGTTTAATCCAAGATTAATTTTTGAGAAGTAGATACTTCTTGTTTGATCAAATAAGCCAAAATCGGATCGACAATTTGAGAAGGAGAACTAGGTCTTGCAATATCTTCATCGGACCTCGAGGCAAATCCACATGCCTTTCACCTTTGAGAAGAGGAGGTTTGATTCGGATAAGAGATTTGATATGGATCAATTTTTCTCGTCTTTTCTTGCGAGAACCTTGGACTCCAAAATGGAGTATATAAGAGATGGAAAAGGAAGACCAATCTCCAAAACTCTCTCAATATGAAGATATGATTGCACAAATACGGAGCCAAAATTTATTTTATGTTTCATTCCAATCCTGTACAAAAGTAAGCACATTCTTTTGTAACTGCAGCATTATTAGTTGTTGGCAACCAATTTGCAATTGCTATCTTGTGCAGAACAACATACTTGGATGATATCTGGGCTGAGTATAGTTTCTTTCCGGGTTCCGGCCACTCAGTTTTATGATTGCGCTAGTTCTGTATGACCATTCCATCTGTAACCTCCTGTTCATCTTCTATAACATCCTCGCTCCAAAAATTCATTCACAAGTTGAGGAGTAAAATGGTAGACCTTTTTCCTCAAAAACACCTCTCCAAACTTAGCGAGAATTTGGGTTAAAAGAATCCATAAAAGATTGCAATAAAATTCCTTAACAACTCTTTCAACATACGATTAAAGATATGTAATGAGCGAAAGAGTTGTCTCTCTTTCGATAACCAATCATATTATTTGACTCAAATTCTTGCATATGAATTTTTTTATCTTGAAAAACCCTGCTCCGCTTAAGATAAGACTTCCGAGTTTTTAGAAGCATCCACGAAATAAAATCCCTAGAATAAGACTTTGAGGGATCAATACCTCGAACTGCGTGGGTATAGCCTTTCCTCGCAAATTCGGCGGCCATTTCGTTTAGTCTATCAAAGAAGGATGTGAAGACGGGATATTCAATTTGCTTGAGGATTCTCCAACTGGACTTTGTTCTTCGTTCGCCCAAGCAAGCAAAATCTCTTCATCGATCTGTATTTTCTTCCACAACCGGTTCGATTGTGTTGGATGGTGAGCATGACTAGAAGGAAGAAGAATGTCCGAGGATTGACCAAGAATTTCGAGATGATTCCATGATGGGCGCATCATTTTGTTGATCATTCTTTGAAAAAGGAACCTCTGCTTTACGATGGTCGAATTTCGGATGATGCCACGATGTTGGCATCATCATTTCCATCATTGTGTCCTTTGGTGGTGATTTACGAACCTCTTTGCTCGAGTCCGTGCTTGAAAATCCATGGGTATTGTAGTATCTGCGTGAGTTTCAACGAACCTTCAACCTTTCACTAGAATCCCCCGAGCTTGAACCTTTGATTTCTTCCTCTGGTCGTGCATCACCCGCAAGTATGGGTGTCAAACCCTTTCTTCTTCGAGAATATCGAGTCGGAGGAGGAATTAATGGCCCAAAACTTCTCGAAATCTTGCATGTTTGGAGGGTTTTCCACATCGACGGGATTGCACCTTCTCTCGGGGATTTCAAACCCAGAGGTTGAGGTGCTTGAGATATAGGTACAATTTCTCCCAAAATTTCTTCTTGTTCAAAGATTTGGTGAAGATGGGTCCGCCATTGGTGGATCAAATTGAGGTCTTTGCAACTTCTTCTCGTTCTACACCTATGCCGACGATGATCCCTTGTTGGTTGCTTGTGCCCACTCTAGATCTAATATCCTGAGGATCATACTCAGCCATGAGAGGATTAGAAATACCTGAGATTGGAGTCGAAAGTTTTTGAGGAGAAGGGTTTTGAGTAGATAAAGGATTCTAGAAATGAGGTTAGATGGATTAGACACATTAAAGGGTGCACTCTCTTTTAATTTTGTGAGAAGTTCAAATGAATGTGTTCGCTTTCCATAATTAAAAGCGAGATAAAATATATGGAACCCGAAATAAAAATACTTTTGAATAATGTGAACAAACAAACACTTGAACATATGGTATTTAAAGTGATTTATGAAATAACCATATAAAGTCCCACTAAAGTGCGCTTAAATAACTCACTAAGCCCACTAACCCAAAGTTTTTTTTTTTAAAAAAAAAAACTGTCTCAAAAACACGGTGAGAAAAGAAAGGTTAAAATCAAGCTCAAACCACCACAACATCGCTTAGTGTAAAATTTTTTTTTTTAAAAAATAAAACAAAGAAAAACGAAAAAATATATATACATATAAAAAAATAACAAGAAGATTATGAGATGATATGTACAATGATGCCATAATTTACAAGATCATTCTCAGAATAAAGAAAAATTTTCATGTCGAAATGTATTTTCTTTTCTTGCTTAACAAGATCAAAGGCATAACCATAGTACATAAAGACTTATGAAAGTCACGGTATATATAGCTCACGAGAATATCAAGTTCTATGAGCCAAAAAGTACAAAAATGCCCAAAAAGCAAGACTAAAATAAATCTTGTTTGGCGACTTCTTTTTAGAATAAGAGTCGCACGAAATTAGAAGAAATGATAGATCGATGTCTGAAAAATCTCAAGAATACATGTTACAAAACTCGAAAGAAAAAAATATATATATACATAATCAAGATGTGTCACACAAAAATGATGCAACACATGAAACATCACAGTTAAAGGACACATAACCCAAGAGATTTCCTTAGCAAGAAAAACCTCTCAAAATCCAAGGATTTGGTAAAAATATCACCTAACCGATGTTCGGTGGCAATATGTTTGATACAAACCAACCTTTTCTCAACCAAATCTCTTATAAAATGATGTCGGATGTCAATGTGCTTTGTTCGTGAGTGTTGAACAGATTTTTAGAAATATCGATTGACTCAGTTGTCAAAGATACATGGTTAAAATTTCACTATTAAAACCATAATCATTCAAAGATTTGTTTCATCCACATCAATTGAGAACAACATGCACTGACAAAGAACATATTGATTCACCAGATAATGACACCGCTTTTGCTTCCTATGAACCACGAAACAAGATTATTGCCAAGATAAAAACAACCTCCGTGAGGTACTTTTTCTATCATCCGATCCCCACCAAATCAATCACTATACCAAAGACTATATCATCAACATACACTTGTGCAATGACCAAGTGTTGTTTTTCCTTTTTAATAAACAAACGTTTTGTCAACACTTCCTCTTTGAAAACCAACATGTACAAGAAATTCAAAGCAAGCCTTTCATACCAAACTCTTGGAGCTTGTTTTTCAAACCGTATAAAGCTTTCTTAAGTTTAAAAACATAGTTTGGTTTATGAGGATCTTGAAAGCCTTTTGGTTGTTCAACAAAAACTTCTTCATTAAGAAATCCATTCAAAAAAGCACTTTTAATGTCCATTTGAAAAAGTTTAAAATTCGTAAAAGCAAGCAACACATATCGAAGTCCGATTGATTGAAGCCTGGCACTGGAGCAAATGTCTCATCATAGTCTATACCAACCTGAGTATATCCCCGAGCAACCAATCTTGCTTTGTTCCCGATAATGTTACCATTCTCATCACTCTTATTCTTAAAAATCCATTTAGTCGATGATGTTAACATTATCAGGCTTAGGAACAAGATCCCAAATATCATTACGAACAAATTGGTTTAATTCTTCATGCATGGCTTCAATCCAAAATTCATCTTTTAAAGCTTCAAACACATTTTTAGGTTCAATTAAGGATACAAAGCATGTTGAATTAACCATAAGACACACAGATGATAGATAGGAAGGTCTCACCATTTCTCTATAATTCACCTTTTCTTTACCTCCTGGTTCGACTGATCGTCACTTCACCAATTACCCGAGTCACGGATGATTTTTCCAACTTTCTGGATGGATTCCTCCGACAAAGATCAAGATTATCATCACCTTCCGAGTCCGACTCATTCACAACTTCGAGTTCCTCTCGCAGTTTGGGTCGATGATGCAAGATGATGCATCATTTCGCATCATTTTGTACAACATCGATGATCACCGCTTGTCCTCAGTGCCACTCCCGCATACGAGCTATATCCTCCTCCTCATCCTTGTTTTCAAAACCCGTATGATCATCAAATACAACATTCACAGTTCTTGAATAGTCCTGAATCTAAGATTATAAATCCTATACACATGACTATTCTTGGAATATCCAAGAAACATTCCTTTATCACTTTTTGCATCAAATTTACTAAGATATTCTCGATCATTTAAAATATAACACACATGTACCAAAAACATGAAAGACTTGAGATTAGGCTTTTTCCCTTTCAAAATCTCATAACTTGTCATAGTAGTACCCTTGTCTCAAGTGAACACGGTTTGAAATATGACAAGCGGTATTCAAAGCCTCCGCCTAAAATCTCTTTGAAATGTTTTTAGAAAACAACATTACTCTTGCCATTTCTTGCAAGGTTCTATTTTTCCTTTCAAAGAATCCCATTCTCTTGAGGAGTAATGGGAGCCGAAAACTCATGAAAGATGCCCTTTTCATTGCAAAAATTAGAAAAAGAAGAATTTTCAAACTCTCTCCCATGATCGAGATCTAATTCGTGCAATGTTAGAACCATGCATGTTGCAAATTCTCAAGTATAATTTTTAAACACTTCAAAAGTTTCGACTTATCTTTTAAAAAATTCGACCCATGAATATCTTGATAAATCATCTACACAAACAAAGGAATATTTCTTTCCTCCCAAACTATCCACTTCTACAGTCCCATTAAATCCATATGAAGCAATTCAAAACATCGAGAAGTACTAAAATGTTGTAACACATGATGTGGAACTCTTGTTTGTTTACCTTTTTGACATGGTCCACAAACTTGTGTTACTTTACCTTTCACTTGAAGTTTAGGAATACCTCTCACAGACTTCCAAGTTGATCAACTTAAACATGTTTCTAAAATTAACATGTCCAAGTTTTTGATGCCACAACATACAATCATCGATCCTCAAAGATGATTACAAACTTGATTCATTCAACCATGTAACAATTATCCACAGATCTTGTACGACCATGACACAAGTATTGTTACCATTAAAAATGAACATGAATCTCTATCAAATTTCACATGCAAATTATCATCACACAATCGATTGACTAATCTTGATCAAATTTGCAAAAATCCCTTTCACATGCAACACATTTTTCGAACAGAAAGTCCCTTTACATGAAGAGTTCCTTTTCCTACAATCGACCTTTGACACCACCACCAAATTGAACTTTACCACCATTCACTCTTGATTCATAATCACCAAATAATTACGAGTACCAGTCATATGTCTTGAGCAACCACTATCAAAATACCATGTTCCTTCAACATTAGATCTAAGTGAAGTATACACAACAAGACATGGACCGATCATCGAACAAACCACATTATCGAAGAATTCTTTGTAGTATTGAATGTGTCTTCAACGATTAATCGACATCATTTCGACATCATTTTTACCTGAGGCTTTGTCTTTCTTCACTTAAAACAAAACGGTTTGATATGCCCAGTTTAGAACAATAATGGCAGACAAATTTTCTTTTCAAGACACTCTCGGACTTCTTGAAGTTGCTTTTGAGAAAAGATTTATTGTTCTTACCAATGCCACCTTGTTTTAAAAGAAAGTTTTGACTTTTGACAAGAGTCGCTTTTGTTAGGTTTAGAAAACCTAATCCAGTTTTATCAAATCTAGCCTTGAAATATGTCATCAATGACAATGAACTTGAATCAAAAAATTACTCACAATCTTTTTGAGACCATTAAGTTCAGATTTAATCATTTCAAGTTCTTGTCCTTTTTGGTTAACATAACTTCTAGTCTAGTCACGGACTCTCTCAAAACATCATTTTCTTTTATAACATCATCAAACCTGAGTTTTAAATCATCTTGACACAAATCCTCAAGTTTTCCAGGTGACAAACAAAGAGCAGATCTGAAATGATCAACAAAATCATACACAGACTCACTGTACCTGTTCTGTGATGTCTGAAATGATGTAACACCTGCAGCATCATTTTTCAAACCTTCAGAAATTACCTGTTCTTTCTCCAAAATGGTCATCAGACCTTTGCAACTATCATCTTCTTCCATTTTGATCTCTTCAGACTCTTCATCACTAAGAGACACAGTTAGATTCATACCTCTTTCCCTAAGAGTGTTTGCACATTGATTTGCATAATGCCCAAATCCTTTGCAAGCACGACATTGAATCGAATCAAGATTTTTGGGTTTGAAAGTATTATTTTCTTGATTAGATTCAAATTTTTTAGGAAAGTTTGAAGAATTTCCAGGAACCTGTCTCTTAGACTTGAAATCTCTGTTATTACCAGAAGGTGTAGAATCATTTTTCCTGTTTGTTTTTCCTCGAGAAAATTATTAAACCTTCTAGTTAACAATGCAATTGAATCTTCATTTAAATCAACATTATGCAAATCTTTAATAAGATTTTCTATTGTAAAATCGGTTCATTCTCATTATCACAAAAACCAACATCGGTTTAGGATGTAAAAGCAATACTTTTGCCTTTATCTTTAACTTGATGTTCTTTTTTGTCGAGCCAAATTTAACTCAAAAGTTTGTAGAATTCCAATGAGTTCATCAATGTTTCAAGAGTATCGATTGCTTTTGGTTTCTTCAATAGTATAAATCTTAACATTAAATCTCTCGGAAGAGACCTCATTACCTTACTTACCAATCTTTCATTGCTAATAGGGTCTCCAAGAGATTGAGCCTCATTAGCAATGTCACGATTTTTGCATTGTAGGATGCAATGGTTTCATCCTCTTCCATTCAAGATTCTCAAATCTGTTGGCAAGTAATCTCGGCTTTGTTCTTCTAACTTCATGTGTTCCTTCACAATGTAATCGCAACGCATCCCAAACATCTTTTGCGTAAAACAATTTGAAATTATTTTGAACAAAGAAAGATCCACAACACCGAAAATGGCATTTAAAGCTTTAGAATTAAAGCTAGCAATTTGAATTTCATCATTCACCATTCAATTTCTCGGTTTGATCACGATATCACCATCAAGATCAATAATTCTTGGTGGTGTCCAACCAAATAAGACTGACTCTCCATGCTCGTTCATCAACGGACTTAATGAACGCCCTCATCTTTACTTTCGATCGAGTAATTCGTCCCATCCAAAATCGAGGTCGAACCATGGAACTACTCAATCTCCATCATAAAAACACCGCAAAACACAGGATCACACTAAGTATCGCTCTAGTGAAGGCTCTTGATGCCAATTGAAAGAATTGAAGGGTCCATTCTAATGAAAATGCAAGTGTGCAAGTCAAAAGTGATGCCAACACTTTATAAAAACACAGCGAAAGACTTTTAATTAAAACACAATTTCATAATCATGAAATAAAGACAGAATGAGATATAAAACACAAGAGATTAAAAATTTTGTACAAGTATAAAATACTTGTACTGTGTTCATTAGAACAAAAATTATACAAAAGGTAATGTTGTTTACAACTTACAAAATTACAAAGTAAATAAGGAAACTAGAAGAACAACTCCCCTTGTGTCTCCGAAAGTAACAACACTCCTTTACAAAATGTGAGAATCTATTTAGTGCACTCCAAACACTCAATATACACTAAATCTATCTCACAAAAACACTCAAAACTCGAGTTCTAAAAATGATGCCAACAATGTTGCCAACATTTCTGGTATCATTGAGCTTCTGCAGAATTTCTGATATGAAAATGCTGAAGGATGAACTCCCAACTCTCATAAAATCTGTCAACGAAATTTGCTGGTTTCTGATCCTTAAATAGCCATCACTTGAATAACTTCCTGCAAGAAAATAGAAGAGAAACTACCTGCAAGATTTAAGGAAAGAAACCACCCACTTCCATAAACTTCTAAGGAGTTAGTAAAGACAGAAAACTGAATTAAAACTTCTAACATAACTCCTGTAGAAAGAAACTGACAATATTAACTGACAAAAACCTGAAATCTGGAAGAATAAAAATCGAAATATAATGTTTGATGAAATTCAAACATTAACAGGTTGTTCTGCAGCCACCTAAGCAAAAGAAGAAAAAGAAGAGAAAGGGTCAAAAAACTTGCACTATTTTGTGATTATAAATTCTTCTTGTGTATACACAAAGTTTCTGGTTATAGACTTGCATTAATATTCTAGAAACTGATGATTGTGTTAATATATCTCCTGATGTTTTTATAATCTTAAATTTTATTATCTGATTGGACTTTCGGAATATCATTTAATTTGTATCTCCAATCTTCGTGTTATGGGTGGCTAATCAAAATCAGGTGATTGACTTTCATTTTTTTTCTTTTTTGTTATTTTAAGTTGTTTTGGTAGTAAACAAAGCATATGACGATTATGCTTATATTTGCACCCGTTAAAAAATTCTAACAATGTGTGGACCTGGTCTGGCTCTAACCGTTCGGGTACATTCTGTGATTTATCTGGTGGTAGTTTGCAGGGGCCTGGACTGCCATCCCGGGAGTAGTCGGGCGTAAGTTCGGAGCCCGGTTATAAAAAGAAAAAAGAAAAACAATAGGTATGTATGGATGTGTTTTCAAATGCAATTTTTCACTTTCCAACTATTCCAAAAAATAAGTTTATGTTTCTTTTAAGAAATTCTCAATAGAAATAAAGTCATTTTCAGTTTTTAATTTTTGTATGGAAATATTCTTTTGAAAACACAACCAAACAATTTTCCATCATAATCACACAAATATATGTGAAAATACATTATAATCACGCAAATCTATATCGAAAATACATTCGAAAAATTATATCCAAACATATTTTCAAAAAAAAATTCGAAACAAACATATTCTCAAACTCAGAATAAAATTCGATTTTCCAAAATTTTAGAAAACACATCCATACATTCCCAATGTATTTTTTGATTGACTTGAAAGGTTGTAGACACGTGTTAAACTTATCCTACAAACCGTCTGGTGAATTTTCTCTGTTATTACTTGGTTGATTTGTGGTGGAAAAAGACGTGTGACCAAATAAAGTAGTGATGGCGAAGTATATCGTCACTTCACAGTGCCATCTTGTTGTTTTTTTGTTACTAATTTTGAATTAATTTATTACAGTTTTATTAAATCGGATATAAAAGTGCAATTCTAAGAGATTTATAATTCACAACTAATATATATTATTGATAATTTGTAACTAAATCTTATCATGCAATTCAAAATATTTCAATTTTTAAAATAGCATTGTTGATATTCTGAAAATTCATAGTTTTAGTTTTAAAATCTGTAAGCATCAAGGAGAAAATGAAGAGTTTTCTTCACGTTTGTCGTCAAGAATGTGGAGCCAAACTTTGTTACGTGCTGAAAATCATTGACTAAGATAAGTCAGATTTTTTGACCTTATAGATGTAAAGTAGAACGTAATTTACATTTTGTTTTCCATTTTCATAAAAATGTACTGTATTTTTTGCCCCTGCCCTTAGCGAGCGACGACCAAAGTGACTTTTTTTTTTTTAGGAAAAGAGTAACCTAATTTAGGTACACGTTGATTTCACAATCTTAATAAGTTTACACGTCATTTGAAATTTGATGTTTGAGTTGTTGTAATAGCTTTAAACTCAAATACAATTTTATATATTATTTAATCTCCACTATAGGGTGTAAACGAGTCATATCAAGTCGAGAATATTAATGTTCAAGTTTGTTTGAATTTTAATCGGCTTCAAAATCAGTTTGAGCTTGATTTGATTATTTATCGAATTGAGTTCGAGTAGCTTGATATTTTTCCACATACTTTATTACTTTTCTACTAATCGAGTCGAGCTCGAGCCGCTTTTATTTTATCAAATGAAAAACATGTGCTCAAACTTAGTTCGTTATGTTAACGAACCGAGTTCAAACGAATTTTTAACGATTGATCTCGAATCAAGATCAAATAATTTGGTTCATTTTTCAACCCTACTCTCCACATCCCGCTTTAGATTATTTAAATTTAATCATCAAAAATAAATACATTCGTTTGTACATCCGCAGCTATAACCACAAGATTATTTTTTTAATAAGTTGGGATAGTTGATTATTTAATACATAAGTCATTTAGGAATAATGAAAATTGTATCGATCAATTTTTTTAAGTATATATCCTAAAAAAGAGAAAATGATGGGAATCGAACCTTAAAATCTATCTCATCTTAAAAATTTTAAACAGTGAACACTATCCGAATCCCACTTTTCACGTTATTTTTTATACCATGATTCCCATAGAAAAAGAGTGGAGCAAAATCCACTAGTAGGATGTCCAATATCTCAATTCTCAACTTTATATTCTCAACCACAATTTAGATTCGTTGGAAATAGTGATTCGCTATTGCATTGATTTATTAATTGAGTGAGATTACTATTTGGGACACTTCACACTTGAATAAGAAGGACATATCTACTCCTTTTGAAATTCGTAATAAGAATTTAGAATCATCATATCCGAAAAATCCAACTTATTTTATTCCCTACCTTTTTTTTTTACAATAATTCTCTTCTTTTCTTTTACTTTTAGTGGTACATGTTATTTCTTTTCAAATATAAGTCTCCTCTTGCTTTTATTTTTATTTTTTATCATAAGAGTATTTCAGCTAAAATAGTTTTTATGGGCCATCCTTTTTCACAAAATCTTTCACCATTCATTCCACGTGTATGTAATGACATCAATTGTGGGCCCAGTCCTCCCAAAAGCCCAACCCAACTTGCGTAACTCAACAAAAGTTGACCCAAGAACCACAAAGTCCACACATATAATTCAGTGGCATTTTCGTCTTCTTACGTAAGGAAAAGACAAATGGTCATTTTCTTATTTTCTTAAAAAAATAAAAATCAAAATGAATCGAAATAGAGCTTTTGAGTTTTGAGTTTGAAATTTTTATTATCGAATAAACTGATTGCCTCCATTTATCAAACATGTTGATGACTCAAAATTTTTGTGAGCTTAATCGAAAAACGAAGTAAATATTAATTCTAAATTAAATTATTCTTCAATTTATTACAAGAAAATAAAATTATATATATCTAAAACGCATCCTTCCCCATTAAAACTTATAATTTTATTCAGAAAGTGATTTATTGAAATATTTTTATATTATCATAAGTAGAAATATGAAAAATTAAAATTAAAGTTAAATTATTAGTTTAAGATATGACCCATTAATGAAGACGTTCAAGTCCAACAAATCAAATATCTCAGTGGCATTTTCGTCTTTTTAACGAACCTTATTAAATGAAAAACAAATCTTTTTGATCCACTTTATTCATTTGCCCCCTACTTTTCCCCTATAACATAAACGTCGTTAGTGTACCGTTGCAGCAACTGTCTACCCGCAATAGCCGGTTGAGAGTTCTCCGCCCCCTTTTGTCGGTCGTTATCCTGCGACCGGATATTACGGGTTCCCCAAATTCATGCCCCAAAAAAATAAAAATAAATAAATAATCATTTCTTGGTTTGCTCTGATTAATTAATGGAGTTTGTCACTCACCGACGATTTTTCCATGCAACCTTTCTCCTTTTGGCTTCTCTGAAAACTATTCAAATAAAATCCATCTTTTTAAGTAAGATTTTTTTATTGCTGTAATATCTTAGCAGCCCCCACCTTTGAATTTTTAAAATTATTTGTTAGTTGAAATTAGGTTTTTGCTTATGATCTTCGTTGGCGGCATTTCTTTGATTTTAAATGTTTGATGGCTTTGAATGGCAGAAAATATTCAATAACTTTAGGTAGGTTTCTGTTGCCGGGTCGTCCTTTTTTTTTTGGTGTATTTTTTAATATAAATATATTTTTTGGTGTAACAGGGTTTTTCTTTACAGGGATGCTTTTGAACTGGAGGTTTGGATTTTCTGATTGTTTTTCTCTAAATCAGAATAATTTAAATAATGGAGGGCAGGTACCAATTCGAAAACTCAAAACCCCTTTTCTTAAGGAGCAATACAGTTTTACTCTGGCGGCTGGAGTATGTTACATTCAAAGGGGAACATAAATTATTCAATGTTTCTTGCATAGATTTTGATATGTGTCAGCATTTATAGAAAGAGCCTTATGAATGCTATATTAGGGTTCATCAATCAAGAAAATTAATATGACAGTTGAGGGATTAAATTTGGGTAGGAAAAAAGTGATTGTGGGAATAAGATTGGATGCCCATGCTAAAGAGTTGCTGGATTGGGCACTTGTGAAAGTAGCTGATTCTGGAGATAGTGTTGTGGCTATTCATGTTTGCAGAAATTCTGGTAATTTTAATCACTTCTATACATGGAACTATTTTTTTTTAGTAAAAAATGTGAACTCTTATGTGAAATATTGGTTGTAGATTGCATTTCAAAAGAGAAAATATTGTTGGATGGTTACTTGGAAGACTATGAAGGTTTATGCAACAAAAAGCAGGTTAGTTTCTACTGTGAGCTTTTTAGCATGATTGTTATGGTAGTGATCATAATTGTTAAGAATGAAGATTAACTTGTTGTTTTTTTTTTGGCTTTTTTTTTTGTTCTGTTGCTTTTGGGTGATTTATGTGTTCAGGTTGCACTTAGTGCTGAAGTAATGAAAGGAAATTCAATCAGAAAAATTATGGTGAGAGAGGCAAAACCATAGTGCATCTGCTGTTATTGTGGGGATAGCTAAGCATAGTAGCTTGAGGTAACCAGAGTTAGTGCACAAATATCTGTTTTAGTTGTTTGCGAACTCTTAAAAAAGTGATTCTCAGCTTCTCAGTGGAAAATATTGTTTGCAAACTCTAAAAAAAGTGATTTTCAGCTTCTAGGTGGAAAAAACAATTTTTTCCGCCTAGAAGCTGAGAATCACTTTTTTTAGAGTTTGCAAACACTCCCTAATTATGTTTCATAAGTTTTAATAGCATTTCTTTTTAGGGGATGGACTTCAGTTGCTAAGTATTGTGCAAAGAAACTGCCTCCAACTACTGATGTTATGGCGATTTATAATGGGAAGGTTATTTTCAGCAGGTGTTCTAAAATGCTATTAGAAGGTTGGTATTTTTTTAATATATGCTGTAATTTAAATTTATTTGTCTTGACAGAAAACTGAATTTTTTTTTTAAAAATGATGACAGGCCCTTGTTTAGATCCAAAACCGAGTTTTTATACAAACGATAACTTCTCATTCAAGGATAATCATTCCGAGTTTGGAGAATCGGAGATATCAGAAATGAGCAGATTCAGTTTTGATGCAAAAGATAATAACACAATTGAGGATGTTGTAACAAGTCCTGTCCGAAGAAAAAAACGAGGTTCTCTAAGTTCGATTTCACTTCCCGCAGAGGATTTTACGAAGCAGAGGCCTGGTTGGCCTCTACTTCAGACAGCCAGTTCAATAAATCAAGTAACAATGGAAGCAAGAAATATGTCGGTAGTACAGTGGGTAATGACGTTGCCACATAGGTCGTTGTCTGATATATCTGAATCTAATTCTCCTACATTTTATAAAACCGAGCTGCCGAAAGATTTGGAAATTATACTCATGAGAAATTCGGTTCGCTGCAAAATATTCAACCATGATGTTCTGAAAATGTCCACTTCTGAGTTCTCCTCAGGTTATTATTCCAAACATTTTTACCTATCTCTTTTACTTTTGCCTTTTATCGGTTATTTAGTCCCACTTAATATCTTCGATTGATATAGGAAATCTTATTGGAAAAGGAGGCTGTAATTCGGTATACAAGGGGATTCTTCCCGAAGGCAAACCAGTTGCAGTAAAGATTTTGGGATCGTCAAAAGAAGCCTGGAAAGATTTTATTGAGGAGGTTGAGATAATGACCACATTGAAGCACAAAAGAATCGCGCCTTTGCTTGGAATTTGCGTAGAAGATAACGATCTAATGTTTGTATATGATTTTATGTCAAAAGGGAATTTGGAAGAGAATTTACATGGTAGGTTGCATGAGAATTGAGATTTTTTTTCTCTTAATTTATAATGACTAAAAAATATCGCCTTATATTGAGTTGATTGTTGAAGCAGGTAACAGAAAGGAAAACTCGGTATTGCCATGGGAAGCAAGGTTTCGAATAGCTGTTGGGATTGCTGAAGCACTAAATTACTTGCATAATGTATGTCCAAGGCCTGTTATTCATAGAGACATCAAGTCTTCAAACATTCTCCTAACTGATGAACTAGAACCACAGGTAATAACACATCAGAATCAAGTGTCCTATAATTATTCGTCCTTGCATCATAAAAGTGGTTAATATTTTATCTGTTAATTTCATCGACAGTTATGTGACTTTGGATTGGCGATATGGGGACCTACAACGGCGTCTTTTGTGATGGATAGTGATGTAGTAGGAACATTTGGCTATCTTGCTCCCGAGTATTTTATGTACGGTAAAGTTAGCGACAAGATTGATGTATATGCATTCGGTGTAGTTCTACTAGAATTGCTATCGGGGAGGAAGCCTATTGGTTTAGAGACGGATAAGGATCAAGAAAGCTTAGTCATGTGGGTAAGAACACATGTATATCTAACTAAAACTTTTACTTTCTTGTAATAAGGTTTAGGGATAATTACAAAAAAACCCAAAGGTTTATGATAATTACAAAAAACCCCTTGAGGTTTGATTACATCTTACAATTTCTCCTTTCATAAGTAAAAAACATATCAAAAACCCCCTGATATTTATAAAAATACTACAGTTACCCCTTAAATTTAACACATAATTAAACCTGATGGTTTTTTTTTTTTGTAATTTTGAAACATCTCTGGGTTTTTTTGTAGTTGGTGTTTTTGTTATTACCCGTAAGGTTTATGAAGAATTAACAAGAAGTTGTTTTTGTGTTTAGGCAAAACCTAGACTAGAAAGCAGGGATTTTAAGAGTATATTGGATCCAAGTTTGGATGGAAATATTGATGAGAACCAAATGCAAAGAATGGCTCTAGCTGCAGCTTCTTGTCTGACTCAAGCATCGAGGCTTCGTCCCAAAATGTGTCAGGTAATGAAGATTGTCTGAAGTTGAACTTGATCAAATCATCATCTTTCCTACACTAATTAAGGGTTAATTACAAAAAATACCTTTAAGGCTCAGTCTAATTGTTAAAGAACCTAGCTATCTTTCAAAATTACAAACACCCCGTTGATATTTGTTTATGTTTTATAAATTACACCTTGAGGAGTATTTGTTAAGTAAATCTTAAGGGGGTGCTTATAATTTTGAAAGATAATTGGAATTTTTGTAATTAGGCTAAATATTAAGATTAATTTTTAGGGATATTTACACAGGACAACCTGAGGTTTGGACTAATTACAAAAAAAAACATAGATGTCTCAAAATGACCAAAAATTCCCTCATGTTTGACTATGTTTTAAATTTATGGGGATAATTGTAATATTTTTATAAATATTAGGGGTGGTTTTTGAAATGCTTTTTGTTTATGAAGGGGAAAATATAAGACGAAATCAAACCTCAAGGCAGTTTTTGCAATTTTCAAAAATTTCTGATTTTTTTGTAACTAGCCCGAACCTCATTTTATTTCTTTTTTTCTTTTTTTGTAATCATCTCTAATTTTTATAATTTACCCATTAGGCAATGGTACTGAGGCTCTCTTATTGTTTGTACTTCAGATACTTAATATACTTAATGGTGATGAATTCATGGATGGAGCAAAACCAAAATGTGGGGACTATGATGATGATCTAGTAAATGAGGATGAATACAATGATGATGAAGTTTATCCAGATTCAAGTGCTGAATCCCATCTAAGCCTTGCTTTCCTCGATGTAACCGAAAATTCGACATCGTTTGGCAGCAGTGATCAAAGCAGTCCTTTTTCTGTTGAAGAGTATTTAAAAAAGAGATGGAGTAGATCATCAAGTATAGATTAGTTTTTGCAAAGGCTGTGGGTTTTTTTTTCTTGTACAGTTGAGCAGAAAAGGAAAGCCCTGCCTGCACCCAAGAATTGAGGTGATTTGCAGATGTAATCAAATGAGGGATTTTTTTGTTGGTGGTAATTTATGGGGGGAATAATGAATTCCCAATTTAAATGGGCATTTTGTATGCATTGAAAAGGGTTATGCAGAAATCATAAAATGTTGGGAAGATGAATTGAGTGAAATTGTGCCTTAGGGTGTGATTTTGGTGAATAAATCAGATGTATTTCGGTTCGGGCCGCTTCGTCTCGAGCCTAGGTATTTCGGTTCGTGTCTTGTAAAAGAGTGAACGTTAGGCTAGTCGGGATGACTCCCAGCTAAGGTCTTTCGATGCTAAAGTCAGGTGCAGGTGTAAAGTTGTTAATAAATTGAAAAGCGAGGTGACTAGTAATAAATGAGATACCTGTAGCAAAGAGAATTGTCGGGTATTTATAGGTTTTGACTTCATAGGTCGTACGAGGTCGTACGATCTAGCTCCACGTGTCAAGCTCGCCTTCGTCCACCCGGCAAGATCCAACAAAACTAACTGTTTCGAGTCTTGGCGCGACCCGAGTCGATACTTCGGGTCGGATCGTGACCCAAATACGGATATCACGGATCCTAGCCCATTTTAGCTATTTTGCTTATAAGCGGGGGCATTTGGATAATTTTGGCCTCATGTATATCAGAGTGTAACATTATTTGGTGCAGCTATATTTTAAGAGATAAGATTCAATGTCTAAGTGCCAATTGATTGTTTTAAGATTTATTTGAATGTGCTAAGGATGAGGATATAAATATGGAACTTTTGAAACATAAATAACAAAACTATTTAAACAAAAAATGAAAAAAAAAAAAAACTTTTCAGGTAAATTGGATTATTGGAAAGGGACGTAGAGATTGTGGGATTTTCACTAGCATGATTATTGTCAGGGGGTGTGCATGGGAGACAGGACTTGAGATCACCGTAACCCGAACCGATATCCGAACCAAAAATACCCGAACCAAAAATATTCGTTGAATTTTTAACTTTCTCCGAACCGAACCGTCCCGCAAATTTACATGGTATGATTCTGGAGATTTTTCAAATATTTGTACTGAGAACCGTACTGAACCGATATATCTGAAACTAGAACCGATTTTAAAATAATTTTTATATATATATATACATATATAATATTTTATCTTATTTATATTTGATATTGAATTAACTAAACATTCCTTTGAAATTTAATACTTATACTACTAAAAAGTATCAAATTAAAATGTTGGCATATATTATCAATATATCAAATGAATAATTGAATATGGCAAAAACTTGCGTGAGACGGTCTCACGGATTTAGATCCGTGAGACGGAGCCCTTACACAAAGTTTTAAAGATTTTTTTTTCAGATTTTATTTTTCTTAGGGTTTATATTTGTTTTTTAGGGTTTATTTTGTTTCTTGGGTTTATTTTTAATTGATTTGGGTTTTTAGGATTTTTAGTTTTTTTTAGGGTTTATTTTTTATTTTTTGGGTTTATTTTTGTTTTTCGGGTTTATTCTTCATGGTTCATGTTTTTAGGGTTTATTTTTGTTTCTTAATGGTTCATTATTATTTTTAAATTTATTTTCATGGTTCATGTTCTCAAGAAGGAGCCCTTAGGAGGTCCGTCTCACGGATTTAGATCCGTGAGACCGTCTCACAAGAGACTTGCTCATTGAATATATATATTTAATTCACTAATAGTTACCTCATATTAGTTTATTTAAATGAACCAATAAATGAAATTATAAAATCATATTTGATTTGTAGAAAATATTTAAATTGATAATATTTTACTTATTAAGGATCATAACTAGACTCATCCTCTAATCAAGAAAATTAATTGAATTAAAATTAGTTAAATGATTAGTACATTGCACATAAACTATAGTAATTGTCTAACAAATAAATTAAAACATTGAGACTATAGATTTTTGTTTCATATTAGTTTATCAAAGTTATTAGTCAATTATAATTTTCCTAAGTCAAGAGCCCATGGAAATGTGCCAAGATTATAGAATATTATTGTGTAATAGAGGCTACTAAATTTGTCATTCGTTGAGATTCTACACTTTTACTGCTATTATGAATAACATAATATCTGAAACATGTTATGTTAAAATCCAAAAAGAAAAATCAATATTTTTACCTATAAATTAGATAAAAACGATTTAAAAGTTAAATTGATATTAAACTAATATGTAGTATATATAGCCTATATCATGAAAGAATGATTTATAATTACAATATTAAAAATTTAGCACTTAAATATGAATTAAAGAAATATTATGTATAAGTTAAATATAAAATATTAAATAGTTAAACTCGTATAGTACTAATAGTTTTAATATGTATTATTGAAATTGAACTAAAAAAAAATTGAAAGTATAACCGTTTAATGAATTTTACACTAGTTTTTCTTTTCACCTTTTTTGTGTGTTTTATTTGTCAAATATTTGAATCTCCATTTCTCCGAACCGTTCCGTACCGTCCTATTAGAACCGAATCTCCATACCGAAACGTACCGAACTTTCGGGACGGAGATTTTTTTCCATGGTTCGGTTCTGGAGATTTAATTTTATGATCTCCGAACTTTGGGACGGTTCTAGAGATTTCTAAATCTCCGTACCGAACCGGACCGTGCACACCCCTAGATTCTTGTGAGTTGTGATTTTGGGAAAAGTCACTGGGCCATATTTATTTGGGCCGAAGGTTGGGTTTTATTGGGCTCAACATATAAATACAGTAATTGGGCCATTCAGATTGAAACTAATCATGAGTCTGGGCTGTGGTGGATAGCAGAGAAGGGACAAAAGTGTAATTAGAAACTATCATTTGGAAAAAGCCAAATAATTAGTCGAACTGATGTGATAGTCAAAATATTTAAGTGGTAAACTTTAAAATATTGAAATAACTTGTTAAATAATAGCAACATAAGGATAACTTATTCTAAATCACAAACAAACAAAAGTATAACTTGTTATGTTGTGCATTTAAGTTTACTTTTCCATAAACTCTGAATATTTCAAATTAATATTGAGAAGACCTTTATATAGTAGTAAGGTATAAAGCTTTTTTTTTCTGTTTAATTGAAAAACTGAAAATTCATATTTTTTCTTAAATATATTGATAGAATAAGAACGTAATTTTTTTATACAAATTTTCATTCATTGTGCTTTGTTGTCTGGGTCCTCTCTCCTCTAGGATGTGATCTTCTATTTTACTTTTCCCGTTTGAATTCTTATTTCACCTTATTTCATATATTGGATGAAATTAATCCAATGCAATATATAGAATAGGAAGTAGAACATAGAAGTGGAACGGAAAATCTTAATCTTGGTTGTTTACCTAGCTTTCATTGCCCCGGTAGCTTCCCTTCAACTTCTATTGATAATGAAAAATATATTTCTTTTTTTTTTATTTTCTTGTTCTATTGTTATACCTACAAAAAAAAAATCATTTGGCGTAGAATTGGATTCAATCAAAATAATTATTTGAGATAAAAAAGATCAAAAAAGAAGAAAAACAATAAAATCCAAGTGCACACCACTACTCCTCCACCAAATTATAAATTATTCTACATACTAAGATTAAGATAGTTCATAGCAAAAAAAAATATATATATATATATTTTCCGAAAACCACAATTTTCAAGACCAAGTAATCAAAACCATCAAATATGAATAAACAAATAAAGTCAAAACTTTATCCATTAAAATATTTGTCTTTCTTCTTACAAAAGTTTTGAAGACCAAATAATCAAAACCAAAATATTTTGAATAAACAAATAAAGTCAAAACTTTATCCATTAAAAAAAAAAAAAAAAACCCGGATAACTTTCAAAATTACAAAAAGTACTTTAAGCTTTGATTTGTCTTTCTTCTTAAGCTCAAAAGTTTGAGTATTTTGAAATAACATTTGGCAAATAAAAAAGATTTTGATGAATCCATTATAATTAGTGTTCTATATATTTCAATTGATTTAACTTGAAAGATATATATAAAAATAAAAATAATTGTAAAATATTAAATTTTAATCAAGAAAAATGAAATAATTTTTATCTAAAAATCTTTTTATTTCCAAGAGAAAAAAAATGCATTTTTAATTATTATTGGCTTTCTTTTCATAAAGGACACTTTTTTCTTTCATCTGTTGGAATTTCTGAAATCAGAACTAATGGCCCCTGTGCCTCGCCCCGTTTCTTTCCGCCATTAAATTATCGCCATTTGTGTCTTCTCTAAACTCTCTTTTTCAGCCTTTCCTAGGGTTTCTTCTCTCCCTTATAAGTCCCCCACCACCTTCATTGCCATCCCATTTCTGCGTTGTGCACGCTCGCTTTTGGTGTCCAAGATTCAATTCTGGTAATATTTTTGCTCCATGGATTTAATCAATTGATTGTGATTTTTTTCGTTTTTTTTACTTTTTTCTTTTTCCAGTTTGTTTTTCTCTTTTTTTTTGGTCTATCAATCTTCAAATTTGTTCTCTCTGTTTGTATCCGCGCATGTTAGTAGCTGTGTGATGGTAATTGCGAATTATATTTTTTTACTCTTTTTTTGGGGTTCTGTTGTTACTTGTAAGTGGGATGATTGGGGAGAATTGTAGTTGAAATTAAAGTGTGTTTTAAGCTTTCCTGGATTATGATTTTTTGGCGTGGATTATGCTTTGAAATTTTTGGCCGCATGATTTTGTCTGGTTTCTAGGGTTTTATTGCCTTTTCTATTATAAGAGAAATCGTTTTGCTTTCGATTACGTTGTTGGATATTATTGCATTATAAATATTTCACTACGAGACTATAGCTGATTGTCTTGACGTTGCCTATTCTTTTTCTGATAGGAACTTTGCCGTGCTTTTCCAATGCGTAGTGGACATTCCTAAATGAGATTTTACATTGTGAAATTCAATCAGAGCATCTGAAATAAACGTTGTGTGGTTTTTATTTGCCATAAAATTTAGCTTAGTGCTTTTATTCAGACAACATACCTGTCAAAATGGATGATGGCGAACTTGATTTCCCGAGCGACCAAATGCTGTCGTGCTTGGACATGACTAATGCTCAGAGCAGTTGCTCGTTCGATATAGACGAGTTTCTTGGTCGGACACAGGCCTGCAATGATGCTCTTGGGCGAACGGAGGCATACACTGATGTTCTTGGTCGAACACAGGCCTGTACCCATGCCCATGCTTGCAACCCATCTGGCCCTGATAAATCCCACACACACACTTGTATTCATGTCCATACCCAAATTATGCCCTCCCCTAGCGAAGGACAGGATCCCAGTGATGACACAGCTGAGTCAGTAGAGAAAAAATCTAAGAAAAGGCCTTTGGGTAATCGTGAAGCTGTCCGAAAGTATAGGGAAAAGAAGAAGGCTAGGGCCGCATCTTTGGAGGATGAAGTTATTAGATTGAGGACTTTGAATCAGCAGTTAATGAAGAGGCTGCAAGGTCAGGCTTTGTTGGAGGCCGAGATTGCTAGGCTGAAGTGTTTGCTCGTGGATATTAGGGGGAGGATTGAAGGAGAAATTGGCTCTTTTCCTTACCAGAAGCCGAACAAGATTGGAGATGTCTATCAACAAAGTATTGCTAACCCTAACCTTCCCGGTACTTATGTGATGAATCCCTGTAATATGCAACGTAGTGAGCAGCTTTACTGCCTTCACCATGGATCAGAAACTGCAGTAAGTGATCAAGGCCTCGTGGATTGTGGATTTGACAATCTTCAATGTTTGGGGAACCAAAATTCTGACCAGAAGGAGCTCGCGGATCGTGGAATTCGCGATAATGTTGTTTCTAATGCGAATACCTCTGGTAACAGTAAGAGAAAAGGTAAACTTTCTTTATGTTTCGTACATTTTACCTTATCTTATGATGGGCATGTCAATATAAACTCTGTAGTGGAAGATATGACTGCTTTGTCTTATTGCTTTGCTAATTGAGGATCATTTGCTTAAATTGTCCATGTTTACACATTAAAAGTGGTGGTTGAGTACTCATTTCCTTCTCACGACGAAGTTGTAACTCTTTTCCTTCTTATGTCTGTTTGTTTGCTTATCTTGTAGTCATACAAATGTTGTTGGTGTATCTGGAGAATTAGGTCATGCTTCTAGATGAAGGGTGTGTATCTGGCGTGATGTGTCTCTCTCGTTCTTGTAGTGTAATCTCTGATAATGTTGTTCCCTTTCTGTAATTTGATCATTTTACTATGGATATGAACACATATATGCAGCACAGATACTCATTAACAAACCTACATGTAAATACACTAATGAGAAACACGTAACTTGACAAATTATCTTTTAAAAAGAAAAAGACAAACAATAAAGTTTTTAGATCGCTGGTGTAGATCTAAGAGTTATGAAATTTAATGTAGAGTGTATTAAAATATTAACAAAATAATGCAGCAATTTCTTTTTAGGAATGGAAACATTTAATTTTGTTCTTTATGAATCAAAAGCATTTCATGCTAAGGTTTACATCTTTCTTAGAAGGTGTTCAGCTGAGTTTATTTAAAAATATCTTATTAGAGCTTATAAAGAAATTAAATCTTATTTGAAAAATTAGTTGTTGAAGTGATTGGATACGATGATGCATTTTTTCAGATGTTTAGCTATGGCACTTTTGTGATTAAAATCGTCTAAATTAAACGTGGTTGTTAGAATAAGATCTTATTTGGAAAATAAATTTTCGTAGGCTTACCTTCTTTTTAGAAGTTTATAACCTCTCAATCAGCTTTTCTTTTTAAAATAATCTTATAAGATGTTTTGAAAAGTTTACAAATTTAGTGGCTATATGTTGGTAGTCATTTGTTTGAGGATGGCCAGGATCCATAAATGGTTGCCTGAATTTGTGTTAGGTATCTGATTAGATAGTGAGTGGTGTTCGTAAATGCTGATTTGTAAACTTGATGTAATTTCATGTCTTGTCGCAGGCTCACGTGCTGCAATTGCTAGTTAATGTGCATGTCCGATGGAGGCATCTCAGTATTGAGAATGAGTTTCCGTCCTTCGTTTTTAAGATTAGACCTAGCATCTTTTATCAATAAGCTACAAATAGTCCACTTAAATGCTCTTTAGTTGGGGTCTGGTTGGTTTCGTGTATAGTAGTTTTACTTACAATGCAGTGTAAAGTGGGACGCCCAGAGCATAGCTAGCAGAACTTGAGGAAAGAGGAGACTTTGAGATTTTGGTTTTGCAAAGCTTTACTAGGTTTCTTTCTCAGACGCCCGTTTCACAACGGACCAGATATCTGTTATTTCATTTGATGTGTTTTGACTTGTAATCTTATTAGTGCTTCTCTTTTCTTTCAAACCTTGTTTGTTGAATTTTGAAGAAGGATGAGAGATGTTTTGAATGTTAATTTACCATAACTCATGAGCTAGTTTGTTGTTATCAATGATGAAATAATCAGGTGGATGAAATTGGAAGTTGTTGATCTGGTTTTCAACTTTTAAACTTTTATATCTTGTTTCTGCTTTTACATTTTCAAACTTCTCACTTCTTGAAGAGTTCATCAAGTAGCATTGTTTTAAAAATCCTAGCCTAGCCCCCAGCTTAGGCGTTAGGTTCTCTTTTTTGCCTAGGTTTTTCTTTCGATTAGGTTCCGCTTAACCCTGCCTAGTTTCCCCCTAGGTGGCAGGTTGACTAACGCCTAGCGCTTTTTAGAATGCTGTCAAGAAGTGAATGGAAGAAGTGAATGGACTCTGTGTTATAGACTTATAGCCCATGCTAACATGCTTTACGGAAATAGTAAAATTTTAAAGTGTCTGCTTTGTGAATCATGATTTGCTGAGTTGTGCTAAATCGTGAAGATGAATGCATTATGGTATGTGCCTTGTCGGTAAGTGACACCATCTTCCGTGGTAGAAACAGGAAGTTATCTTGACAAACAAAAATGTCCACTAGCATTAGCATAATCGAAGTTAGGGCTGCAACCTAATCGAGCTGAGACGAGCTTTTGAGCTTGGCTCGTTTATTATCGAGTCGAACTCGAACTTGAATTTATCGAATGTATTGATGGCTTACGAACTTTTCAAGTTTAGTCGAGCCTAAACCAGTTTAGTAAATAACAATTATAATATAATAAATTTCTAAAATACATAATATATCTATTAGAATCTATGATTTTATTCAAATGAATAAGTTTATTGAAATATTTTTGTATTTATCATAAGTGAACATATAAATATAAATATTAAAATTAAAGCCAAACTATTAATTTAATTTAGACGAGCTTACTAACGAGTCTGTTCATGAGCTAACAAGTCAAATGTCTCTTAAGATTTTTGGTTCATTTATTTTAAGGAGCATCATGAAACAAATTCAAATGAGTTTTTATCTAGTCGAACTACGAATAGCTCACGAGCAATTTGGTTCATTTGAAGCCCCTAATTGTAGATTCGTAAAAATGGGAATCCTGTGTAAATGCCACAGCAAAGAGCAAACATAAAGGTTTATTTTCTCTGTCAATCAACAAGGGCAGTAACATGATGAATGGGGTTAACTATATCATGCATGTGACTCAGTACAGTAACTCCATAATCCTTTTGACAGTACATGCTAAAGTGAAATATTTATTCTATTATTTAGAATTATTGACAAAAATTGATTTGATGGGCTGCATTAAATTCTAAAAATACGAGTAACGAAGGATAGAATATATTTTTCCCAAATGACCTCTTGGCCGTCCATGCGCAATACAGACTTGGACTTTGATTCCCATCACCTGGTGATAAACAGCTTTTTTTCTCCGCCTCTCATAGTTTTTCTATCATTACGCTACGCTTTTTTCAACCTTTCCCATCTCACATTTAACAAATGGATCTGTCAAAAACATTAAAAGTACTATAGTCTATAGTATTATTCTCCACTTTCTAAAGAAAGCATCTCAATTGAGCAATCACATGGGCTCGAATTGTCTTTAATTGTTTAATTGGTTGGCAGAGCAAACACCCTGCATGTGAAAAAAATTAGAGATCAAAAGATTTCTAACACAACAATTAAATTACAACAACTAAGCTTTTAATCCCATTATGTGGGATCGGCTGTATATATCATATCACGCCATCGTTTGTTGTCAAAAGCCATATTTTTGTTTATTTCTAGATATAACATGTCTTTTTTTATTTGAATGAATAATTTCCTGCCTTTAGAGGTGACAAAATTTTGCCCGGCCCGAGGTTTGGATCAGGTTGGGCCGTAGTTTTCCAAGCCCAAAAGAAGTTAGACTTATTTGGCCCGTCCGGAAAATATGTGTACATGCATTTCATAATTTGGTTGGGTTGGGCCAAGCTTTTCCGTGGACCAACAAATTCCAACCCAACCCAGAAATTTTCGAAAGACCAATGGGCTCAGGCCGGGTTGGCTCGGCCCGTTGCCACCTCTACCTGCCTTCCACACATCGCACGAGTGCATCTAAAAATCTCCTATAAACATACCAAACCATCTTAATCGCTTTGCTCTAATTTTCTCATATACTGGTGCCACTCTCACTTTGTCTCTAATTTAACATAAAATTAAGTTGATGAAAGATGGGGGAAAGACAGGAGAAATAGAAAAGATTTCATATCATTATGTAACCTCATGCATAAGTGAACAATTCAAACAAGTCTTGTGTAATTTCAAGTCATAAACATTTCAAAACACCCCAAAAGCAAGAAGGTTGTTATCCTACATTTAAACTCTAAGCAACTATGAACAATCAGCGGTTTGGTTGTCATCTTCATCGCGATAGATGCTCTCAGCCATTTGCCAAACCTGTACTGTGTTGTCCTCTGCTACACTAGAAATGACCCATGCCTCATTTTTGTTCCACGAAAAATCGGATATCTTTGCTTTGTGACCACCATGAGAGAATAGGAGCTCGGGCGGACCATCTTCAGCTTCCCCTTCTAACTGCTCATCTCCAACCCTAAAACATGACCAGGAATAATGTAGTCCTCCTTAGTACCATTATTTACAAACAACAACATCAACAAACTAAGCCTTAATCCCACTACGTGGGGTCGGCTAAGTACCCTTATTTACAAAAGGACGCCAAAATAAATTCAGTATAGCAAAAATACCTGTTAAGGTCCCAAACCATCAACCTTCTGTCATCAGCAGAAGACGCCAAGATAGTTTCATGGTTTGGATCCCATTCAACTTGGAATACCTCTTCCCTGTGTATGAAAGGAACATAGCAGTCAATATTCAATACTTTGGAAAGATTTATTTGTGCTACCTATGAGAAAAGCAGTGCGGTTCATTGATCAAAAGCATTTTAGTAATTTGATAACTCACATTCATGCGAAAACCGTTCCAACTGGTTAATCATCAAAATGGAAATTAGGATCACCAGTTAGAAGTTCTTAGAACCAAAATACCCTATACGTATTGTTTACTATACTGTGAAAGATAACGCTCACATTAACTTGTACTTGGTAAGCTCTTGATTCTCTTCTCCTTTTGTTGAGATGTTGAGTTAGAATGAGATTGTCAAATGATGCAACACTTGTTCCAGAAATTCATCATTACTAACGGATTATATCAGGAGACTACTAAATTCCTGTATTGCCATCATGGACTAAAAGGGAGTTGGCCATTATTAAGGACCCATTTTTTGGCATAGATTTCGTGTTCCACTTTGTATTCCACTTTATTGGATGAATAACACGTGTTTTTTAACATAAACATGTGGTGCAAATCATTTAATATATCTACACGTGTCACTTACCCAAATGATGGAATAGAAAGTGAAATCGGAAAATGGAATAGAGGACCCAAGGTCATTTCGTGGGGGGTTCCCTTCAAGCATTTTTAGAAGAGGATTAAATTCGAAGTGGTTTTCAGATAATTGTCCTCAGAGATGAACACTTATATTATTTAAGAAGTGGTTATTTAGAGATTGAATCACAAAGAAAGGACTTACATATGACTGCTAAGAGCATGCAATGGAGAACTCAAGTTCCGCATATCAAACAGACCAACTGTAGTATCAGAGGATGCAGTAGCCAATACATACTCGTTAAATGGGTTGAAGGATAAATAGTTCACCTGTTTGAGAGAGATGAGACATGTTATGAGACGTATAAATGACAATACGAACATGAACAGCAGGAATATACAAGACATTAAGGATCTGAAAGATAAGTTTCATTGATAAAAGGCAGAGATCATGTATTCATCTATTATAAATAGAAAACTGGAAATATGAAAATATAGTTTAGCGACATTAATATATGAAAAAACAGTTTATCGACATTAATATAAGCTTCAGTGATTAAGAATCTAAAACATAGTGATGCTCATGCAAAGAAATACAGCAGAAAAGTCCTTCACCTCTTTCTCATGTATAACAACAGAGTGTTGGAACTTGTTTGTGCGCAAGTCCCAAATCATTAGTTTGCAATCATCTCCTACAGAGCCAAACAAGTGTTCGTTCTTTAAATGCCATGATACATCCTCAACCACATTCTCATGGCCCTAAAGCAACAGTCATAATGTAGGAAGTTAACAGACCATGTCGCAACATCAACACATAAGCTCTTGCTATCAACAGAAATAGCTCTGAGATTATAAGCACAGGAATATGCTATAGAAAGGTACATAGATGATAAGTTACCTCATAAATATAGTTTGCTTCAAGCACTTTCTCTTGAGGCATAGCAGAAACATCCCACAAACAAATTTTGCAATCATTTGAACCACTCAAAAGATATCCTTCTTTCATTGTGCTCCACGACAAACCATATCCTTCTTTCTCATGGCCCCTCAATCTCAAGTCTGGATCACAAGAAGCATGGTTGGCATCTAGCTGCTTATTAGAGTCAAATACATATACTTCAGAACCATTGGTCTTTGCAGCAATTATCGCCTGGTTTTGTAGCATACACCGAGCTCTATTCACTTCTCCATCAACTTGAATTTTCTGGACTATCTCTACCTGCATATAAGCAACATGTTTCAGAGTCAACAGCTTATCATGAGTATTGTATTCTTAGTTAAACCCGGTCTTCTAGGAATCTACGACCATGCAATGAATAGTAAGTCTACATACAGATAACCGCCTCAGATGCATTGCGGTGAAAATAACAAAATACATGGTAAAGATGACTCTGGAAGAGTAATTGTTATGTTATTCACCATTAACATCATGGATAAAACTATCAAGGGATCTGCTCTAATTTGAGTCACCATTAACATTTTCTCGTGATTCAGATATTACTTAAAATTTTCCTCACATCAAGAACACCACACCACGTAACTACTCTAAATATTTGAGCACAAATAAAAGACAGACCCGTTGTGGTGGGCATAACCCTGTATTTCTATATCAAAACGTTAATATACTAATCTTTTTGTATTGACTTCCTTGTTATACTTGAGCCGGTTCCGAGATTTCAAGGGAAATGATGTTTACAAGGAGTGTTAAGGTTGGTTTCCGCAGTTTACACTCATATCATGCTGCCTAAATTGTACTTCCATTTCTATCATTGCACATTTTCATGGAGTCAAATGCAGAGGAGGCATACACATGCTATGACAATCACAACCTAAATGCCTAAACACAATTTCAGAATAATCTCAGACGCAACTGATTCTAACACAGTATTGGATATGCGTTCAATCTTTGTACACGCCTCAGGTCAGGTACATCATATCTTAAGCACATTATCTTTTATGTTTCAATTTCATTTAGTGTCTTGGCATAGAACGAAAAACCAATACAGCATATATACTATCTAAAGCCCAAATCTACGTAAATCCCTGCACCAAGTTCTAACACAAAGAGCAAGCCCCCAAATAAAATAACAATTTCTAATCAGTATACTATTCAAACATATGCTGCTAATCTGCTTACACATAAAACTTGCATTTAAATAGTAAACACACTATAACCTTTCATTAGGTACTTTGCTCAAACAGTTGGTGCTCACACATGGAAACACATAATTCACAAATAATGCAAAAACAGCACCCAATAAAATTGAAATAGAAATCAGTAATTGACTACAGACCTTAGGGATGATGGAGTTATCGAGGTCGACTACGATTGCGGAGGAGGGATCGCGGGGGAGGTACGCGTCCGCGACCATGAGAAAGTTGGGGTTATCATCAGAGGTGTGGGTCCCCAGGATCAATTTGTGGACGGCGAGGTCACCACCGTCGGACGAGGGCGGCAACGGAAGCCACTGGACCGTGAGAGACGGCCACTCAAGGGAGTGGCAGATCACGAGGTCGTACAGCAATGGCGTGTTCTTCTTCCACACTGAAAACTCCTCCTCCACCACCTCTTCCATCTCTCTCTCACTCTCTCTCTCTCTCTCTCTCTCTCTCTCTCTCTCTCTCTCTCTCTCTCTCTCTCTCTCTCTCTGATGCGCACACAAAATGAACACGCAGTATAGGTATTTCTCCACGCACAGCTGCCTGAGAAGCTTATAAGAGGGACTTTTCCCGCCAAATGTGAAATCCGAGGGAAGATTTCTGGTGGCGGGGGTCGGCCTGTTTGGGGGTAGGGCTTTTATAGTTGGGCTTTTCCGCCTGACGAGAGTCTAGTCAATATAGGTTTATAACATTTCATGGGCCTAATGTTAAAGCCCAACTATGATCTAAACACGAGGCCTGGTTAGAGATTTAGAATCTAGTCCCAGTATGAAAGAATTCAAATAAGAAAACCTCAACCATTTTTCTTTTGAATATAATTTCAATAAATTCAAATAAAATTGGATTTAAGATTCATGTGCATAATTGTTATTAATAAAGTAAAAATGCTACACTTGAATTATTATGTAAACTAACAACAAAATTTCAATTTTATATACAATTATATGCATGAATGCTTTTCCAACTAGACAAATGTTCTTCCCAAACGCGACGAGATCATTTCTATTTCATTGAATGAAAGACTCGTATACAAGATGATGTCATAATTATACATTTGTCTTTCGTCCGATATATGGAATAGAAAAGTTCATCCAAAAATAGAGTGCTTCAGTTGTAATAAAGAGTGCAATGTTAGACGTGATAACGTAAAAACTAGGAACATTTGCAAAACAATGTCATCATCGAGATATTTTATTGCCTCTAACTCTTGGGCACTAAAGGAGAGAAAAATAACATGAACCCACCCACCAAAGAGAAGAATCTTCAAGTAATACCAAAAGAAGAATTAAATTTAATCAAGAGAAAAAAATACAAATATAAAATATTAGGTATTTCTTAAGTAAGAAGTTATAGTAGTATAATAAATAATAATCCCCACCCACCTTACACGTCTACACCATATTGTCTTTATAACATACTTTTGCAGAAGATCAATAATACCTTTTCATTACTTTTGAAAGATACTGTTTTATAATTTTAAAGGACATCTACACTAAATATTTTCAAAGTGATTCCTACTTCCGGCTTTCATGCCACACTTTAGCCAATTGTACCATTTGTTCAATAAAAACCCAACTAATTTTTGGTAAGCACGTCTTAGACGTCTAAGTGACAATTACAAATAATCCCAGAGGTTTTAAAAAATACAAAAAACCACCAAGAATTTTAATTTTGTCTCAGATTTTCTACCTTTATAAGTAAATTTTTCTTTCAAAAGCTTCCCATCTTTTATAAGAAATGTTACAGTTACCACCTTAAATTTAAGACAAAATCAAACATTCAGTATTTTTTGCAATTTTGAAAACCTTTAGTTTTTTTTTTCTTTCTGATTAGTCTGAACTTGGAATTTTGTCATTATCCCAGTATCTAATTAGGAAAAACGAAAAAAACTATTAGAAACTCGATTCGAGATCGATCGGTAAAAGCTTGTTTGAGCTCGGTTGGTTAACATAACGAACCAAGGTTGAACACATTTTTTCATTCGATAAGATGTAAATCTCGGCTCGAACTCGACTAACAAAAGGAGAATAAAATATGTGTAAAAATATCAAACTATTCGAGCTCAATTGGTGTTCGGCTCGCCAAAAGCTCGTTCGAACTTAATTCGATAAATAATCAAACAAGCTCAAACACAATTTTGAAAACTCGATTAAAATTCAAACAAACTTGAACAATACGATGTTCGACTCGACTCGTTCACACCCCCCTACATCTAATAACACTTAAACGCACTAATTACCAAAATGGTGCTGTCCAACCAAAGTTTCCATTCACTCAACTTTAGCCTGTCTTCAACCAAACACATAAAGCAACATAGTGAATAAATAAAGGTAACGTCCATTGCTTTTGCATGATGATTGCGTACTTGACTTTAAAGAAAAAAATATCACATGCCCATATCTTCTAACATCACAAGATATTCATTTTTTTTTTTTTTTGAGAAACAAGATATTCATTACATATACAACCATATTGAAAATACAAAATCACACTTGAACAAACCACTAGACCTAGCAAAACACTTAAAATCTGCATAAAATATCTCACAACCACATTTATAGTAAGCTAATAACCACCTAAAACTTTGCTTAACAAATATCATCATGCTAAAATTATTACATGACAGCACATGCCGTTGGATTTTCATCACTGAAAGCCGTAGTGTACCGAACTTCGGTCGAGCTCGCCCGTGCGAGATGCGAAACGTGAGGGTCCTGCGAATATCGGACATAACCGGCCGGGGCTCTCTTATCGTACGTACCAGCCGCATAAGGGTGCTCGACAACATCGTACGGGATATAAGGCCAGATCTCGGCCTTTTTTCCCGTGCGGTGAGCCACACGCGCCACCACCTTCTCGGGTTCGACGTAACCGACAACGGTTAGCTTGTTTTGCTTCGGCGTCACTTCCACGGAGGTCACCCCTCTCATTCCTTCAACGGATCTTCGCACCTTCCTCTCACATCCTTCGCAGTCTATTTTAATTTTGATCTCCACCGTCTGATTAAAGAACACGAGAATGTCAATAGGTAAAAAGCAATATGTTACTAAAATCAGCTGACAGAATCAAGATCTTTTAGATTGTAGATGCAGTATCAAATTTTGTTCTCGAATATTCTTCAATGCTACCACTTTTCACTTTTGTTGGTATAATTAAAGAAAGCCAAAACTAATGCGAGAGTTTAAGAGATCAATAATTTGCTAAAAATTGCTGCAATAAGTGATTACCAGTTTGATAAATTTTTGCAGCCTGATTTAGAACCGATTTTTGATTTGATACCGAAAACTCTTAAGATTTTTTTTGCCGCATAAGCACCTAGACCGGATTGTTTGACCATATAGGCTGATTTTTAGCCAACACAATTTTTGCACGATTTTAGCAAAGCCTCTATGCCGATTTTTACAACACTGTTTTGTATTGAATACAATATCAATATTCTTCGTTAAATATCCCAAAATACATAATTACAACACAAAATTGACATACTTTTTCATTTTACAGAAAAAAGTGAGGGCCAAATACAATCCCAAAATTTACATATAAAAATAAAAAAATAAAAATATTGGGGGAGGGCCCCTCCCAACCAAGGTAGGTCCGTCCCTGGCAAAAGTGATTAAGTTGTAAAAGAATTTCATTCTCGAGTAAAACTTATACAGTTTTGCAAACTCTAGAAACAAGTGAGAAAACAACTATTTTTTCTATCTAAAACCTGAGAATCACTTTTTTTCAGTTTGCAAACACTCCCATAGTTCCTAGCAAAATTATTGAGTAACAACAATTTAAACTATCGGCACGTAAACAGATATAATCTAAAGAACTTGTCACTTGTGCTTCTCTCTGTTTTTCGCTCTTGCTTGAAACTTTATACTTGCTTAAAATGTTTCGAGTGAATGCTTTCAAGCATAGATGCTGCAAATTTCACAAATTTATAACAAAATGCAAAGGTGAATACCAACACGAATCATACTCTTAAATCTTAATCAAATCCCATCTAATTTGATTCGAAAAACTATTTAGTTTAAATTAAGGGAAAAGGCAAAAAATAAAAATCCTAATCCAAAAAACTACCAAGAGCTAGATGACAAAAAAGTGAGGCCACACTGTGAAAGGTCTAAAGCTGTCACAATTTTGAGGCCTCAACCTTTTATTTTATTCCAGATCTGACTCAGATCTTCTTCTGCTTCACTAACATAAACACTATTATAATACAGAACGTTTGATTGCAGATAATTAAACCATAGAATGCATACATCTAAGCACATAAAAAAAAAGTATAAATGCTCACAAAAAAAACGAGAACGAGATCAAGCGTCAGTTAACGAGATGTATAAACAAAACCACCACAATCCAGATTTACTTCCTTATACCAAAAAACACACACATCCACATGTGTGTGTGCGTCGGAAAGAGAAAAATAGACCTGGAGTTGTTTGCGTCTCTTGAGCTTGGAATGGCCACCTGAGCAATCAAACATGTTCGAGAGATGATCCAAAGCGCCCATTTCTAAACGATTTGAGCTGTTAATTTGTTTTCTCTCTCTGTATATGGTATAAGAGTAGTTATAAGAATGACTGGAGCAGAGAAATATCCAATTTGAGCTGATATTTTTACCTCTGCCAACTGTTTGACGAATTGATGGACACTTGTTTGTTTGTTTTTTGGCTTAGATTGGGACCGAGTGAGCTATGTTTTATAGAAGCAGCTGACACACGATATGATACCCGACACAAACCCGATCTGAAATTACTAAAAGAAACCTAAAAATACGAATACGACTGACATGAATTTGACATAATATTATCAGATTTTCTAAAACATACTCCATCCGTCCCATAAAGAAGACAAGTAGAAGAATTATCAAATAAATGTTTGGGATTATAATTTTCATATTTATTTTATAAATTTTAATTTCATTAAATTTTTATATATTTTATATATAATCCAAAACCAAAAAAGAAAAAGATGATTTTAATGACCATTTTTTATATGTTTTAAGTATAATCCGAAACTAAACACGAAAATGATCCGAGATGTCATCCCTAGCTAAACATTAAGGTACATTTTTTAAAATTTAAAATGCACCGTTGGATGACGAGGTCTGGAGTTGAAGGATGGGCGCCACGTGGTGTCTTGGTATAGGGAGGATGTTGGAAATTGGATACCTCTGCACCGACCCGAGTTTTTGACAGGCTAAAAGATAAGAGAGTGAAGGTTCCTGACAGGGTTCGGATCCCAGTGGGACACGCTTCACTTTCGGGGGCCCACTTGATAGCTTTTTCCCATCACCCATTTTTTTTTCTTTTATTTTTAGTTTTAATATAACCTTAGGTTCATGGACCAATACACTTGGGTAGATTTAAATCCCATAATGCCTCAACTGAGTGTTTATGTCGGCCCATCTTCTTTTCTTATTTCCACGAAAAAATCGGTCGTGTAGGGCAACCTTCTCTCAATCATATTTTTTTCTTTTTCAAACATAGTAGACTAGTTGGTTTATAAATGACACCCACATGTCACGGCCCTGGTTATTTCGGCTGCGGCGCCCTGAATCTGAGGTCAATTTATCCCTCGCTTCCCTAGATTATTAAGTGGTTCAAAACTGAGTAGAAATGGTGAATTTTCTTCTTCACCATCAAGTTAAAACTAACGACATCTCCCCGAACTTAACCTGGGTAGACTCTCCAACATCCAAAAAAGCCATATGCGCATATAACCACAAACTAGTCGAAAGTCGTATACAATCGTTCACATTACAATACAACAGTAGTCGTAGTGTAACACACACCAATGTGACAGGGCGTGGGCCAAAACTAAATAATGGGGACAGTCCTTATCTTTTTTTTTTTTTTTTCTTTTTTTGACTATTTAATTTTTAATTTTTAAATTTTAATTAATAAAGACTATATGTGGGTACCATATATCATTTCATTGCGGATCTTAATTGCAAGTAAATTCTCAGGATTGCAGGCCCAAAATGAGAGGTCTCTGAAGCTAAACTACATTGAGCACATGTGAAGCCGACTTATAAAAGGCCCACTATGCTACAAAACCCTTTGTAGAGTTTGTCGGTTCTAAGTTTTAATGGGCTGTGGCCCAATTCATATAATAATAATAATAATAATAATAATAATAATAATAATAATAATAATAATAATAATAATAATAATAATATAAAATAAAATACTTCCATACAATTAATGCATATATGTTTTTTTTGTCGAATAATGCATATATGTTTAAGCAACATGAATTTGATCCAAAAGTAGGGATATAATTTTTATTTTAATATATATTTTGTAAACATATATTATAATATAATTTTTATGTATTCTTACATTATATCTATAAATTGACTATAATAAATAATATTTGATAAATATATAATTTTTTTAATTTTTTTAATTTTTTAATTTAATTTAAAACCTCGCAGGACAAAATGAGTCGATCCACTTCGCCCCGTTTCTATGCACGAGCCGCCCCGCCCTATTGTCATCTCTATCCAAAAGTGGGGGAAAACAAGACGTTCGAACTTCCTGGTTAATTAAATAAGTGAAATTAATTAATAAGAACTTCATTAAGATGTCGGTAATACACCCCGTCTCTTTCCTATGCACATCAGCTCGTCCAATACATATAGAGCAACCCCATTGGACTTGAAAAAAATAAGAAATCAAAAGAAAAAAAAAATCACTTATTGCTTCTTCAGATTTGAAGAAACAGAAAAGCCAAATATTATTTATGAGTAAATAACAAATCAAATGTGTGTATAGATATGTGAAGTATTGATTCGCCTCTGTGCATGGATCACGGGGCGTAACAAATTTCTAAAATTCAATAGTCAAAGTTGCATCGAGTGCCATTTATTTTTTTTTTCCCAATTTTCAATAAAGAAGAGAGAAACAATCATAAATTAAGATGTACCTTACTTCCATTTCACATGGTACGTGAAATCAGCTGCCAAATGTAGGGATCTTTCAGTGTCTAGACAAACACATATTATAATTTTTTATTTTTTGGGGTAATGTTATTAGGGTTATTATATATTAAATAATTTAACGCTCCAATAACATAGGCTTTTGGATGAAGCGTTATTTAACATGGCATCAGAACTAGACTCATATAAAGAAATCATGAGTTCGAATTCTACCGCTAAAAATGAATAATTGAGCTTAAACAATTAAACTTTTAGATAAAATGGTTATTCACTAAGTTATATGAAATAAATATGAAGATGGGTTGTGCTCACTCGTCATGTAATACACCTATATATGTCATGTCAAAGTTTAGGACAAATATTTAAAATGAATCTTTATTATTTGAGTACTGGGTGGACTCGGGTTTATAAGTAAAAGTCATGCCTCTTTTTTTCCAGAAATGCATTTTTCAGGACAAAATCGTCCGAAACGGATAATATCAATTGGGTAAATGCTAGTTACCCATGTTTAGGGTGGCTACAGTTCCGAAACCACCAGTTTCAGTTCCTCCAAAATCCGAAACCAGAACTTTTTATTTTTTTCTGATAAGTTTTTGAATATTTTTTTTATTAATTTCAGTTCCAAAAAAAAACACATGAAAAAAATACTTGGACTTAATATTCATAATAATATTAAATTTTTGGATTTTTTTTTGTGTGTAAACACTCCCAAAATTATTGGGATGTACTTAATATTAATAATAATATTAAGTTGTTTATGTATTCTGTTAGAGTATAGAGAAATTAAAGTTCATATAATTTGCCTACAACATTAATATTTTTTGTGTGAAAACATTTGGTAGTTGATACTATGAAATAAAATAAGAAAATTGATAAGCCGCTTGCATCATTTAGGAAGATATTTTCAAGCTAACCATTCGTATTACTTGGGGGGAGGGGGTATAACAATTTTTTTAGGGGGAAAAAAGAGTTCTAATTACTTTAAATATTTTATTTTGTCTGTACGAGTAGGGGTGACAATTCGGGTCATCATGTCGGATTTGTGTTTGACTTCGGGTTGATTTCGGGTTATGCTTAAAATACATCGAAAGTTAATGAAAATTTAAAATTACTATGTTTTAGATAAATTCGTAACATCGGGTCGTATTCGTGTTAGTCGGTTTCGGGTTCGAGTTTTTCGTGTTCGTGTTCGGATTTCTTTCAGTAACTTTGGGTTCTTGTTCGGGTTTCGTTCCGTGTCAGACATTGTCACCCCTATGTACGACCACTATAGTTAATGGAACGTCTACCAATGACTTTAAACCATAAAAGATGTCCACATTGTATGCAATTGCCTATCTATAATTTTAAATGCTGGATGAATCGCTATATGCCTCAATAAATTCAATAGCAAGATCCAATTTAGGTGAAGACTGAGGTAAATCATTAACAGTTCCAATGAACAAAATGCTAAACTAGGACATTAATATAAGAATTATTTATATGATCTGATCATGTGAAAACTTAAGGGTGGGAAAAATTAATATTTGGAAATATGAGCTCAATAATCAATATCCTCATTCCAAGTTTATTGAATGGATTTACAACTTTTCATCAAGTGGATCCATTTGAGTACGCTAATACATATTTATCTCTTAACAAGATATCTTAAAATAATTTTGTATTTGATATACATCCAACCATAATTACCTAAATACCCTTTGCACATAGACAAAAATATAGCTAAAAGGGGCTAGGATCCGTGTCTTTTGGAATCCCAAAATTTCAAGCTCTAAAACCGACATTGTTGTTGTTCGTTAGTTGATATTAGTTTGTTAGTTGATACGTCGTTGCCTTGGGTCACCTAATATTATTTTGTTAGTTGTACTTGTTAGTTTCTTGGATTTTTAATTAGTCGTATTGTTCCTAGGACCAACCGATTTAGAATAATATTTTAAGATAAAAAATTATCACATTGAGGGCCCATTTTTGAATCTCGCTTAGGTCAATCACAGTCCTACTGTTAACAAGATATCTTAAAATAATTTTGTATTTGATATACATCCAACCATAATTACCTAAATACCCTTTGCACATAGACAAAAATATAGCTAAAATGGGCTAGGATCCGTGTCTTTTGGAATCCGGGTCGTGACCCGACCCGATTTCATTTATTCACCTAGTCACCTTGTTTTTCTCGATTTATTACCAAGCGACTTTACACTATAAATACCCCAATTAATCATTTATCGGAGTTTTTCTTATTAGTTTACACCATCTCGGGGGACCATCCCGAGCTAACAACGCTCACTCTTTTATAGGACACGAACCGAAAGTACCTAGACTCGAGACGAAGCGAACCGAACGGAAGTACATCTGATTTATTAACCCGAATCAATATTCATAAAATTCTTTTATGCTTATACCTTTTTACTGGCTATAAGACGGATTTATTAACAAGAGATCTTAAAATAATTTTGTCTTGATAATATTCTTTTGCTAATTAAGAGATAAAGGCAAGATGGAAAAGTTAATGTAGCTAGCTATTATTTGAAATAATCTACCACGGTTCTTGAATTATTCTTTCAAAGTGTATTTTAATTATGGTGTTTCACATCTTATTGCAATAATATTATAAAATGATATCGATATATTAATGACTATTAAATTAACGAAATTTGGAATAAATGATCTGAACTTCGTTTTTTTTGGATTCATTCAAAAGTAGTCTCCCATAGGAACGTGAACTGTTACCCAGGAAACAAACACTATTATTAACAACAGATGCAACCGATACACGTTAAAAGGGGAAAATATTAGTTGGCACGATATCGAAATTCAAATTCTCATTCACATAGTATAAGATTTTATTAAATTGTGGGTCAATGAATTATAAGATTTTGATAAAATTAATTCTATTAGAAGTGTGAATATAGACGTGATGTTGCTTTTTAGGGCATATCACTTAAGTCAACTGGGTTGACCAAAATCTTCTTCCCGAGAGGGAAGTCTTCACGCTAGTCCTCTTCCTGAGGGAAAAGTCTTCTCTTCTTCCTCTTCCCAAAAGGGGAAATCTACTCGTATTTTTCTCCTTGAGCTGGTAAATCCTTTGATGGGAACTTGTCTGCACACACGCGCCAAACGTTAGAGGGCCCAAGGAGTTATCCCAGGAAGACGGCTCCGACGCTCAAGTCAATGGTGAACGAGAGAAATAACAGTAAACGAATATTGTAAAATAATGCTTAGGAGAATACTAAATTCACTTACAGATAATAGAAAAGACCTTTTTATAACTGGGAGATGGGCCCCATAGGCCGTGTAGGAGAATTTTGTCTATGGGTCAGTCCACATAGGAGAAAAACGGTGGATTGGGCCAAACCCGGACTCCTTTGGACGGATTTAATTATTAAGAACCCATTGGACAATTAATATTAAATAAACATATATAAAATGAATTATATATTTAATTTAATAAATTCCATTTTTGCCCCAACAAGATGTAATTCCATTTTAAAATTTATGGGGTTATTACATAAAGCCCTTGAGGTTTAGGCTAATTACAAAAAAATCCAGAAATATTTCAGAATTACAAAAGACCACATCAAGTTTGACTATGTCTTAAATATAAGTGGTTAACTGTAATATTTCTATAATGTCAGGGAGAGTTTTGAAATATCTTTTGCTTGTGAGGAGAGAAAATGTAAGACAAAATCAAACCTCAGTGGGGTTATTGTAATTTTCAAAAATCTTTGGATTTTTTGGTAATTAGCCTAAACCTTGGAGGGTATTTTGTAATTTATCCCTAAATTTATTTAATACATGGTTCACTATTTTACATTTATATGTATATATGATGTACTGTGGAGATAGAATTTGGGACCATTGAATTTTGTAGAGAATTACTACAGCAACTGCAGAAACCAAAATTATTGGTGCAGTTGATGAATGCATCCATCCACAATGATGGTGCTGCTCATTTACAGCAATCTCTTTGACTCTTTAAGATTCTTTAATTTTTTTTTTTTTGGTTAATGTTATGCGAGAATAATAGCAAATAATTTTCAAATGTTATTTTTTCTTGGAAATACAATAATTGTATACTGCAGCCACATTTTTAAAGGTTAATTATATACTACCCAACTAATAACAACCCAAGTCGTTGCGATTTTGACATGTATCTAATTTTGATTTTTTTTTTTAAAAAAAATAAATGCACATGTCATAGTTGGACGCACGTCACGATCAGATGGGACTTGGGTTCTATCCAAATGGATAGCATCGAACAAACTATTTTTAAGCATGTTTGCTATATATATGTTTGATGGTATGTGACAATTGGATCATCAACTTTTGCTATAAAAAACTACAATTCTTTGAATTCTTTCATAGAGAATTTAAAGATTTATAAAGTTTATAGTACTTGAATTTAGTATTGTCATTTCCTCAAAAAAAAAAAATAGTATTGTCATGATATATGAAAATATATGCGGTCAAATTCACACATTAATGCTGTACATGGCACCAGTAATAAGTGAGTTCGTGACAGTGGAAAATCACGAAAAAACTGCCAAACAATAATTCTTCATATTTAATGTTAGAGAAGGGCTAGCGTGGTCCATCTAATATTTAGGGAACAAAAAATACAAATTGTAATTTTATTGTTACACATCACATATAATAAGATAAATATCGCGTATATATAATTAATTAATTTCAAATGTATATTTAAAAACATTTTATACAATATATATTACAAGAAAAAATCAATCTAACTGCAAAAAGATTGTAGGTAAGTGTTCAGATAAATGTAAAGTGTATGTAAAATCATTTTAGGTAAATATTTACCAATAAAATCTAAAATTATTGGTAATTGATCGGTATAGATTAAGAAAAAATAATATTTTTTATTATGTAAGTAAAATATATATAGGTAACCATAAAATTTTGTGACAAAATTATTTATGTCGATAATATATCGGTAAACTGAAATTTTCTTGTAGTGATAGCATGCATTTGTGATATTCAATAAAAAATTGTAATTGAAGATCCAAACTGTCTTAAATTAAATTGGTTCATAATAATTACGGATAATTACAAAAATACACTTGAAGTTTGGGCTAATTAAAAGAAAATCCAAAGATGTTTCAAAATTACAAAAAAAAAACATCAAATTTAATTATGTGTTAAATTTAAGGGGTAACTATAGTATTTTAATAAATATCAGGTTTTTTTATATGTATTTTACTTATAAAGGGGGAAAATGTAAGAGTAATCAAACCTCAAGGGGTTTTTTGTAATTTTCATAAACCATTGGATTTTTTTAATTTTCTGTAATTAGCTTAAACCTCAAGGGTGTTTTTGTAAATTATCCCTAATAATAATAATAATAATAATAATAGTTCCCTGAAACATTTGCAACTTATTTTCACTGCAATAGTAAATAAGCCTCCAAGTTAAATGAATGATTTTGAATTGGACATTATTCGAACTATATGTAAATTTTTTGGTTTCTTTTTTTTTAAAAAAAAATATTTTTTCATTTAATACTATGTTATTCAAAGTTTATTTTAGGAATAATTACAAAAAAACTCCCTGAGGTTCGGGCTAACTACAAAATAAATCAGAATTTTGAAAACTACGAAAAACCCCTTGAGGTCGACTCTGTTTTACATTTTCCCTTTTCATAAACAAAAATTATTTTAAAACCCCCCTTGATACTTGCACAAATATTACAATTACCCCCTTAAATCTTAAATAGAAGCAAACTTGTAAACTGAAATTTTCTTGTAGTGATAGCATGCATTTGTGATATTCAATACAAAATTGTAATTGAAGATCCAAATTGTCTTAAATTAAATTGGTTCATAATAATACGGGATAATTATAAAAACACCCCTGAGGTTTGGGCTAATTACAAAAAAGACCCATAGATATTTTAAAATTACAAAAAATGCTATCAGATTTGATTATGTGTTAAATTTAAGGAAGTAATTGTATTATTTTAATAAATATCAAGTGTTTTTTATATGTATTTTACTTATGAAGGGGAAAATGTAAGATGTAATCAAACCTCAAGGGGTTTTTTGAAATTTTCATAAACCATTGTTTTTTTTGTAGTTAGCTCAAATCTTAAGGTTTTTTTTTTTTTTGTAATTATCCATAATAATAATAATAATAATAATAATAATAATAATAATAATAATAATAATAATAATAGTTTCATGAAACTTTTGCAACTTATATTCATTGCAATAGTAAATAAGCCTCCAAGTTAAATGAATGATTTTGAATTAGACATTATTCCAACTATATCTCAAATTTTTGTTCTCCTTTTTTTTAAATTTTTTTTAAATTTATTACTATGTTATTAAAAATTTATTTTATATTAGGTGTCGTGTGTGGTGAGGTATGGCGACGCATGTGGCTATAAAAGAGTTCTTGAGGCAACCGATGATGGAAGTGTATGTAAACGAGGAAAGAAACATATGTGATGAGAAATAACAAGGTTAATTTCCCCTTCATCTTAAGTTGTTTTTTGTGTGGAAGAAACTGATTTTTTGGTAATGTTTTCTGCATATATCACATTCACTGGACATTATTGATTATGGGCCTAGGTCCTACAAATGTGTGTGTTCTTGAAATTATTTGTATTTAATTATCATGTGATGTGAACAATTATATAATTATACAAAAATAATTTTCAAGTAACAATTGCAATCAGTTGAGGTCAGACTAGAACATTTCAATAATATATAGCTATTTTTTTTTTTTTTTTGACATCATGTATAACTTTCTCAACACGTAATAGTTGAAAAATTACAAATATTGAAATATCTAAAGTCTAATCGAAAGACATAATAATGTAAACGTTTCAAATGATATGTGCCATTGCTTAGGCAGTTTGGCCGAGCTATCACCTGGATATTTTTTTAGGGATAATTACACCTCCAAAGGTTTTGGCTAATTATAGAAAAATTCAGATATATATCAAAAGTACAAAATCCCCCTTATGGTTGATTATGTCTTAAATTTAAGAGCGTAACTATAATATTTCTATAAAAATCATGATGATTTTTGAAATATTTTTTTCATATGAATTAAGAGGGAAATATAAGACGGAATTAAACGTCAAGGGGTTTTTTACAATTTTCAAAAGCCGCTGATTGTTTTTTTTTTTTTTTTGTAATTAGACTGAAACCTTGGGCATTTTTCTTGTTTTGTAATTATCCCTATTCTTAAGGATGCATTTGAATTGAAGGGATGATTTGCATAATGGATTTCAAATGACCATACATAAATTAAACCAAAGACTCGATAAATAACTCAAAACAAGATATCAAGGATTTGAAATCCACGGTTTTATGTGATTATCGAAACAAGCTCGATGGATCTCTTGTTATGAATTTAAAATTCTTAACTCTAAATTCATCAATTCAAATAAAGTCTAAAATTATTTTAGTAAACACGCATGATGAACTAGTAAATATATATATAACTATATATATGTAATTCATATATAATTATATACTGTATTTTACTAAGGAATTATAAGATAATTAAATTAGCATAAAAAATAATAAAATCATGGGCATTTATTTATTCAAGGTTGGCAAAATAGACGTATACCACAAAGGAAATTAAAAGAAATTTCCTTGATTTTTGACAGGTACAATATGAATTGCCATGTAATGGTAGGAAAATGTGATTTTCAATCGATAATCACGTGCCTCCTCAACCTTTTCTCAATTAAGATTGAAAGAAAAAGATGTCCACGAGGGCGAGTTGTCCATTCACAATTAATAAAATAGGTACAATTTTTACCATGTTAATAAACTACAATATTTAATAAGTAGATTAATTATGGTAAACGAGTCGAGTTAGTCGATACATAGTCAATGGCGTAGCCAGGACAAAGATATAATAATTTGGATGATCGGATACTAAAATGAGGTGGTAAAATAAAAAATCATGAAAAAGATATAAATTTCAACTAATATATATTTTTTTAAAAAATTTGCCTAGTAATAAAAATATATATTTCTTAAAAGATTAGCCGGGGGTTGGCCAGCCCTGCTAAATCAAACATAATTTTGTTTAAGTTTGTTTGTATTTTAATCGAGAAAGCTTGGTTGGAATATTAATCGAATCGAAAAAAACTTTAGTATAAATTAAGCTCAACTTGATTTTTTATATTTTATTATTTTCTTATTTTTAAAAAAATTTGCCTAGTAATAATCGAGGTCAAACGAGCATTTATATTTCTTAAAAGAGTAGTTTGGTCTGTTTTTCAGCCCTAATTATGGAATTCAGATTTGACAAATTAATGGTTTTCTTTTTCTCTTTTTGTCTTTCTTAGGCAATCCATAGTTAACTTATTAATTTATTCATAATATTTTCAGAACTTTGCACTTGTCCCTTATGCATAGATTGCGGGGTAAAATTGCAATCTTTCCTTAACCATTAATAAAGTACATAATAAGATCATGTTCATGTCATTGACGAAATCGAATTTGTTAATTTATTTCGAATTAATAAGTTAATAATGATGAATTAGTTAGACGCACCAACTAATGGCTTATGGCCACCAAATAAGAAGCGAAAAAGCGGAAAACAAATCCACTAAAAGTCCAATATTACACAGTGTCGTGTTTATCATAAGATAAGGATCTTATGATGAAATGATAAGTGCATTTTTGTTCACATTTTTATAACTCTTTTTAGATAATTTCTTTAATTTTTTAGTTCATTAATCAATAAATTCAAGAAAAATCACATTGGCTTGTTTTGAATGATGAAGGTAAAGACTTGAAACAAAATCGTATGGATTTTATGAAAATACAACAAAAACAAAGTCTTGATCGAAAAGAAGGCAAAAAAAAAACACACCCTAGTGTGTTGGGAAATATGGTCATGCTTCAAAAAGAGAAAAAACAAAAAAGCGTTTTGAAAGCATGGCCGTGTTCATCGTCGACAAAGAAAACACGCCCAAACCGTGTTTAAAAAGCACACCGCTTTTAAGCACGGCCGTGTCTTTTCCCTCCGTTTCAACTTTTCTATGCGAAATTATGGAGGCTTTTTCTTTTGCTTTTGGACAACCTTTGAACAACTTTTTACACCTCATTTTGCTTCACCAAACTCTTTTATCACATGAAAACAATGATGCAAACAACTCAACTATGGAAGTGGAGCATGGGTTCAATGATGCAAACAACTAACTATGGAAGTGGATCATGTGTTTAGCAAAAGATAGATTATTGATGTGTGTCAAATTAATGGTTTAAAAGCTTTTTGGGGCATTCATTTTCATAGAGAGATTCATTGTCTTTTCATTTTCTAAGTTTTAAAGCAAATTGTATTGAGTTAACTTAAGTTAATTTATTTGGATTCAACATATTTTGGTCTTGAATAAGAGCTAAGAACTTTCATTTTATTTCTTCCTACTTTTTGTCAAAGACACGTGTAGCTAAATTTCTAAGTGTTTGAATGTAAAACTTGAATGAATTTGTGATTCTTTCCTTTTTAATAAAATTCCATTAATATCAATCTCATTCACAATATTTCCTATAATTAATTTGATTTCTATTCTTCATCGTCATTGACGAAAAAGAACTCGAAAAGAGTTTGTTAATTTAAATCTTTCGAATTAATAAGAATTAAAATAAATGATGAAACTTTTCGTTAATCAACTTAGATTAGGAGTTTTTCACCTCGAGCAAGGGTTTAACTTAAATCGAATTTTTACTAATAATGAGATTTTATTAAAATAGGTTGGTTTTTGCCACCAAATTTTTATCTTGTTAAATCAAAAAACAAAACAAAAGGATTTACATTCAAAAGTCCAATATTTCTTATTCTACAATCTACTTTTATTTGGTCTATTGTAATTTGTGATTTCTTCAAATCTTTATTTTTCATTTTCCAACTTTACAATCAAAATCTTATATTGTTAGATTAGATAACAAAAAGAAAATTATTACATAATAACTAAAAAATCAATTTAAAAATGTATGAGATAAACTTTGAAAACAATTTGGGAGATAAACTTTGATTATCATATTATATTTGATTTAAAGTGTGAAATGAAGAATTCAAATAGGACAATTTTCGTATGACCAGTATAACTATGGAGATAGTGCCCTAAAAACATTAATTAGAAAGTCCAAAAATAAAAGAATTATATAATATATTTGTATAGTCGGGACAGAGTCGAGGGTTGGCGGCAGCAGTTGCCCCCTCAACTTCGAATTTTTTTCAATAATTAATATCAATTTTGTATATAAAATTATTAAATTTAATAATTTTGCCCCGTCTAAAATATAAAAAAAAAATACCTCTTTATTTATTATTTTTAAGAAAAGATAAATCCTAACTGCCCCCTGAACTTCATTTTCTCGCTCCGTTTGCTGTGTGGACATTCACTAGCTAACTACTGCTACATTGAGGAATCTCTAAATGCATATGAAGTTAATTGTAACTTCTTGAGAAAACTCGAACAAAGAAATTTGCTTTTAATTCTACCATTGGAGAAAGAGAATATATAACAAAGTCCATAACAAAGAGAAATTTAGACATTAATTTTTTAAATTTGGTCAAATATCTCATTGAATTTCTATAATTTTTTAAAAGGTGAATTACAAAAACCATTCTTAAAGTTTAGTCTAATTTAGCTTCTTTTTTTTGTAGTTAAGTAAAATCGCATGATAGTTATTGTAACATATATTTTTTTCCAAATTATAGCATTTTTTGATTTTTTTTTTGAAAGGATCATTTTTTGATTTGAAGAGAAACGTTTGTGTCATTACGAGTTAATATCTTTATATATTTCTTAGAACAATGACGAATTTTGTTTGGTATATGTAAATTGAAAATGATTGAAAGACCATTGTTCCCAAAAAAATTCAAAGCCACACAAATTATAGGAGATACATGCATAAGATCTTTTAAAAAAAAAAACCATATATATATGGCTTTTAATTTGTTGCCATTGTTTTTGCCGGCCCTCTTAAAGTCACAAGTCATGAATCATGTCACACAAATCACAATGCCATAAAATGTTGAAAAGTCTTCTCCTTCTTAAACTTTGATATATATATTTTTCTTTTTTTTTTATTTTTTTATTTTGGGTCTTAAATGGTTGTTCATCCATCGTTTCTTCAAACATAGGACGCAAAAGCAAAATGTTGACTACATGTAAATGGTTTTCTACTTTTCTCTAAATTGTACCACATAATAAGCTTTGCAATTAAATGGTGTATGTTCTTGAAACATGCGATTATATGATCATGGGTCAATTGTAAGTCTATTTTTATAGTAGTTGTATTTGTTTGATCATACTTAGTCTATTTGTGATTACTTAGTCGTTACATATTATTGTGATTAGAGATTAATCCTGAGCGGGCAAGGATCGACCGACCATTATCAAGCTGATTAAATTGGACGGGCGGGCGACCCACAAAAATACATGGCCAAGCTTCATATCGAAAATATATTTTGTATATGAAATTATCGGCGACAAAAAGACGGCCCATCCCGATCCATAGTCCGGTCGATCCGGCCAAAAAAAGCTTTTTCAAAATATCAAAGCCCAACTCAGTCCCAAGTGCGGGCGACTGTGAAAATAAGATCTAAATTGTGATCATAGTCTATATTATACAAAATACATTTAAATTTCAAATATTTTATTTTTTTATTGACTCGTCTTATTTTCATTGACCAAAAAGTAGTGATTTTGGATGATGGAAATTGAGATGTCAAATTTTAAATTACCCCACTACAAACCCTAAATATTGTGGAAAGGTAAAACTCTCTTAAAGTGGTAATGGTGACAAAATAGTCATTGAGAAAAATATAAAGATTAAAAATAAATGCACATGTTTTGTAATCATTTTTTTTAGTTTTTTGGGTGTAAAATGACATCCATACATTTCCCACAAGATGTTTGTTTGATATTTTGAATATTCTCAAACCTTATCTTTATGGCTTCTTACTCTTTTTTTCAAACTTTTTTAAGAAATCCCAAATTTTTCGTTTTTAAATATGCAATATGGGTGTTGAATTATAGATAACTGATTAATTTGATCATATTTATTATTACACATACAAATAAATTTCAAATAATTTTATTTTTCTTATTTATGGATACTCATCTTATTTTCATTGACCAAAAAGTAGTGATTTTGGATGATGGAATTTAGATGTCAAAAATGGCTAAAAAAATATTTAAAAAATTACCCAAAAACTTTTGGTTTGTGGAAAGGTAAAATAAACCGATTGATTCCCTTTAACATGGCAATCTCATGTCACAAACATAAAACCTAGTGGAGAAAATCACCACTAATCTATAGAAAATGTAAGCTATGTTTAGAATTTTGAAACTTTAGAGAGAAAAAAATTCATTTTAAATATTGTAATTTAATAATGCTATATTGAAAATATTTATTTTTACCTTTTTTTATGTCATAGCCTTAGCCTTAGCATTAGAGAAGAGGTTTGGAATCCTATTCTCCATCCTTTACAAAAATGACAAAAAACTGACAAATCCCTGATGCCATCTCTTTTCTATTATTTCTCCGCAAAATTATATTAATAATTAATAAAAGCCGAAAGTGATGCGTTATTCACACACACGCACAAACACGCTTTTATAGCCTCAAACCTCACAAAATGCACCCCACTTGGAATTGAATTTCTACCACCTTTGAAAAATCTCTGGCCCCCATAGTTTAAGTTTAGTCACAAAATCTGCATGTGTACGCCCTTTTCTCAGCATCCACCTTTATTGCATCACAAGAATAGAGATTTAGAGAGAGAAATAGAATAAATAATAAATATCTAAATAAATGGATTAATTGCACTTTGCCATCTAAATTGCAGCGTTTTTTCCACGTTGCCCACTAAATCTCGAAAATATATTGTTTTGCCATCTGAATTGTATGACTCGTTGCACTTTACCCTATAACCAACCAAAAATTATAATGTGTCAACTAATGATATGCTCAATTCATCTCTTAGGGGTAAATGCAGAATATTAAAAATTAGGCATGCAAAAAATAAATTTCAAAAAATTAGCAGCTAAAATGCAAAAATTTCACTACAAGAAAATTACAGTTTAACGATAGAATTTACCGACAGAAATGATTTTATCACTAAACTTTACAGTTACCTACAGAATACTTACAGAATAAAAAAATATTATTTTTTCCTAAATTACACCGACAAATTACCGACAGTTTTTCAATTTACCGACGATTTTCTGTAGGTATTTACCAACGTTTTTAGATTCTGTAGGTAAATATTTTACCTACAATAATTTTATCTACACCTTATAATTTTTCTTAATATTTATCTATAGATTTTTCTGTAAGTAAACTGGTTTTTTTTTGTAATATAATGATAGTTTGGCGATCAAAATAAAATTATACTTAAATAAATATATAAAAAGGGAAAAAAGGGTAGAAAATCTAGAAATCTAGGCCCCCACCTCCTCTTTTACCTTTTTCAGATTTTCCAATTACTTTATTCAATTAAGATTATCTAAATAATAAGTTAACAACCCCTATAAAATTTTGTCAATATAAATACACAAGACACCCCCACCATCTTTGTTTTCTACAATGTGTCCCCCTAAAGCATTAGCCTACCTCAAACCAAAAAAAATAAAAACCAATATATATGTGTGTCATAGGTATTGCCAAACATAATACATAAATATTTTTTACTAGTGTAGATTAGAGGGGGTCTCAAAGTCTATTCTATTATTTCTCCATCACTCAAGAAAGAAAGAACAAATCAAACTTCTTGTTTTTCAACCGAACCCCACTTTGTTTGGTTCATCTTTCGCTGTGTTTGTGTTGGGAAAAAAGTTGGAATAAGGTCCTTAGGAAAAGGGATTTTGTTTTTGGTTTGTTGCCAAAAAAAAATTATATATATTTATTTATATAGTTATCAAATGGCAATTCAAGCAAAGATGTATTTTGGGGGTTGTCAAGATTTGTTGATGGACAATGCTTATGGATTAAATAATCATCTCTGTCAAAAGGCCCAACAAGAACAACCATTGATGCAGAGAGTACCACCGTTTCTCCCAAAGACCAACAATATGGATGGTGATGATCAGTTCTCATTGGCATTTTCACAAACAGTTTCTGCGCATATTGAAAATCAGAGAACCGAAATCGATCTGTTCATCAATTCACAGGTGGGTTTTTCTTTTCCTGTTTTGTTTTTTGTTTTTGATTTTGATTTTGCTGAACCCATTTCGTTTTTCGATTTTTTTCTGAATTTTTTCTGAATTTTTTTTGAAACAGAATGAGAGATTGAGAATGGCGTTACAAGAACAAAGAAAACATCAAATATATTCATTCATGAAGAAATACGAATCGAAATTTCAATTCCTAATCAAACAGAAACAAGAAGAAATCGAAAAGGCAGCAAAGAGAACCATGGAGCTCCAAGAATTTCTCAGAAGAATCGAAATCGAGAACCAGACATGGCAGAGAGTGGCGAAAGAGAACGAAGCGATGGTTGGATCATTAAACAGCACGATCCAACGGCTGAGAGAAACCGCTGCCAATGACGCAGCTGGAGATTCTGGGTCTTGCTGCTTAGGAGAAGAGGAAAAAAATTGGAGCAAAAAACAAGGAAAATGATGATGGTTTGCAGGTTCTGTAATTCTAGAAATTCGTGTGTAATTATGTTGCCTTGCAGGCATCTCTGTTCGTGCAGGGTTTGTGACGGGTTTCTTGATTCGTGCCCTGTTTGTAAAATGGTGAAGAAAGCCAGTATAGAGGCGTTGATTTAATGGGTTTTTTTTTCTTTGATTGGCTTTTTTTTTGAGGCCATTGATGGTGATGATGAAGATATAAGAATGTTAACCAGCAAATATTTGCAGGCTCTGTTTTTTTATTTATGCTTTTTTTGTTGAATAAGTGAATGCACATAATTTTAAAATATATGTATATATGTATATTTGCCTTTTTTGAGCATTCTTAAATAATTAAATATTTTCATTTTATTTATCACTGGATAAATGCAGAAGATGAATAGAATCCATTTTTGCTAAGATTTTGAGGCTTTTATTTATTTCTATGCTAAAGAGAGAGTGGGTTTTTTTTTTTCTCTCTTTCTGCATAGGTTTCCGTTTTTCTTCTTCTTTCATTATTTTTGTTTTTATTATTTATTTTTTGGGGAAAATGCAAGATTAATGTTGCTGTTGCGTTGCATGGGTTGCAACTTGCAATATTAGTTATGTAATTTTTTTTTTTTTTTGAGTACAATTACAAAGTGTTGATAGGGGTGGGATGGGTGGGGTTTGGTCCCAGTTAATAGGTTGGTTTACAAATGCTCAAATCAAAGGAGCTATAATCAATTCCCATTTTTAAATGCGATATTAGTCCTACACATTTTGATTCTTTTATTATGTTGGTCTCTTAAGTTTTGAATATGTGCAATTATAGCTATATAAGTTTTAAGTTTGTGCAAATTTAGTTATAGAGCTATTTTAATATTTCACTTATTCCCAAAATATAATTGATAGGCAAAATATTCAATTCTTTAATATCAAGCAAAAAAAGGTAACAAAGTCTGTTTTATTTACTTATGACTAGAATCTCTTTATCAAAAGGATGAATCATCCGCTAATTAATAATTAACTAATAATTTTGATGACTCTCCGTCCATACCGTATTGTCCCATCAGAATCGAATCTCCGTCGTCCCGAACAGAGTCATCAAAATTATTAGTTAATTATAATTGTTCTAAGTGAATAGAAGGACAATTGCCCAAATAATATAATATTATTATTTTATAAATGTTATTAAGTTTAGAATATATGATTGTGTTACTTATTATGATTTTAGTTTTTATTTTGAGACTACACTAAAAAAATGACTAGAAATATATCCGTTTGGTGATTTTTATATTGATTATTTTTTTTTCAAATTTTTATGCTTTATTTATGGCTAATCTTCGCCCGAACCATACCGTACCATCCCATTAGAATCGAATTTCCGTACCGAACCGTCCCAAACTTTCAGTACGACTCGAGACGTAGATTTTTACCTATGGTTCAATTCTAGAGATTTAATCAAATAATTTTAATCATTTTTTGTTAAAATTTCATAAATTAATTAATTATTAAATAATAAAAAAATAAATAAAAAAAACAATTCGAAAAAAAAAAAGAAACCTAACTTGGGCGCTAGTCAAACTAGCCCCCAAAACTAAATAATAAAAAATAAAAAAAAATGTTAGGCGTTATTGCGAATAGCACCGGGTAATAAGTCTGCTCAAATCTACTATATATTTGCAAGAATCTCCCACAAATACTATATACTGTTAAATTATCCAAAATTACAACTTTAAAAGTTATACGACTAATATTACATATCAATTGTACAATTTCCCCTTTACTTTTATTTGTTGGGGTGCATGTTGTGGATGTGTCCTTTTTCCATAAGAAAGGATTGGGAATATTGACATTGTTATCATCATATTATATAAATGGCGTGAATGAGTAAGAATCCATTCTTTTGCAAAGATATTGAGCCTTTTCTTATTCCCTGTTTGGCTGTTTGTAGAGTGGTACATACTACATAGTGCTTGCGTAGATGCATTAATTATTTTTATGTCCTTTTTTGCTTTTTACCTGTTATTTTCCCTTATAAATCCATGAAAGTGAAATATTTTTTTACCCTGAATAGTGTGAATTTATTCATTCAGATTCATTCAGTTTTCTAATTATTTTTTTTGCCCATTTTTAAGACATCAAAATGTTTAATAATTTCCCTTTTTATGGTTAAAGTTATCCCCATACCACTTCTCTTCTTTTGATAAACCCCTATTCAACTGAACATGAATTAGAGGCTACAGAATAGGGACATCTTTTTTCTTTCCTAGAATTACTGTTTTTTTTTTTTTTTTTACCATGGTGGGATATTTTTAATTTACTGTGGTGGATTGATTTGATTATTCATATCAGATTTTTTTTTTTACACTACTTTTTCTTGTTCTGTTTCATTGCCTGTTCATAGTACATAATGACATGATGCTGATGTTACAGTATATTATGCATTTCACGACTGCAGATGAGTAGAAATTTCATCAGTTGGGGCTTGGGGCAGAAAATTAAATAAAAAAATAAAAGCTTTGTTATTTTCTCCTTTCACATTTTCTGCCATTATGTGGATAAATTATTACCCTTGTCTTTTTACTTGTTTGGATGATAAGTTCAAAACAAGGTCTAGAAATCTAGGGTGGCAATTCGGGTCATCGGGCCATGTGTATGATTGGTTTCAGATTGATTTTGGGTTACGCTTAAAAAAATATAATAAATTAATAAAATATAAAATAACAATATTTTAGACAAATTCGTAATATCATATCGATCCATGTTAGACGCGTCTTCGTGTTTCTCAAGAACTTAAGTCGAGTTATCGTCAATGGCGGCTGTGATAAAGATATTAGGTTGAGTTGATACACGAAAAGTGAGATGTGCCGAATAAAAAACCCATGAAAAATCATATAAATTTCAACTAATATATTTTCTTAAAAAAGTTATTTTTATTTTTATAAAAGAGGGGGGCCGGGTTGGCCTCCCTAACTATGTCAATGGTTATCGTGTCGTGTTAGGTATTGTCACCCTATATAAATCTCCCATGTGAAAAATGCAAAATTATTTGGTCCTCAAATAGCGAGTTTTTAATATTTATAAGACTAAATTTGCAAAAAAAAAAAACCGTGGAAGGCTATTTTTGCAACACCTCAATTGTTATAGGACTAATTTTGTAATTTTTCGAAAGAATAGGACCAACTCAGTATCCTCTCTCCCTAAAAGGAGCCATGTGACCAGCACGTGCACGATACCTATCAGAAATCCAATCTCCGGCGAAAAAGGTCCTCAATTTGCGATTTATTTTTGTTATAGGACCCAATTTGCAATATTTAAAACCAGAGAGGACCAATTTCGCATTTTTCCCAATCCCTCATTTGTAAAAACAAATTTGGATTAAAGGTTTGTTTGGCAGCTAAAGGACTCTAAACGTTGTGGCCGTACCTAATGGACTTTTGGGCTTTCTCTATGGACCAAAATTTGTAGCATTTATACACTCAAATTTCCTAGTCCAATTTGACTTTTCACACAAATTAAAAAAAAGTATTGAAAATTACAAAAATACAAAATATATATTTGATTTGTCCTTATTTAATGATAGTGTAAATTTCAAAATGTATATTAAATAGGGTTATAATAGTGGAAGAATGAAAAATACTATTAAATATATAAAGTGGACTATATATTTTTACATCTCAAAAAGAATATTGAACTTATATTTGGGACGGATGAAATATATACTTATCTCCTAATTTTTCATTAAGCAAAAACAACTTACCAATTGACATATTTATGTGTGAGTTAGAATTTCTTTGTCACACCCTTTATTATTTATTTGCCTTGTAATTCAATGAAATTTGAGCCCTTTTTAATTTTGCCTTGTATTGACGGATTGATTGTGGCCTACAAGGTGCTGGTGCATTGTTTCTGACGTTGACTTAAAAGAAATCTATTTATCTTCCTTTTAATTACTTGTATTCTTGGGGAACTTAAATCTCAATAAGTACACCTTTGAACCCCCTTTCGGTTAGTCCAACAGTATTGTGGACAAAATGTTATCAAAAGTTTTATTCCCAACTACAAGAAGAAAAGGATAATAAGTACTACACGTTCGTCGATTCCTAGGTGTCACTAGTTATTACAACACTGAAAGTCCAAAAATATGTTTTTATATTTTTGTTAAGATTTTTAGGTGGTCAATCAACTTAAATATCACAATCGCCTCTCCATTGCAACAATAAAGCAACTAATCTAATTCACTGATGATCTTGTAGTCTAATTGGTTCTGAGTGAGATAATCAATAACGTTTCCATGAGAGATGAGGGTTTGAGCTCCCTAGGTATTATGGTGAAACAATTAATGTTGATGACTTCAAGATCGGTGTGGGAGGTTGAATCAAATGAGAACCTCGTGATTGGATAGAGTGGAGTCCAACATGGAGAATCACCAAGGCATGACTCTTTGTGCGCGGTAGTTGACGATATTAGAGGCGGGGCGTAGCTAAGGAGAGGCCTCCCGCCCTCGGCGCACCCCATATATTTGTTTGTCCTGTTTTTAAATGGGACAAAAAGGAAAAAAAATATATATTTTTTAAGGGGAAAAATAGTTGACCTAGGGGAAAAATTTGGGCTAAGGGAACTATTCTGGGTTGGTTACGCCTCCGTATTAGAGATTTGGGAGCCATTGTGATTCTCACTTCATACATGGCGCCCGAGGGGCCGGAGTTATTTTATCAAAAACTTGTCATGTGATAACATGAAATCTTGGTTATAAAAAAAAAAACTAATTTATATACGATTTCACTTTACTGAAAAAAATAACTTAATATTGTGAAAGTTGAATTTCGGCCCAACAAAATTCATATTCATTGTTTACTAGAGTCCAACATTTCAATGGACAAGCGCCCATTCATGCCGTACATGCAATAACAAGACCTGATCTCCTTCAAGTTTTGGGCCTTTGATCATAAACTTGGGGCGAACTTAATGATATCAGCTTATTATATCTTCAGCATTCTATTGGGCCTTAGCCCATTCCAACTCATGCTATGTACCTCAGGCCATTCCACCAATTCCAAGACAATGTTTCCATTCCCGTGTAAATCTTTTTCTTTTATTTTGTTTAACGATAGTATTTTATTATAACAACTCAAAACTAAAATTACAACTACAATCGAAGCCAACGGGCTAAGAGCCGACATGACTAACTAAAAGCCAAGTGGGAATTGGTAAGACCAATTCAAATTCACAACACTGACTAAAAAAACTACCCACCCCAAACTAAACCACTCCACGTCGGGAGACTTCAAGATCTTTAAATGGAGATCGTAACACACTAAAAAAAAAATTAAAACCAGGCACGAGCAACTATTACATATCTTGCAGTAACGTAAAATTGATCCGCCTACGAGTTTCGCAAATCAACCTAATAAAAAATACAAAAAAATAAGAAAACAATAACTATAGCTAAAAAACGAGAAAAAAATACAAAAATAGTCTCTCCTCACCCAACTCTCTCGGCTGCCGCCCATCATCTACTCGCCTCCGAGACACCTCCGTGGAGCTCCGACCCGCTTTCACCTTGGAACGAAAATATCTCATCTCCGAATATCACAAGGAACGCCATCGTCCGCCTCTACAACATGAAAAGCATGGAGGGGGAGAGGGAGAGGGGAGGGGGAGGGGGCACTGGAGGGGTGAAGAAGGGAATGAGAAATAGGTTAGGTTCTTTTTTTTCTAGAGAGAAGAAAAAGGAAGAGAAAAGGGGTAGAGAGAGAAGGAGAAGTTGTCTCCGTGTAAATCTTTTTCATGTAAACCTTCTGATAACAAATTAAGAACTTCTACTATTATTCCACAAAAAGCTTTATAGCATGGACAATTTAGGGTCGACATGAGATTCATCCTTAAGGACTTGTACGGTTATAATTCCACAACATATTTTCAATTTCTGATGTTGGAAAATAAATTTCAAAACTTTATTGGTAATTATGTGAAAATTAGGTCGGGCCAAAGTTGTCAATCCCAAAGAAAATCAATATATCTCAAGTAAATCAGAAAAGAGGGAAAAATAGTTGAAGATAAAGACATGCAGTTAAAACTGTCAACCCAAGTTGGTAGGAGTATATCCACTCACCTCCTCTTCTTCACCTGCAAAATCCTCTGCCCCTAAACCTCCCATTCCAATAAAGGGGGAAATTACAGGAAAATTAGGGTTTAGGGGTACAAATTTGGGGAAAAATGGAGAGGCTAATCTATTCTAATTCAGTCCCTTCCAAACTCCACTACAATTTCCCAATTCCTCCCCGAGCTGACTCGCACCGGAGACTCGCTCCATCTTCTTTTTCTTCTTCGACGTCGTCGTTTCCATTGCTTGCACGCGTGGAGTCCCGCAGAGTCAAACCGCTCTATTGCAATCTCCATGACCCGTATTTCGTATCCACCGAACCAATTGATGATTGCCCCGATGAGAATTTGTCTTTTTCCGGGGAGTCGGCAAATGGGTCGACGAACCCTAGCAACGATTTTTTGAAATTGATTGCTCAGAAATTTTGTCAGCAGCGAAAGGTACTAAATGCTGTGGATTTCTTGTTGTATTATATTGTTTATGTTGTGTGATTCTTTGAATTCTGTTTCTCTATCAATATCTGTTGTATGGATATGTTTCCAAGAAGAGGTAAAGAATGGGATTTTTGGTTTTTTATGTTAGTGAATAAATTGTTCTGTATGTAATTTTGTGTTTGTCTGTCCCTTTTCTATTGTTGTGGTCACATTGAAAGATGTAGAGTGAACTACAATGCATATTTGTTTTCCCCTTGATGCTTTATTTATTTCATCCCTGAACCGGAAGATATCTATTTTGTTAGAAATACAATATTTTGTTTTCATCCTTTTCGCCTAAGGGTATCCATAATGGTTGTTTTCCGAGATAACATCTCTGTTTTTCTTCGGTGAAAAAGAAAATAGTTGAGCAAATGTAACATATCGGATTCAATGTCTATACGGCTAATATCATGCAGAGTTCATTTTCAGTTACTTAGGTAAAACACGAACAAAGTCATGTCGAAATTTAGGAGAACTATCAATCAGTGTATAATGCACCTTGCTATATATTCCCATTTCAAACTTACGTTTGATAAAGGGGGTTCACCTTAGCTCCCTACCAATAAAAACCCTATATGACTCATACGAGTGATAAAGGAAGCCTGGTGAGGTGATCGTTGTTAACTGTTTTTCCTCATTGTCAAAATCTGATTATCTGCATCATATTTTCCCATATTTGAGATTACTTTTAATTAATTTCTTGTGAATGAAACAAATATGTTGAAATTAAAAATAAGGATAATTACAAAAAAACCTTGAGTTTCGGGCTAATTACCAAAAAAGCCAAGGTTTTTGAAAATTGTAGTAAACCCCTTGAGGTTTGATTTCGTCTTACATTTTCCCCTTCATAGCACATTTCAAAATCCCCTTGGCCCTTGACATCTATAAAAATACTACAATTATCCCCTAAATTTAAGACAGAGTCATACCGACGGGTCTTTTTGTACTTTTGAAACATCTATGTTTTTTTTTTTTTTTTTTTTTTTTGTAATTAGCCCAAACCTGATGGGTGTTTTTGTAATCATCCCTTAAAATATTGCCTCCAAAATCTGGCAAATTTGCATCCAATTCTATCTGCAAATTCTTGGTCTTGTATGGTTATGTTTCCATTGTCCATATTTCAGGTACTTAATGTTGGAAAAGTGCTATTAATATCAGCAATCTTTTTAACCTCACTCCATCCAGCCATTGTGCGACCAGCTTTCGCCAGTTTCCCAAGTGCAGCCAAAGCAGGGAATAATTTCCTTCAGAGTGAGTTACTTACAAGTGCCTGGACCGGCTTCTTTGCAGGTTGCTTACACACACTATCAGGCCCCGATCATCTCGCTGCATTAGCTCCACTTTCAATCGGACGCACAAGAATGGAAAGTGCTGCCGTTGGAGCCCTATGGGGATGTGGCCATGATGCTGGCCAAGTTATATTCGGCTTAGTCTTTTTACTCTTAAAGGATCGGCTTCACATTGAGGTCATCAGAACGTGGGGAACAAGAGTCGTCGGATTAACTTTGCTTGTAATTGGTGCAATGGGAATTAGAGAAGCTTCAGAGGTCCCCGCTCCGTGTGATGCTAGTGGGTATGAAAATCTTGCGGTCCCATCCATTGCAAAGAAGAAAATCGGATTCGCTACTTTTGCAACGGGGATTGTTCATGGGTTGCAGCCTGATGCTTTGATGATGATCTTGCCTGCGCTAGCTTTGCCTTCTCGATTGGCTGGTGCTGCGTTTCTGTTGATGTTCTTGGTTGGGACGGTGATTGCTATGGGGAGTTATACCGTGTTTATTGGCTCGTGTAGCGAGGCACTCAAGGATAGAGTCCCTAGAATAACTGAGAAGCTCACTTGGGCATCTTCGCTTATTGCGATTGCTTTAGGGCTTGCTATTCTGATTAGTCAGTTTTTTGGGTTTAGTTTGTATTGATTTTGTTTGGAGTTGTATTCGTTTGTCTTGTTTTTTTTTTGGGGAGTAGAAGATTTTGAGAGCAATTGTTTTGGTTAATTGAGAACTAACTTCATCCATGTAGCTTTTAGGCTTTATGTATATCCGATATGAATGAAATTTGGATATTCTATGTTCATCTCTTCTGCCTCAAAAAAGTGTTGGTTCACTTGAGAAAAGATGACTCTAAGGTTGCTAGAAGGACGAAGTTAAGGATTTCAAATTCATGATAACAAATTTTTTAAGTTTGTTTTTGTCAAATTCATTTTCGCACAAGTCAGTTTTATGTCGAACATTATCAGACTAGAAATTAACTTTCAATCTAAAAAAATGGCCTAAATGTTGACCCTTATCATCAAAGACTTAAATATGACAAAACACATTAGGCTACTCAGCTTTGTCAGTATTCTTGTCAACATACGAAGACAAAATACAAATACATAGTTTGAAGTGTGTTTTCCACGATACTGAGGTATGCTAATATACTTATGTGTTTGTTCATAGTAATACAAATCAGAAAAACATATGTCAAACAACATAGGAAACAATAGATATGGCAATTAGGTCAAGTCGGGCCACCAATCTTTAACATCGCTGCAGCCGAAATTCATTTGGACCAATTTTTCATGGTCCAATTTGACCCATATAGTGTATTTTGCTTCGAGACAATCGAATTGATCGGTCATTAGGCCTATTAAACCAGGGCAAATAGGCCCTACCTTTTCCGGACCCCTAAATTTAGGACCCAACCTGACTTTATCAACGAGCCAACCAACCAAGCCCAGTGGGCTGAACCCAAATTTAGCTCTAGGAAGCAACTAACTGAGGACATGTCTATACGATTAGAGATTATATAGTTGTAATTTTTATTTTCAGTGTAACATGATTTCTATTCTTTTTTTTTGTATTATAGAGTTTTATATTACATGTAGATTGTATATCTAATGTATGTATTCAATCTATATAATCGAACCGAACACACTCTTGCATCGCACGGGTTAAAAACCAGTTAGTTTAAAATGCGAGGTACTAGTAAAGCAAATTAATTTCCCACTCTGTCCTATTTTGAAAATCGCTTTGAGAACAAAACCAAGAGAAGTCGCATCGACACTCTTGCCATTGCATAGACCGCCCCAACCCCCTCAATAAATACCGACTCCGCATTAATTTATTCATCACTTTTGACTCCTTTTCGCAATTCTATCGCTCTTTTCCAGTTTCTCTTAGGTTTTGGGTTTTCGGAAATCTTTGAATCAAAAATCGATGTCAGGCGCCAAAACGATCGTCGTGAAGAGCTCGGACGGCGAGACGTTTGAGCTGGATGAGGCGGTTGCTGTCGAATCGCAGACTATTAAGCACCTGATCGAGGATAACTGCGCGGACACCAGCATCCCGTTGCCCAACGTCACTTCGAAGATCCTGGCCAAGGTGATTGAATACTGCAATCGCCATGTGGCCGCAGCATCTAAGGCCTCCGCCGACGTCACGGCAGCCGACAAGGTCGCCGAAGACGATTTGAAGGCGTTTGATGCCGAGTTCGTGAAGGTTGATCAGGGCACGCTGTTTGACCTGATCTTGGTAATTCCGATCCCTCTACGTTCAGTTTGACTGTTTTGCCCCTAGGTTTTGTAGTTTTCGGCAGTTTTGCGGTTACTAAGTATTTTGTCCCTGTATTTGGTTTCATTTACAGTTTTGCTACTGTAGCTGTTAACTGTTGATGTTTTCATTATGTTCGTTTGCGTATTGGATTTTTCTAACTTTGAATTTAACTATATTTTCGTGGGTTTCATGTTTTTGCTTGTGGCCTTTTGCTTCTTTACTCGTTCGAATTTGATGATGTGCCTTAATTTTAGTTTTCAAATGTTTTGTTTACTTTTACAGAGTCGTGTATGATTTATTTAATCACGATTCACGTGAGCGTGGTTCGAAATCTATGTCTTTTGGCTTGGTTTTCCTGTTATGAACTCGTCCTTAAATATGTGTTGGTGTTGCGGAGGATAATATGAGGTAAAGTATTTCTGTATGGGCTATTTTAGGAATGTGCATTATGCATGCCTAGATTTATATATGAGTGTCTGACAGTGGAGTTTTGTGAACCATTACCTTAATTTACACATGCTGCAGTATAATGGATTTGTTGATTAGCAGATTCACTCATGGTGCTGTAATGGATTTGTTGATTATTATCCCTGGGATGCTTGTTTAGTCTGAAATTGGATTTTAGTAGGAAATTTGTTCCGTTTGAAGGATTATGAAAGTACTAAATCACGTGGCCTGAAGTTTTTACGGTTTTCTCGACTCGCTCTGAGATCAATCTCTGCACTCAACCTTCAGTTTGAGTAGAGTGTTTATTTGCAATTACATATCAGTGTCAAAAGAATTTGGGTACACTGCTACCCTTTGTGTTTGCTCCTGGATTAACATGCCGTGTCATTTACATATTAATTTTTGTTTTGTTTGCGATAATTTGTGTCCGATTGTGTTTTTCTCATTTTTTCAGGCTGCTAACTACTTAGACATCAAGAGCCTGCTCGACCTCACATGCCAAACCGTAGCAGAGATGATCAAGGGGAAGACACCAGAGGAAATTCGCAAGACTTTCAACATAAAGAACGACTTTAATCCAGACGAGGAAGAGGAGGTTCGCAGAGAGAATGCATGGGCATTTGAGTGATAATGCCTGCTTAATGTTTATATATGCTCTGATAGTTCTGCAATATTCCTAGTAGTTGTCTGTGACCAAATGTCATCTGTAAATAACTTGGTATCTTGTTCTGCTTATGACACATTTCCTTTGATTTAACTCTCGTTCACCAGAATCGAACCTTAATTATTTACATGTTTATCACATTTGCCAAGGTTCATTTGGATGATTTTATTAATTCTAAGTTAGTTCATTGTTTACCCCTTGGAGGCTGCTGTGTTCCTTTTATATTTTCATGGAAATATGAAACTGTGGTAATGTTGTGCTTGTTATTAGAGCTGTCAATTTTGGCCTGGACGGGTGAGCTGGCCCGATCTGCCCGGTAAAGTGCCCGGACTTGGGTACACTTTCTAGGCCCGAAACGAGCCGATTTTTTTTATCCTGGCCCGTTAGGCCTAAAAACGGGCCTGGTCTGGTCTGATTATTTGCTTTGGCCCGCCGCCCCCCGTTTGACATCTCTACTTGTTATGTGCTGATATTTTGTGCCTTTCGGCCCTTGTTACATGTCTTTACCGTATTTGGGTGCGGATTTAAACTACACCGATGATGAAAGTAGTGTATCTTGTATTGACATATTTTTGATAGCACCACGAAAACATAGATATTATGTGTATCCAAGAGACTAAATGGGTAGGTGAGAAGGCTAAGACACTATATACTACAAAAGTTATAAGCTTTGGTATAGTGGAAAGGATAGAACTAGGAATGGGGTGAGTATCATTGTAGATCCTCTCTTCATAGATCAAGTAGTAGGAGTAACTAGAAAAGGAGATAGAATCATATCCCTTAAAATTGTAGTAGGTAAATCTAACTTATAAATATTGTTAGTGTATATGCACCTCAAGTAGGATTAGATGATGCTACTAAGGCTAAATTTTGGGAAGATTTAGAAACTCTAATGCAATCAATCCTCAAAATGAAAAAGTCATCATAGGTGGAGACTTAAATGGACATGTTGGGAAGGATAATGAAGATTATGAAAGGGTCCATGGAGGATATGGCTTTAGCTCGCGTAACAATGAGGGTAGAACCATCCTGACTTTGCGATTTGCTTATGATTTTATTATAGGTAATACCTTCTTTAAAAAGAGAGACGAACATTTAATCACATTTAAAAGTGGTCCTAACAAATCACAAATCGACTACTTTCTAACCGTAAAAACGATGAGAAAAATATGCAAAAATTGCAAAGTAATACCTGGAGAAAGCATCACCACCCAACATGACTACTAGTTTTGGATATCAAACTTATTAACATACACTTAAAAGAGAAAAAAATTAACATACCGAGAATTAAGTGGTGGAACTTAAAGAATATTGAAAAAAGAGATAATTTTGTCAAATCTCTAGTAGAAACCATTAATTGGAAAGTGGAAGACAAAGCCGATGAAACATGGAACTATGTAACTACTCAAATGAAAAAGATCGCAAAAGAAACATTAGGGGTGTCAAATGGTAATAAATGGAATAAAGAGTCATGGTGGTGGAATCAAGAAATCCAAGAAAAGGTAAAGGAAAAACGAACTAGTTATAAAGTATTATATTCCTGTAAAAACGAAGAAAACCTTAAAAGATATAAAGACGCCAAAAAAGAAGTAAGAAAAGCAATATATGAAGCAAAAACCAAGGCATATGAAGATTTCTATAAGAAACTAGATACTAAAGAAGGAGAGAAAGATATATATAAAATAGCAAAATTTAGAGAAAAACAAACAAGAGATCTAACCCAAATTAAATGCATAAAAGATGAAAATGAAAACATTTTAGTGAAAGACGAGGACATAAAAGATCGATGGAAGAGGTATTTCAATAATCTTTTTAATGAACCGAAGAGGAATGAAGTCACATTAGGGGAACTATGCCAATCTCAATCGAATAGAAACCGTACCTTTTATCGTAGAATTCAACTTCATGAAACGAGAAAAAGCACTAAACAAAATGAAAACGGCAAAGCAAACCTGACCTGTGATGATATACCAATTGAAGCGTGGAAATGTTTAGGTGGAGTTGGAATTACATGGCTTACTAAATTATTTAATGTTATTCTAAAAACTAAGAAAATGCCTCGATGAATGGAGAAAAAGTATATTGATACCTATATATAAAAACAAAGGGGATATACAAAATTGTGCAAATTACGGAATTAAATTAATAAGTCATACAATGAAACTATGGGAAAGAGTTATAGAAGCAAGAATAAGAAATGAAACTAGTATATTAGATAATCAATTTGGCTTCATGCCGGAAGATCCACAATTGAAGCTATACACTTAATTAGACGATTATGTGAACAATATAATGAGAGAAAACAAGATTTACATATGATTTTTATTGATCTTGAAAAGGCATACGATAGAGTCAACCGTGATATAATGTGGCGCCAGTATTGGAAAAAAAGAGGAATAAAAATAGCCTACATAGATGCCATAAAAGATATGTATGATGGTATAACAACATGCACAGACACCAACAGAATATCTAGTGAATTCCCAACACTATAGGTTTGCATCGGGATCCGCTCTAAGCCCGTACCTTTTATCCTAATAATTGATGAAATCACTAAACACTTACAAAAATCCATCCCTGGATGTATGTTATTTGCGGACGATATAGTCTTAATTGATGAAACAAGGGAAAGAGTAAATGCAAAATTGGAAGTTTGGAGAGAAGCACTCGAATCAAAAGGTTTTACTATAAGTAGAGGCTAAAACAGAATACATGGAATGCCACTTTAGTAAAAACAACAGAACAATGAGACGAAAGTTAAAATTGGTGGACATGAAGTGAGTATAACAAAGAGTTTTAATTACTTAGGATCTATAATTGAAGACAACGGAGAAATCAATAAAGATGTCACACATAGGATCCAGGGTCGGGTTGGAATAAATGGATGAGTGCATCTTCTATCCTTTGTGCGTAAAATACCATTAAAATTGAAAGGAAAATTTTATAAAACGGCCATAAGGCCCGCAATGTTTTATGGAGCGTAATGTTGGGCGACTAAATATGAACACGAACAAAAAATGAGGGTAGCAGAGATGAGAATGCTAAGATGGATGTGCGGACACACTAGATTAGATAGAATAAGAAATGAACACATTAGAAACAAAGTGGGAGTAGCACCAATAGACGAGAAAAATTAGAGAAACACAATTAAGATGGTTTGGACATGTTTATAGGAGACCTTTAGATGCACCGTGCGACGTTTAGAAGGTAGAGAATCACTCACACAAATCAAAAGAGGAAGAGGTAGGCCAAAAAGACTTGGAAAGAAGCTATTAAACATGACATGTTATACCTAGAAATAAACGAAAATATGGCTTATGACCGTAAACGATGGCGCGATATTTATCCGTATAGCCGACCCCACGTAGTGGGATTAAGGCTTAGTTTGTTGTTGTTGTTGTTTAGTTTAGCTTTCAGATATTGATCGGTGATGAATATTCATATGATAATGAAATGATTATGCAATATTTGCAATTAATTTTCTAAATCATTTAGGGGTTGTGTTTAGATTCAATGATCTCTGTGTTAGTATTTCAAATTGATACTAAAAGCTTTTTGGTTTGATAACTTCGAGCTCTAAGTTACTCTATCAATATGTGATTTTAAATTCATATGTAGTAGGCTGCAAAATAACTAAGTCATTTGATGATTGGATTGAAATTAATTTCTTTGTACGTGAGATTTCTATATTTTCAGTTTATTTTGTGTTTGATTTGCTTAGTTGATAAATGATAAGTTCATGCAAATTGTTAAGACACTTTTTTCGCTTGATGGAGTTTCCCATTTGATTAGATAAATCCAATTACAAAATGTATCAAATTGTTCGAGATTGACTCATTGACAATTTGACATATATCTAGTTTTATTATAATAGCTAGTTTGTTGGTTTGATAATTAAACTTTATATGCAAATTTGAGAAAAGATTTGTATCACTCCCGCTTATTCAATTCATTTACATATATATATATATATATATATAACTACTTTTAATTCAAATTTCACAAGCTAATAATTTCGTGGTGAAAGTAGTTTACTTTGAGGACATTCTATACAAGATGATGATTATGTGTTTGTTTGGGAGCACAACACTTAAATAAAAAATGGAGTTTGATAGTTAATTCAGAATGGACTTTTCTGATTACCACTTCTCCAAAAATCTCATTCTACTCAAGTTAAAATTATTATATCATTGCGACGGAAGTTTAATTATTATTATATCATCTGTTGAATACAGCCTCTCAATATTTTCCATGTCTTGTTTCATTGACTCTGGATCAACTTGCATTGTCAAAATTCAAACATATATTTTTTTTTTTTTTGAGAGAGTCAAAATTCAAACATATAGAACTGAAATTGGGTTCCAAATCGGAACTGGCAAAAAGAAAAAAAAAAAGGAAAAAGGAAAAAAAGAAAAGTATGGGACTGGCAAACAGACTGGCTGTTGCCCCACTTTTATTTTCATTTTTCAGCCAATAGCGTATCCCCACGTCACATGACAACAGTGAGCTTAGAATTCCTCACTGATTCACATTCGGAGGTCTTTACCAATTTGCTCATTTACCTCCAATTTTTCACATCTCGATTTTCATACGCAAATTAAATGGATTAAATACAAAACAGTGAGCATACCAACTTTCTTACAAGCATAAACGTACCCCGAGGAAAAGGCTTTGGATATTTGGAAAAGTTTGAAAAATAATGGCGGAGACTGAGCCGCTGCTGCAAAGCCGCGGCGCCGAGGAGGAGAAACCTTCGGAGCTTGAGGAACCAGCAAATGGAACTAGCATTGTTGCGAACAAAAAAGCTGCTCGAGTGGCTTCTCTCGATGTTTTTCGAGGCCTTTGTGTTTTCGTAATGTTACTTTCCTTTTTTTTTTTTTGATATGAAGACTGATTCTAGAAATTGGAGCTTCTGTATTTCATGAACTGTCGATTAGTTTGGTTCTGAAGTTATGTCGATTTTGCTTTGTTTGAAATCCGAGAATATCTTTTCGATCTGATCAGCGATGATTGTACCATGGTGTGCTAACAAGTAACAAATATGTAGTATGAAGTTACTTTTTCTTCTTCTTCTTCTTTGTTTTTTTCGTTTTTCTCTTTTTCCCAATTGTTTTACTCTGACACAGGACGTAGAGAAATGGAAACAGGAGCTCAATGCCGTTAGAAATTGTATATTGCTCTAATACGTGTTTTGCTGACAAAGGGTCATTGCGATGTGTAAATCATTGGTGCCAACTTTTTATTTACTGGGTGATGCTTATGACTATCTTGCTGAAGAGGTAGTAAAGTAAGACTGAGGTTTAAGTAGGTATTGAGCTGCATATGTGATTCATTGCACCTAAGGTAAATGCATTGATGTGCGTTAGAGAATCTCTAGATACTTCTCTTCTATGACATTGAATTTCTGGTGATTTTCTGGGTGTGAATCAAGGGATAAGCTCATAAAGTTTCGGCATGATATTTACGAGCTGTAAATTTGTGTTAAGCATGGCCTAGTTTCTCTGAGTTAATTTCAGTTCAGATTTGAATAATCCGAGCATAAACTGAGGTCAAATAAATTCACAAATTTCGTCTACTCATTTCACCTTATTGAATCAACTGCCAATTGAGCTTTGATTGTTTGAAAATTCCAAGAGAATGTACAGGTTTGCCTGTTTAACTATCAAGCTAAACTCAAGCAAGATCTCCTACGTGAACTCAACCCAAATCCATTATTACAATTTTTTCCCCTTCCCACCATTTGCTAGGGTAATTCTTTGTTTTAGGTGGTTAACTAGCATTAAGTGTTGGGGTTAATGTTTATGAGAAATTATAGAGTCTTGAGATATCAACAATGTTTCAACTCCGATAGATATATTTTTTACTGCACTCTTTGGTCTTTACGGATAACTGAGGGATTGTGATTATGCGATCTTTTTTTATTTTGACTTAAAATATTATTTCGTTTCAGCTGATGACACTTGTGGATTATGCTGGCTCGATTTTCCCAATTATTGCTCATGCCCCTTGGAATGGTGTTCATTTGGCCGACTTTGTGATGCCATTTTTCCTTTTTGTTGCTGGAGTTTCTGTGGCAATTGCATACAAGGTAATTGTACTTGTGTAACAGGAATTTTACCCGTCAGATCATTTATATTACAGATGTACCAGTTTCTGGTTAAATCTAGGCAATATCGTTTTTCCTTTTCGAGGTATTACTGTAAAAAGTGTAGCTCCTTTTGAACTGTAAACTATAAAATCTGAGTTATTTCGATCCACCTCAAAATAACCTCTGTGTCTTAAAATTTGCAGAAAGTTTCTGACAGAGTTGAAGCTACATGGAAGTCTCTCCTTAGAGCACTAAAACTATTCCTTCTCGGAATTTTTCTTCAGGGTATTTGAAGTAACTCTCACTTTGTATCTTTCTGTTAGTCATGTTATGCATGTATGTGGTACATGGAACATGATACAACAAAAGCTTGCAGATTTTAAATGGAAATGGATGAAACTATTTGTTCTCCTGTGATGAATTTGACATTTCTCCATCAAGGTTAAATGGACAATATATTTTAGGGTCCATAAAAAGGCAGTGTGAGGCGAAGGATGGGGAAAATACTTTATGGATTTTTCTTAAAGTGGAGTAATGATATAAACTCTAAATGACAACAGAGCTAAATTGTAGCAGTGATGATACTTTAAACAACTTTGTTGATGAAAGTATCTGAAATTTTCGTCACAATTATTTGATTGTCTTGTTTGTAGTTGTGGTTGGCAAAAATATAAAAGAATCATTTTTCTATAATGTACTTTTATATTTTTCATCAGATATCTGTTCGATATATTGATTTGCCGTTAAGATTCAAAGTTTTAATTCATTTCAGGTGGTTATTTTCATGGTGTTACTTCTCTGACATATGGAGTGGATGTTGAAAAGATAAGATTGCTTGGCATCTTACAGGTTCTTTCTACACATTTGAGAATTAGAGCGTGCAATTTACATTGTATTTTCACCAGTTAGCTGATGGTTTTTTTTTTTTCCTTTTTCTCATATCAAGAATTGAAGGGACTCTATTATGGAAGATATCAGCCTGCTAAATTGTTCTTACATATTTTATTTTCTTTAATATAGAGGATATCAATTGGATATGCTGTAGCGGCGTTGTGTGAAATATGGCTTCCATGTCAAAGATGGAGGGGAGATCGTTTCCTAGAAATTATACTTGGCAATGGTGAGTCAAAACTGGTGTGATAGTTAATAGTTAAAGAAAAATATAATTTCGAGAAGAATATATTTGTTATATCCTTATGCATGTGTACAGAGATTTTATCTCTTTGTTGGACTATAGCGTTACAGTATAGCTTCACCAGCAAGAAATTGCTTACGTATGCTCAATAAATGGGAAATTAGGATAAACATTTCTCAACCTCGTATAAATGTCTCCTTCCTACATATGTTATGTAATCTCTATGGATGGCAAGGGATTTCTATTAAAAATTAACTAGTTCGGTGAATTTTGTATCTATTCATTGTTATTGTATAGGATTTTATCTCCTGAAATTTTTTCGAAAATCCCTATTTGCAGGTGTGTTGTATTATTGCTGTCTGTAATATATTTAGGGTTCTTATACGGCTTGTATGTTCCGGATTGGCAATATATGGTGCAGTCAGATTCCTCCCTTGTGACTGCGAATAACAGCTTTGTTAATACCGTAAGAAAATATTCTGTTTATTGTTCTCCATTGTGACACTATATCTATTGAATTTCAAGGAATTTCTATTAAAGTAGGGCTGTTATTATACAGGACTCATTGAGATTATATATAATGAAAGGCAGTATGGGAACAGAGGAGAAATATTCTCAGAATTGGTTACACTGTTTATTTAATTTGATGTTGTCACAAAATTAATTTTGTTAAACCACAGGTGAAATGTTCTGTAAGAGGCGATCTGGGTCCTGCTTGTAATTCAGCTGGAATGATAGACCGTTACATTCTTGGATTTGACCATCTTTATGCAAAACCCGTGTACAGGAATCTGAAGGTATCTTCCTTTAGAAGATTATATGCTGTAAATTCCAGGTTTACGCAATGCTAATCGTTGATGCATAAATGTCCTCCCAAAGTGTAGGAATGCAATATATCCAGCCAGGGCCAAGTCCCAGAAACTTCGCCCTCATGGTGTCATGCTCCATTTGATCCTGAAGGTATTTTGAGGTAAGCAATATAATACTTCTGCTTTTCTGGATGCTATTTTAACCTGAGTTCCTCAAAACTAATTGAATGCCGATCTTTTTATTACTTTTTCTTTATAATAAATTTTAATATGTAATTCCTTATGTAGACCCTGTGTACTTACAGTTCACTCACAGCTGCTGTGACCTGCATTATTGGTCTCCAGTACGGCCACATTCTACTACAATTACAGGTGAGATACTGGATATTCTCATTTCTTTGCTTTATATGCACTTCAAACATAATTTAATATTGCTGCAATTCTAATTGTTGTTATGGAGCTAACAGCCGTCGATTATGTTTCAGCATCACAAAGAGCGGCTACGGATCTGGTCCTTATACTCGGTTTCACTAATGGGTCTTGGTTTGCTACTTTGCTTCATAGGTATGTATGTCTCCATATATATATACACACACACACACGGGAGATGGCTAACTTTTATTGATGTTGTCATGAGTGTTAAATGTTTGTTGCAACGCTTCTTTATGGCTCCTCCCTATTTGTACTGATAGAGAATCTTGATTCTTGATATGAATAGGCTTCTCTAAATTGTATTTGCATTTTGATACTGGATGAAACGCTATTCTTATGACGTTGTCTTCAGGGATGCCGCTTAACAAATCTTTGTACACAATCAGTTATTTGATGGTTACCACAGCATCTGCTGGAATCACTTTTTGCTTACTATATGTACTGGTAAGGCTCATATCTCCTTTAATTATTTGCGGAAATTATCTTGAAAAATTTGCTAACTGACCTACGGCCCTTGTCTTGAAAAAATTGCTAACTGACCTATGGCCCCTTTAAAGCCACAAATAAATGTAAAGAACCACAACTTGCCGGAGAAAACAAGATAAGAGGTTTGGCATCAGTAAAACAATGTATTTTATTACAATAACGTAAGCCTAAGCTCTGGCTTTCGGGTACATGGTAATTCACGCAATAGTTGTGTGAAATGCAAAAATAATTGAATGACACTTTGATGCTAGGCTTAAGTATATGCGAAAACCATATATAATTTGCCCACCATGACGTTATCTTTTTGCTTATTAATATCTTCAAGATGGATATGGGATAAAGACTTGGAAAGAAATAGTCTAGAGTTATATTTATAATTTGCTCCTGTTCTCAAAGTTACATTTTTTACGAATAGTGTATTTGTGGCTTGTGCATGTTAAACTCTCTCTATTCACAAAATAACATTTAAAAAATTTAGCTTACGCAACATTTTCCGGAACGTTCCACTTAGTTATTTGCTCTGGTTGTTGGTTTCTTGGTAATATCAGCAATCTTGCATATCTTGGTGACTTATCAACTTAACTTATTCATCAAGGAGGTTGCACCTTGCACCACAGACTTGAGAAAATTAATCGACAATGTTGATGTCGATAATCTTCTCGAATGCCTTTACTGCAGGTTGATGTTTATGATTGGAGATGGTTGACTTGTGTATTGGAGTGGATGGGAAAGCATTCACTATCTATCTTTATCCTCGTAACTTCAAACATAGTAGTGATAACGGCTCAAGGGTTTTACCTTAAAGCTCCTCAGAATAACATTGTAAGTGTTGTCATATATTGACAATGTTCTCTTTACAGTATCGTGCACTAATATCCTCAGCTATCGATTGACTAGGTACACTGGATCATTACGCGGTTCGTGCATAAATAAGTGATCCATCCCTATATATAAGCTGGAGATTGATTTTAACATTCTGTCTAGTAAGTTCTTTATGACAATAGTAAGGTGAATTTTTTTTCTTGTTCTGGCAACTATTACTTTTAAAATCTAATTGCATTTCGTAAAGGGCAAAATTGCAAAATTGGTCATGTAACTTAGGGGAAAGTTTCAACATTGGTCATGTTCGTCGTTAAATTATTAATTTGGTCCTATAAGTTATAAAATTGCTCAGTTTTAGTCACTGTTCTAAAAATCTCTGCCTAGCTCCGATTAGTCCTCGCCTAGGCGCTAGGTCCCTCTTGTCCGCCTACGTTATTCTTTCGATTAGGCCCTGCCTAACCCCGGCCTAGGTCCCGCCTAATCCCGCACAGGGTCCGCCTAGATACTAGGCCCCAGCTTGCCGCCCGACTAGCGTCTAACGCTTTTTAAAACACTGGTTTTAGTCCTATTGCTGCTGGAATGTTGCAAAACCGCCGGAAATTGACATGTGACACGCACGTGATCCTCTAAAATTGGGGATTCCATGCCACCCAAAAATAGCTGTAAATGAAAAAAATCCTCGATTTTAGGGGGATCATGTGCATGTAATGTGTCAATTTCCAGTGATTTTGCAACATTCTGGCGATCATATGATTAAAATTGAGCAGTTTTAAAACTTACATGACCAAATCATAAATTGAAAAACGAATAGGATCAATTTTGACATTCTCATTTGTCTGTCATGAGTCGAGTAATAAATTACAGAAGTGTTCTAATTAATACTTAGAAGCTCTCTCTCTCTCTCTCTCTCTCTCTCTCTCTCTCTCTCTCTCTCTCTCTCTCTCTCTCTCTCTCTCTCTCTCTCTCTCTCTCTGTGTGTGTGTGTGTGTGTGTGTGTGTGTGGGTGGGTTGGTGAGTGGGCCTTGATATTTCAGCCCAGCGAATTAAAGAGAAAAAAAGTTATCTGACATAAACCTGCTAGGCTGCTTGGCAGCTTCATCCTGAACAGATGGGCCATCCCTTGAAGATGGGCCGAACTGGTGTGTTTGTCTCTTGTTTGGTCATTATCAATCATTAAGCCCAAAATATATTAGCATGAATTCTTTCGCCAAGGATAGAGTTTAATCACCCCACATTTGTGAAATTAATGTGACCTGCTTAACATTCATTCTGTTAAAAAAAAATTCTCCCCCTTTATTTCCCAACTATTTTATGTATACTAGTAAGGTACACGTGCGTTGCACGTGATCCAAATAATTTTACTAATTTAATTAAAACTAAAATCATTATTAGTCAGAATTATTATTGATTAAATTATTTTGTATTTATTGCGAATGTTGGTAATATGTTTTGATCTTGAAATAAAATTTGCAAGATTAAAATAAAACTTATATATTTATATATTTGATCCTAGCAGGTGAAACATGCATGTTTAAGAAATAAAATTTGCTAGAAATGAAACTTATATATTCTGTATATTTGATCCTAGTAGGTGAAACATGCATGTTTAAGACATTTTGAACCCAAAAAAAAGGAACTTAAATGACATTATCATTAAACTTAATAAAATGGAGAAAAAAAACTAAAGAGTAATACAAATAATTAAGAAAAGTTTTTTCTTAAATCATTTTGTGTTAGTCCTTCTCTTGTTTTATTTTTTTAACTGTCACCATCTCTTCATATTCGACTCTAAGACTTTTTTTGCATATTTAATTTTGAAACTTTGTATAGTATTTTCATTACCACTTGAAATTAAGATGTCATCTTCCATGTGCTTCTTTTCTGTTGATCTTTGTTTGTTTTCGTCATACCTATTTCATTTCAAATGCATTCTTAGCCAGAGTCAATCGATTGATGTATTAGACATCCTCTTTTTGTCCTCTCCAAAATGGACTCTATCTTTTGAATCACTTCAATAACAATATACAGCCTTTCGCATATATAGCTTGTGCCTTTTTATTTAGAGCGATAAGAAAATGAAATTCCTTTATACTTGTAAGTTTGACACTCTATATTAATTTGTTCATGTTCTCCTTAGTTAAATCAATTTTTTATATTTAAGAAATAAATATATAATAAGCTAATCAATTAAAATTGGAAACAATCAATAATTTAAATTCAAATTGAAACAAAAATTTCATATTATATTATATGAATGATTGAAGAAATTCCCGATAAAGATACTTTATATCATATTATCTCATTTTTAAGCACATCATAAAACATTTTGTAAGTATTGTTTTTGGAGATATAGTCCTAACTCAAATATTTTTTAATCACGCGATTTAGGAGGTGAATTAGCTAGTTAAAAACTATGGATATAAATCATTCAAGATATATTCTAAAATTGAACTCTCCATGCTGCTTCTTGAGCGATACCTAATTGTGAATTTCTTAAGATTTTTTAATGGAGCATTTCAGATAATATTTTCACGGGTTAATTGCACTTTTGGTACCCAATGTATTGGCGGTTTTCACTTTTGGTACCCGCTATTTTTGGGCATATAATTATTAGTACCTAACATTTTAAAATTCGCTCATTTTTGGCACATTCCGTTAGTTAGTTGTTAAAGACTAACGGTTGGGCCTGGAGTAGCAGGTTTTCAAGTAAAAAAAAACTAATTTCCCGGTTAAAATTGACGACATGCCGGATTCCGGCCAAACCACCGCCGGAGACCTACACCAAAATGAAGCCCCAACCCAGGCGACCAAGACCCACCCTGCCCCAGAAAATGACGCCAGAATTTGCACCAAAAATGGTGGAGAAAAGGCAAAATCACGCGTGCACAGTGGCGCACACTTCACGGCGTCTCCGACGTCGATTCCGTCATCCCCAAAATATAGAGGACTAAAAGTGTATTTAAGCCAACTTAGAAGACTAAAAATGCAATTTTGCCCTTTTTGGAAGATCACTTATTAAAAAGTCCATTTTCTGAATTATTTGTATTAATCTATCCCATGATGTAAAAGGTATAGCTAGGATAGATCAATTAGGTTTGCCATCATTTATAGTTGGTAGAAGACACTAATTCGCGTATAAACTTCTATCTCTTGTAATTTCTATATGCAATAAATAGGTCGGGTATGTGATCTTAATCCCCCATCCAACTTTGGGACTGAAAGGTCACGAGTTCGATTCCCCCTACCAATACTTTCTTGGTTGAGCCTGTCACCAGAGCTTGCCTAGTGTGGTTTACCCGGTTGGCATAGTTTGCGGGGCTAAACGTCCGAGTTTATTCAAGTGCACATCGAAGAGCGCGTTGTGGTTCCCCGTCATCAAAAAAAATGTGGCTAAAAGGTTGATAATAATCCTTTTCCTATTCCACATATATTTTTTCACAAAGTAATGTGACGGTAGAGGTTAACCAATCATGGATATTGTGGTCTTTGGCCACTATACAGAGAATGGTCTTTGGTCACGGTTTTCATCATCTTATTCTTGGGTCTTCTCAACCTCACATTTAAAAGAAATCAAATGTGTTCACTGTAATATTTAGAGAATACTTCCCTATCTCACTTCTAACAACTGGACAATATAGTTTGATTCTTGCATGAACATATGACAGTTAGAAATTCACAGCTGATAGGCAAACATCAATGTATTCTTTATATCCTTTGATTAACTCGTGAATACCATCAATTGTTATGCCAACATGGTCAAACAAACCAACCACAATAGCCACTAAATAAGTCGACATAAGTATTGATTATTCAAAGACACCCATAAATTAACCAATACGTGGAAGGTAGCCAACAAAGAGAAGATCAATATATTAACCGAACAAAGATCATGAACATAGAGAATGACTAAAATCAAGCATCAAATTAGTTTCATAAAACTAATAGAACTAATAAATAAAAGATAAATGTGGATTGTCATGAAAATATTATCCAATATGTAGTTTTCTCTAAGCCTAAATTCCATATCACTTCTAACAGAAATTTTTCAACGAACCAAATATTAGATTAAATATCCAAGAAAGAGTGCAGAAACTTGTATCATCTAGTTTTCGCAAACAAACGTCAAACATATATTTTTAAAAGCACAAGCTTTTCGTGTTCTAGGAATATACAAAGAAAATAATAACTTAACTTCATTATCCGCTGCCTCAAATTGACAGTTGCAGCCTAAAACCTTCTTCTAATATGGACTTGTCTTGAGCACTAATAGGTGAATTAAGTTATGCATCCGAATCTCCTTCCATCCAATATCTTCTTCTCTCATATTGGTATTCTGTTTTAGATCTTCTGACGTTTGAGTCCATTTTCTGCTCTGTTTTTTTAACTATGAAATCAGTTTTATAAAATATAAAACATCCAAAAACATCAAATTAACCAAAATACTAAGTCATATAAGTAGGAAGTCTTTGCAATTCCAGAAGGTGGATAAAACAAACAATATAAATTAAACCCCGAAATGGTCCGGACAAAGTTGAGCAGAGCAAAAGGGGACCCTGAAATCAATCTGTATAGTTAGTCTTCTTCCTCACCCTTTTTGTCAGCAAAATATAATGAGTCATTTATATTCTCGTCTTTATTGGAAGCAACCACTTGAAGCCTCTCCGACAACACGCCCAAAACCAAAATGAGAAAAGGGGATTAAAACAAATTATCTTTGAAAAAACAAACTCCCACCAAACTTTGCCCCACCATATCCTTAAATAGTTCACATTGGTATTACATACAATCAAAATAATTAACTCATTTATATGTTATGATTACGCCACAAATAAATAACAAATAAAACACTTCCATATTTTTGAGTTACATGAACTTGTTAACTATCACGCTGGACAAAGTTCCTTTTGTTTTTCATAAAAATTCTAGGCAATTTCTGCAAGATAACCAAAATTAGAAACGCATGAGCGTTAGAAGAAGAATAACGGGAGCAAATTAAGATGTTGAAAGGAAATTAAATCCCAATTCTATTTCCAAATCGAAAAATACAATTTCTAATATTTTCGAACTAAATTTTGTCGTTGAAGAATGTAATGGTGGAACTAACATGTGGGTAATTGAATTGACACAAAAGAGATTAGAATTTGTGTATGAGTGTTGTACCGTTCATGTTTGTTCTCTTCTGTTTGTACTCTTCCGAATCCCTTAATCGATTTCTGACTTTGAGTGTCGTGAGATGAGTTTTCACAGTTGTGCCTTTTGCGATGAAACTTTATCAATTTATGCCTTATGAGTGTCATGAGATGAATTTTCTAAGCGATTGCCTTTTGGGATATTTACTTAATTGACTTCGCCTTTTTGAGTGCCATGAGATTAATTAATTTTCTAAGTAGTGCCTTTTGGGATATTTACAATTTAACCAGGTTAATTTGTAGAGTGTAGGGATATTTTAGTCCATCAAAATTTTTGCAGAAACATTCATCCTTTTATGATAGTAGTAGATAGTAGATAGTAGATAGATAGTAGATAGTAGATTGAAGTCCTAGACATAATTGTATAAAGTTATCATCTCTATGTTACATTATCTTGCTTTCCCCAATAGCATTGTTCATATGCTAAACTAAATGCCTCCACTTATTGCTCATGACATTATTCCAATCCTCTAAGTAAAAATATTTGTCATGCCTTCCAACAGTTATAAAGGACTCATCAATACATATTCTTCTATACACCAACTTAAGTCAACAACACTCCCTTTCTGACAACTTCATTATTTCTTATTTTCATTTTAGATTATCCTCTCAGTTTGACAGGCACACAATAGATATTGTAGAAGAAAGTTAAAGGCATGGGAAAGGTGCATCCCAAGTTTAGAGGATGAATAACATTACCTTGAAAGTAGACAAGATATTCACCAATTAAGTGTCACTTCTATCTGGTTGTATCCAATGGGCCTGGAAAAGTTAATCAGATTGAAACACGTCAGTGAACTCTTTCTTGTGTGCCACACCTTAGTGAAATTAACATATGCTTAATTCATGAATAAAAAGCAATGGGCAACACTCACTCCATTAGCACAATGTTTCTAGTGTCATCATCAGTATAAAGTTACATGAATAATTTTTTTATATCTCTGCATGGTATAATCAATTAAGTGCACTCCACATGGAATATATGATTTCATATTTATATAGGCAACTGTAGGAGCAATTAATCCCTTAGTCGAGCGTGAAGGTTGAGTTTGCAAAGAGAATATCACATTTAGCGAGTTATACGAATCACTTTTTCCATATAGACATAGGTTATTTAGTGCATAATCATTATTATGCAATGGACATGTACTCATTTCAAAAAAAGATCACTTATTAAGTTGGAAGCGAAGTAAACTTCAGAAGCAAGAAAAATATCCTGATACAGTGCAATAGATCCTAAAACTGCTACAATAATTTATTTGAATCTAAATTCAAGATAGAACAACTAATTGGTAGTAACTTTAAAGTTGCTTAGATAACTTCTCCTACAGATTACAAGTCAATAAGTTTCGTCAACTCGGTTCCTGCCATGTGCACACACTACCAGAATTATTCACTCTATCGTTAAAGGTTGTCAATTCTAAAGGACTACTTTATGTCGAGATCATCCTCACTCCCAACATTTCTGACAATTATGTTCTTCCTAAACCCTAAATCCTAATCAATTCAATCATTCAGCTTGTCTGTAACATAAGGCAGAAGCCTTGCTTTCGAGAATGAAGAATACTGAGAAATTGAGAAAGAATGTAATATCATAAATATCTAAGCTATAGACATTTGTAAATTGACATGACCAAAATAAGGAGCAGGTAAAGATTTAATTACAATCAGACATTGATAGAATCCAACTGAGATTAACAAAAATACCTTAGATGAAAGAAAACAAATACAACATGATTTAACAATAGGTGAGCATAATGTAGCTGAGCATTTAGTAATGACAATGGTAGAATATTTGTGCTTATCACCCAATGAAGGAACACAGTTTATTTTAGTGTAGATGAGGTTGATCAAATTATGAGATTTCATTAATCCATGGATGTGCAGGAGAGCATCCTGAACGTGAAAAAAAAAAGGAACAAAATTTAAATAAAAATGCATTTAAGACAGGGGTTCATGATGCAAATCAAGCAAATAAATTAGAAGGATTGTACCAAACTCGCCAGTCTGCATCTGATCAATCACCAGTGAACGTGCTTCTACTGCTTATGCAGTAGCCTAATTTCACTCATAACAATATGGAAGAAAACATTGTGTTGCAAAATTCTGGTCCAGGCCATGACATATGTGATCACTATCAGTAACAAACTATTACTCAATTATCATTATAGTAATGAAGCTCCTAAAATATAAATGAGAATAAAAGTAATAATATTTGTAATTAGTTTCATACATTACATAAATATCTGTTGACCATCTAATAAAGGAACTCAAGCATGAATGGCTAAAGACTACGGAATCATTGTCATCATGGTGACACTTTAAGACTTATTTTTTTCTCTCCAAAATGAGGTCATCCAACAACTAACAAGGGTCTTCTCTATTATTCTTTATTATCTACCAGTCAAAAAATACCCATTAAGTTAAAAGTGATACAGTATTTATTAAGCTTTTATCACAAAAAGATTTTTTTTTTGTTTGCACTATCAAGAACCCCATTGATCTTTTTTCTTTCTCTCTTTTTTTTTCCTTTTCTCTTTGTGATAAGGAGAACCTTGATTTTAACTACTACATACAGAATCCATTGCATCAGAAGGACTATAAATTCCAACAACATAAATAAATGGCTCAAAGCATTAGGTGAACATTAATTAGTTAAAAACTATGTGCAACAGAAGAAAAAGATTTTTATAAAAGACAAACATGCAAGTTTAGGGAGATTTTGCCAAGTCCCGTGCCTGCAAGTTACATATAAGATGAACACAAATAACACAGCCATAGAATATGATAGTCGGAAGCACATAATTCCAGTTGAGGATTCTACTTAACTGATATCACTTAAGCATCTATAATACATATTAATATTATCTTAAATTCCCTACATAAACCTTCAAAAAATTTAGGATTTGATGAAATACCCCAAGTGAAGGCGTTTTCATACACCCGCATGATAGAATAAACCAAACCAATAAGGTTGGAACCTGCAATCCCTACATCTCTTCAGAATTTCGGAAGAAGCCCTGGTGCCCTTGATCGCTCAGATTTCTGTTTTGTTGTACTTGCGTTCATAATTTTCCCTTCTGCCTTTGTATTACCGAGGGATTTGTTTCTTTTCTCGTTCAGATAAGATTCAGAATCCATTGAGTTGTTTAAGACTTCAGAATCCCTAGTTGATTTTTGATTTTGAATACCTCAGGCGAATCTTCTCCTTCATGCGTTCGTTGCGGTGAGAAGTTAATTTTCTTTCTGTGTTTCATGGTTAGAGAGAAGATAGTTTTGCGTTTTGGTTTTTCGCGGGTGGAGATGCCTTTTGGCAGGCAGGCGGCAATTCTGCCTTTTACTAAGAAGGATGAAGGGTTTTTTGGTATTCCAATAACCAAGGCTATTTTAGTTATTATACTAAGAAAGATGAAGGGTTTTTGGTATTCCAATAACCAAGGCTATTTTAGGTATTCCAAAAGTTTACAGAAATATTCGTGTATTTAGGATAGTAATAATAATAATAATAATAATAATAATAATAATAATAATAATAATAGATAATAGATAGATAATAGATAGATAATAGATATATATATATATATTTGTTTCAGAGGCTATTTTTGTATAATTAAGTTTTTCTATTGAGAAATCTATTTTATTTATGATAAGTCTCATCTATTTCAGTTAAGACATCATTACTTGTTCCATCGATGGCGGGGCGTAGCCGAGGATGCTAGACTACCCCTAGCCCGACCAAAACTTTAGAAACCCTTCATATAATTATATTAACAAGAAAAAAAAATAGAACACAACATCAAACACATTATGATAAAAATGTTCAACTATCCAAAATCTAGTACAAAGCTAAAAAGTAAGTTGAACCCTACGATTTTTTACTTTAGCAAATTCATCAATAAGAGAATCTATATCTATTTTTCTAACAAGCTCTCTTTCAATATAAATTGTCAAACTATCACCAAGAAACTCATCATCCATTTTATTTACATGCGATCTTTCACATACTTCATTCTTTGAAAAGCGACCTCTCGATTGTAGCGTAGAAACAGTAAAGTTAACACAAGACGAATCAATCTAGTTATCATTTTGTAGTCGTCCACCTTCTTGTTTACAAAATGATAACTAGATTGATTCGTCTTGTGTTAACTTTACCTGCTTCTACTGCTTACAACCGAGAGGTCGTTTTCAAAGAATGAAGTATGTGAAGACTGCACTTAAATGAATAAAATGGATGATGAGTTTCTTGGTGATAGTTTGACAATTTATATTGAAAGAGAGCTTGTTAGAAAAATAGATATAGATTCTCTTATTGATGAATTTGCTAAAGTAAAAAATCGTAGGTTCAACTTACTTTTTAGCTTTGTACTAGATTTTGGATAGTTGAACATTTTTATCATAATGTGTTTGATGTTGTGTTCTATTTTTTTTTCTTGTTAATATAATTATATGAAGGGTTTCTAAAGTTTTGGTCGGGCTAGGGGTAGTCTAGATCCCGCTACGCCCGTATGAAACAATGTTACTTGTGAATCAAGTAGATGTCATCACGATGATGATCAATAATTAATTAATAAATACTAGCATGAGTTGCTACAGCCAGTCAAATAATAATCAAAATGATATAGACCTTATATTTTTGTTTTAACAAATAATAATGACAGCATTTATCTGACAAAAACAGTTCCCTTATCACGACCGACCTTGGGAGTCGATTTGTAATAATTGGGTTAAAAAATGATAATAGCAACGTAAACGTTGCAATCTCTATTTATTTATTTCTTCAGTATAACAAGTTTTATCTAATTTAGAAGTGAAACAAAAACATAGCCGTAACCTGATAATATAACAAAGAATCATGCAATGAGTGCCCTCGGGCATAGCCGAGTGGCAAAGAGGGGTCGATAATCCATGCTGACTCTCCAGACACGTTGGTTCGATTCTCACCGGTAGCTCTCCCTCGCTTTCGGTTCGAGTCAATCTGACAGGTTGTGCGGTTGGAACCCTGCAATTCCGATCACTCGGACACATCCCACGATCACCTCTTCTTTAATGAGTATTTGGTCTTTGGCAAGTTTAGAATTAGTCGGGTATGCCCAAATGTCTAGATTATGAAAAAAATAAAATCATGCAATGAGTTTGTTCCTTTCCGAGTCTCAATCTTTAATGATTAAGGGACCAATTGCCGTTGAAATGCATATTTATTGAATTAATTATTGTACCGAATGACATGGATTATTCTCAAGTCGTCTCGAGTTTGCTAGAATACCAATATGTTTCATAAATATATACCTAAATGTATTTGTACATATAAAACCTAAAAAATCTTCCCCAAATAATTGACAAATTTTGAAGTTTAATTGAACTTAATCAGGTCAAGTCCTGCACTAAACAATATCGAGAAAGTTTCTAATTGTATTTGTAGAGAGTCTCACGTATTATTAAAATTGTACATGGAATAATTTTTTCATACATATCTTTCAAATTTGTGTCGGGCTAATCTGTAATATCCCGTATTCTTCAATTATTATTATATGAATTATAATTTTATTAATCAGAAAAATATAATTTTAATTAGCCACATTTAATAGAATTTCGATTATGAATTTAGAAGGACTCAAATTTAATTAAAAGAATATGAAAGGTGAAGGGTCATAATTTTTAATGTAAGAACTTAATTCTCAATCATAAATTCCGAATTCAACTCTATAAACCGAAAATTTCCTTTACAAACTTCACCCCATTTCTCTAAAATCGATTCAAGAATCGAGAATCAAAAGATTAGAATAATCGTTTTAGTTACTAAGCGGATTAACATAAATCGATTGAGGTGGGGATATTTCTATTCAAGTATGGTTTGTCATTATTAAATATTTCATGTATGTATTTTCGTTTATGTGCAACGCGGAAAGAGGAAATCATGTTAGTCGGGGGCGTAAATAGGTGCGGGATCAAAAGAATCCTCAGGTAGCCCGCAAGATTATAAAGAATAACGCCGTCCGAAAAATTATAGAGGAAAAATTACATGTTGAATATTTACGATTACGCCTATTGAAGTATTTTAATTATGACAAACATGTCCCCACCTGAAAATGAGTTGAAAGCTCACCCCATTTTTATTAAAACTTTTCGGGTTGAGGAGCCATTTAGATTGGAGGTGGTGGATGCAAAATTATCGATTTTTATTTAATTTGAATTTTTAGGAACCCTTATTTGTTAATTAATTTGAGTACTTATTGTTAATAGTTAGTATTTTAAATTTTTTAGAATAAATATTTTGGTTTGAATTAAAGTACTTTTGTTTATTTGGAAATTCTTTTTGAATTATTGGCAATGTAAATATGTTCTTTTATAATTCTTTTATTGAATTACTTGTGTTTTTGAAAATCGGGTCGTTACATAATCTTATAGAAAAACAATATCGCCCCTTCATTGATTGCCAATTAAACTCGAGATAGTCACAATTTATACATAGGGGTGGCTACGCTTAAAAACCAACGGTTCCCTTTATTTTGATGGAATCGGAACCGAAACCGTTGTCTCACGGTTGCTCAAGTTCCAAAACCGAAACCGATGGTTCTGTTCGATTTGGAACCCTGTTTCCCCACTTCCCGATTCCCGTTTTAACCGAAATCATTTGTTTATCTTTAGATATTTTTTTATTTTTTAAAAGTGGCTTTTCAATTTTATAAAAGAAATAGAAAAGAAAGAAAAAGACTTGAGCTTAATATTCAATTAAATTTTCCATTCTATATTATAATAATATTAAATTGTCTATATATACTATTAGAGTATAGATGAATCAAAGTTCACATAGTCAGCTTACAACATTTGTTTTAAAAAATGTGTCTCATTTAGTGACGAATATAAAACATTACAATAAATATTTAACATTTCTTCTAAAATATTTTAACCAAAAAAAATAAAAATCGTTGGTTTTAACATTGAAACCGACGGTTTTAATTGTCGTTTCCACATACAGTTCTAATTACCGGCAACTAAAATCGTCGGTTCCACGATTTTTGAGACCAATAAGCCAAAATTGGAACCAACTACGGTTTTGATTCTGATTTGAAACCCGATTTCGATTCTATTTGGTCACCCCCTATTTATACACACTCAATGTACATATCCGGTTTTCTTATTCGATTTTCTTCTTGATATCAAATCGTTTAGGTCTTCTTTCCCTCTTTTTCCGTGCCTCCGAACAAAATATACCTCATTGAAATATCAATGAAAATGACAAATGTGGAAAAGATGAAGTGAAATGTTCAACTCATATTTAGCAAACAATGAAATCAAAAATATCGCCCCTTGTCCTCAATTATTGATGTGATACCCAAAATATTGTAATAAAGTGAATTTGAAACCCAGATTTTTAATTACTCTCGCGAAAAAACATTGTACGGTGAATTTGGAACTCAAACTCGGTCCATCTTAAAAAAATAAAAGAGGTCTTAGATAGAGTTAAGTGTTTGATACATGTTTTTATCTTAATTTTGATGATTTTATTTTATCACCAAAACAATGTTTTTTAAAGGTTGTCCAAATACTCCTAAATGATTTAAAATGTTTTTAATATTTTCCTGAGTATTTTCTCAAAGTTTATTTTCGTCTAAATTGGACAACGCTTTTAATGATTTTACGTTATTGGGTTTTCACTCTCAAACGATGTTTCTAAATGTTGTCCTAATACTTCCGATCGGTTTAAAATGTTTTTACTATATTTTCTGAGTATTTCTTAAGTTTTATTTTCGACAAAAATTGGACAACATTTACTGCTCAGTGAATCGACCGAGTCGCCTTATAGGGCAACCCATACACGAAGATGTTTTTAGAAACAGAAAATGAGACGGAAAGAAAAACAAGCGGTCGACGGCCGTCATCAAGGCGTCGACCGGTCGGTCGGCCGGCCGCCAGTCGGCCATCTAAGACTGCAAGTTTCGTTTTGAAATGAACTTTTAAACCTTGCAAAATCCTTGAGGGGACCGGTTGGGGTGATGGTCGACCGGCCGAGGTAGACGTCGGCCAAGCCCGTGTTATTTTTGTGTTATTCTTTTCAACGTCTATTTCGTGCGACCGGTGCCGCCTATGTTTTTGACAAATTTACGACCAGTTTTGACAAAACAGACAAACTTTCCTTAAATTGTGGGATTGATTTCTAACAATTATATTCTTGATTTTAATTGTATTTTTCGTAGATTTTCAATCCCCAAGAGGAGCCTATGCTTGATCAATCATTTCCTATAAATAGAGGAAGTTTTGGAGCAACCAATACAACAATTGAGATACAACACAACAAGATACACTTCAAGCAAACACTTGGTCTTTCATTGTCATTATTCTTGTTTGTAAAATTGCCTAAAGCTTATCACTTTCACATCTTTGAGGTCTGCGGCTATTCTTGATTACACTTGCACTCTATTGTATTATCAATTATCGAGTTGTAATCTTGAATTTGTGGTCGTCATTCAAACACAAGATATCCTTGTGAGTGTTCTTGTGGTAAGAACACACTTGGGTGAACTAGGTGTTAGGTGTGAGAAGATTGTGGTAATCTTCTTTTGAGGTGTTGAAGAGTGTGGTGCTCTTCAGGGTGAAGATTGTGGTAATCTTCACAAGGTGCCGTTGAAGGAAGATTGTGGTAATCTTCAAAGGAGATTGTGGTAATCTCCAAAGGTGGTGTTGAAGAAGAGTGTGGTGCTTTCTTGAGTGTTGTAAGTTGAATTTGTATTAATTTTGGTAATTAATAAAATTCTTTTTCTTTTCAAATCCATCCCTGATATCTTGGGGTGGTAGAGGATTAGGCCCTGGTGGGTTGAACCTCTTTAAATCGACGTGTGTTGTTTACATTCCGCACCTTATTATTGTGTTTGAGCATTCGGTTTGAAAAAGAGGTCGAAAACGAAAAGATGGAGATAATCTATTCACCCCCTCTGATTATCGTGAGCCGCTTGACTTACAAGTGGTATCGAGAGCAAACTCTTTGGCAAGCTCGTTTCACATCGCGAGTGAAGAGAAACGATCGACGGCTACGAACGAAGCTCAAATTTCCGGCACCTCCACCACCAAGCCACCTCGGTTTGATTCCAAAAATTTTATTTTTGGAAAGAAAGAATGGAATGCTACTTACAAGGTTGCGGGTTCGACATTTGGAACACCGTCATTAATGGAGAATCCATTCCGACGAAAGATACACCATACACCTCAAAAGGCTTCAAAAGCTCAATGATGAAGAAAAGAAAATCATCTCCTTAAACGGTAAAAGGCTTTAAATATTTTATATTGTTCATTTACTAATTTAGAATATGAACATATTATAGGAATAAAGTCGGCACATGGAGTATGGCAAAAATTAGAAGCCATCTATGGAGTATTTGCAAATGAAAGAAGTCAAACAAAAGCATCTACTTCTCAAGATCATACAAGCTCAAATCTAAGGAATAAACTCCCTACAACTTCCAATTATGAAGAAGTTGAATATTGTTTTATGGGCATCAATGAAGAAAATGAGGTATGTCTTAAACCCTCTACTTCTTATGATATTGTTATTCAAAATGATTATAGTGATTTGCAAAATGATTTTGATGAACTACAAGATGAATTCCAAAACTTACTTGTTAAATACAAAAATTTGAAAAAGGAATTCATTGTTTTGAAAAATGATAAGGATAGTTTATTTACTTCCTATGAATCACTATCATGTGCTCACACCACCACACTTGACAAGGTTAGAAACCTTGAAAAAGAAAATAATAGTTTCTTTGTTGAGAATATTGATTGCATGAAAAAGGATTTATTAAAATCCAACTTGAGTACCAATAAAATGTCCAATATTGTTGATATTCATAATTGTGATAAAGGACTTGATCATAAGCCTAATGTTGTTAATCATATGAAAAAGGATCAAGTCAATATGCATATTGGTCATTATGCTCCTAGAATTATTACTTGCTTTTATTGTGGCAAAAAGGGTCATACGGCTAATTCTTGTCGGGCTAGAAATAGCTCTAAATGTTGTTGGAGACCTAAAAGTCTCAAAGCTAATCTTAAAGGACCCAAACACATGAGGGTACCACAAAACAATGTGCTATTAGGTACCCTAAGCAAAGCAAAAATCGGAGAAAATTCATGCCACCAAGAAAACATCAAATGAACGTTTCATTTGATCAAAGAAGGAACTACTTCTCAACAAAGACAATTTCCAAGAAGAGCATATAATCAAAAATGGGAAGAACACAATCCTTGAAATGGCAAAGACATCATCAACAAAATGATTTTCAAAGAAGAAAAAACCATCAACCATGGGAAGGTAACAAACCTTGAAATGGAGTAATCAAGGAAGTCATCATCAACAAAGTGACTTCCAAATGGGAAGATATCATCATCAACAATGGGAAAGACACAACCCATGGAAACGGCGAAATTGGTAAACCGTATCTCCCCATTTATATATGCATTTTATTTCTTTTAATTATATGCATGTTTTTAATTGTGTCTTAATTGCAATATGATCTTTCAAGTTTTTTTTTAGGTCTCTTATATATTTATGAGTTTCAATATTTTTAAAAGAGACCTTGCATGTTTTTCTATAAACTTTTGAGCTTTTCATTAGACTTATGTGGCTTATTATCTCTTATGAAATCTTATAGCATAAGCTCTTTTTGTTATCTCATAATTTTTGCCTACACTTGAATTTTCTATGCATATGTTGTCTAAGAATTGTGTAGGATACACACTTCATACTCATTGGCTTTTACGTCATCAAGTTTCTTAAACCATCGAGGTATGTCTACTCGTATTTCTCTTTAAAATCGATATTATATTATTATGCACATATCTTTCAAGATATCTCTTTTTGACCCCTTAGTGCCCTAAATTGAACTTGCAAATATTTTCTTTTAAAAGGCACTACGTGTTTAGTCTCGATTTTATCATTTATATGGTTTCCCAAAACCCATATTTTTTGGATATAGTCCAAACTTATATTTTTGCAAAGTTTTAAAACTTTTGGGGTGAAAAATCGAATTTTGGAAAATTCTGGGAGAAAGAAAAATCACCTGGGACGGTCATAGCGGGGGCGGCCGCCCGCACCTCGACCGGCCGCACCCCACCTCGACCGGCCGCCTGTGTTAATTTTTGCACTTTAAAACACTCTGTCTTCGATTCAGAAATGCAGACTAAAAATATCCCTAAACCCTTGTTCAGCGCTTTTTCCCTCTTTTTCTTCAAAATCTTCAATTCTTCATCAATCCTTGAAATTTTTCTTGCTAATTCACTTCTTTTTGCAAGAATCTTACACATACGGCACCTCCAAAGAATTCCACTGGTCGAAATCCCATCTCCAAGCGTAGAAGGGACGGAGAGGGTTCGTCAAGAAATCGGCAAGAAGCCGTTTAACAAAGGGATATTCGAGCCGCTCAAAGAAATGTGGCTCAAGAAGGTGATGATGTTCAAAATCCCATTCTCTCTCGGGCCCAAATCACCGAGCTCCGCGAACAATTTCGCTCGAAAATTGCCGTTGGGCGAAAGGTAAAAATCTTTTGTTACTCAAGCTCTAATTCCCGCAATGCTATTAATTTCATCAATAAGATGCTGAATGGTACTATGAGGATACTGGGGATGAAAGGTAAATCTATTGCGGACTAAAATGTGTCGTTTTAGTTCTTTTTGCGAATGAGTATCCTACGATTAGAGGATTTTTTGAGGAGCAGCAAGGTTGGATGTATTTATGGGAGCATGCTTATGTGTTGTATGATGATGATATTATCCAACATTTTTATGCTAATATGTGGGTGCAATATGATAATGATAGAAAGCCGATTGCCGTTAATTCACTTATAAAGGGTCGTCATTTTAGATGGACTCCCAATGATATTTGCCGCTTTTACATGTTAGAGAAGGTGGTTGGGATTATTTCTCGTGTGGGACTTGGAATGATGAAATGTTGGGGTATCAATGAAAGAAGTTAAGACGTATTTGGGAGTATGGCCAAAGTATTCTTTGTTGGCAATGACACTTGAGCATCGTATTTTATCGGTCATTGTCGATATTGCATTTGTGGTAAGTCGGGAAAGATGCCTAGCAATATGGATTATTTTTGACTTATAAGATTGCTAGGAGGAACCACTTAACTTTGGCGCCATACTTATTCAATGTCTAATCGAGTCCATTACTCAAGGTAATAAGAAGTTGGTTATGGGAAATTGGATTTGTAAACTTCTTATTCAATCGGACTTCCTTCGTCGGAGTTTAACTCGGAAGTTTTTCAAAATGACTTCGACATTGATAATATCTCCCAAATAGTCACAATGCGCAAGAATATGGACATCCGACCAACCAAAATGGCGAGAGGAAGAGGTCAAGAGTCTCCGATCCTAATGACATCTTTGATGACGCCGGCCGCAAGATTGGTGGAAGAAGGCGAACCGAGCAATCCGGGAGGGTAATACCGTGCTCAACCGCCTAGGAGGTATACTCAAGCCGAATTTGATGAGATGAGGGCTTTTCATGAGACGGTATGAGGCTTTGGAGCAAAAGACCTCTAAAATGCAAAAGTCTATCGGCAAGTTAAAGAAATTCATCAAGGACTTTATTCCCGGATCTTGCTTCTCCTCGGATGAGGAATGATGTTACCCCACCCCTTTACTTTCTAGCATTTTCATTAATGATGTTTTGTATTTTGATGAATTTTTGTAAAACTCATTTGTACTAATGATATTTGCTTGTTTTTCTTAAAAGGGTTAATATTGCAAGTTGATAATGACTTGTGGATGATCATGATTTTTGATGGAGTATTTGATGGTAAAAATACTCTAAAGCATTGTTTGATCATTGGTATGAAGTACTTGATGGTAAAAGTGCTTCTTTTATTGCTTTGTTATGCTTAGTTAAATATGTTGGGACTTTTGATACATGTATTGTTGAAAGCATGACTTATTACTTGATGGTTGCTTCTAATTTTTGGCATTTGTAATGCCTTGATCATTCTTAGCTTATCTCAATTGGGTTGAACCCTTGAGAATCTACTTTGAGCTTTTTTATTGATGAACAATTTATTGCATATGGGGCATATGATTGAGCTTTGAAATGAGGTTGATTAATGATATGAAAATTTTTGGCTTGAACCATTTACAAAGGTTATATACAACCTCTTCTATTTTTCACACACACAAGGTGTTTGTTAAAATGTCGCTATGAAAATTTCAACTTCTACATGATTCTCTCACTTCCACAAGTTTTCAATACTCATTAAGATCATGTTTTGGGAAACAAAACGAGCGTATGAACTTTTCATGATACATTTCTCCCATTTTCCTTGGTTTTTAAGCCTAAATTGCTCAAAGGTGGATAAACCATTTCTTTGGCGCACTTTGATATACTTCTATGATGCTTCTATCATCCTAACATTCTTTTTGATGATTCCAAAGGGGAGAAACAGAAATTGGCTCGTTAGCTCAAAGAAGCTTGTCATAAAAGCTATGGCTCATAAAAGCCATAAGTTGTGATTTATTCTTAGTCCAATTGTTGCTTGATGGACTTATATTATTGTTTAATGTTGTTTTGTGACAAGGGGAGCTTATAAGCTCTTGAACAAATTGTAAAAGCTAAAGCTTTTAGCTTATGGATTATTGCTCTTACATTATTCTTGATGTGCTTGTGGATAGGGAGCTTGTGCTTAATATTGAAAATATTTACTCCCTACTTAGTTGCTTTAATATTTTTGGAAATTTTGGTTGCTTCCAAACGGTCAAATGTTTTTACCGGAAAATCATTTCTAAAATTGCTCTCTTTAGTTTGTGTAAAAATTGTTTTGGTTTGTAATCATCAAAAAAAGGGGAGATTGTTTGATACATGTTTTTATCTTAATTTTGATGATTTTATTTTATCACCAAAACAATGTTTTTTAAAGGTTGTCCAAATACTCCTAAATGATTTAAAATGTTTTTAATATTTTCCTGAGTATTTTCTCAAAGTTTATTTTCGTCTAAATTGGACAACGCTTTTAATGATTTTACGTTATTGGTTTTCACTCTCAAACGATGTTTCTAAATGTTGTCCTAATACTTCCGATCGGTTTAAAATGTTTTTACTATATTTTCTGAGTATTTCTTAAGTTTTATTTTCGACAAAAATTGGACAACATTTCCTCTCTGGTCGATCGGCCGCCCTATAGGGCAACCCATACCTCAAGATGTTTTTAGAAACAGAAAATGAGACGGAAAGAAAAACAAGCGGTCGGCCGTGCCGCGTCGGGCGCCGACGGCTCGGCCGACCGGCCGCCTGTGGTCGACTCGTGACTGCAAGTTTCGTTTTGAAATGTAACTTTTAAACCTTGCAAAATCCTTGAGGGGACCGGTTGGGGTGATGGTCGACCGGTCGAGGTAGACGCGACGGCCGCCCGTGTTATTTTGCTGTGTATTCTTTTCAACGTCTATTTACGCGACCTGGTGCTTTATGTTTTGATGAAAGAATTTAACCGTTTGACAAAGACAAAACTTTCCTTAAATTGTGGGATTGATTTCTAACTATATTCTTGATTTTAATTGTATTTTTCTGTAGATTTTCAATCCCCAAGAGGAGAGAGCCTATGCTTGATCAATCATTTCCTATAAATAGAGGAAGTTTTGGAGCAACCAATACAACAATTGAGATACAACACAACAAGATACACTTCAAGCAAACACTTGGTCTTTCATTGTCATTATTCTTGTTGTAAAATTGCCTAGCTTATCACTTTCACATCTTTGAGGTCTGGCTATTCTTGATTACACTTGCACTCTATTGTATTATCAATTATCGAGTTGTAATCTTGAATTTGTGGTCGTCATTCAAACACAAGATATCCTTGTGAGTGTTCTTTGTGGTAGAACACACTGGGTGAACTAGGTGTTAGGTGTGAGAAGATTGTGGTAATCTTCTTGTTGAGGTGTTGAAGAGTGTGGTGCTTTCTTGAGGTGAAGATTGTGGTAATCTTCACAAGGTGCCGTTGAAGGAAGATTGTGGTAATCTTCAAAGGGAGATTGTGGTAATCTCCAAAGGTGGTGTTGAAGAAAGAGTGTGGTGCTCTTCAAGTGTTGTAAGTTGAATTTGTATTAATTTTGGTAATTAATAAAATTCTTTTTCTTTTCAAATCCATCCCTGATATCTTTGGGGTGGTAGAGGATTAGGCCCTAGGTGGGTTGAACCTCTTTAAATCGACGTGTGTTGTTTACATTCCGCACCTTATTATTGTGTTTGAGCATTCGGTTTGAAAAAAAAGAGGTCGAAAAACGAAAAGATGGAGATAATCTATTCACCCCCTCTAGATTATCGTAGCGCTGACTTACAATTCGTTTCATGGATTTAGGTTCAAAAACGAATCCTACAAAATACAAAAGAATATAGATATTTTTATGTGTTTGGGTTGTGAATCTAATTACAAATAAAACCCGTATCATTAATATAATCCATGAGACCATCTCATACGAATTTTTGTCAAAATGAAAATAAGGGAAATTACTGAATTACCCCTGAGGTTTGGATTAATTCACAAAAAAAAATTAGATATGTTTAAAAATTACAAAAAATCCCCTTCAGGTTTCGTTTTGTCTTAAATTTAAGGGGGGAACTGTAATATTTTTGTAAATATCAAGGTTTTTTTGAAATATTTTCCAAAATAACTAGGAAAAATGTAAGACATAATCTAACTTCAAGTGATTTTTTGTAATTTTCAAAGAATTCTGGGTTTTTTTATAATTAGCCCAAACGTTAGGGGTGTTTTTGTAATTATCCTAAAAATAATTATGTTATATTTGGCAAATTTGAACTCAACTATATGTATATTTCGCGTAAATCTTCATTTTCTTGAAAAACACTTAATTATAACTTAGGTTAGTTTCTCCTAATTGTTTATAAATTTTTCATCTTAAGTATGATTTTTTTTTTTATGATGAGGAATCCGCAGCTACTATTCTTCGAGTGCGCTCTGGATAAACCCTCGTATTACATATGATTTGATCCTAAAACATTTGGTTGCCAATATTTGTCCAATTATTGTATTTCACATGCCGTGAGATATGTGAAGCTATGTCGGGTATGAAGAAAAAACAGCATATACAGTGAGATATGACTTATGAGATGACAACCAAATTGTAACAATTGTTGGAATTAATTTTCTTTTGCCAGCAATGTTATTATTATCAATAGGTCGACCATGTTAGTAGCATATATGTAGATTTTTTTTTGTTGGAAATTTGATCTTCGCAATCTCTCTTTTCACATGATAATTTTTTTAAATTTTTTTTTCATTTCTATATTCTTTATTTTCTTGTTTTTTACCCTCTATATGGTAGTTTTTTCTCCATAGTTGAAGTAGACATTTTTCCTCCTTACAAGTCTTTTCTTTTATAACCGAGATTTCATATTCTCACATGACTAGTCCTTGAGGAAACATCCGCTGGCCTCTTAGGAACTGCCCCAAATAAACCGCGAGAATGTACAATGGCTCTCGTGTTCGATCCTAATATCCTCAACTACGTACGGCGCACAAAGAGTCGTCCCCCAAATGATTGTTTCATACTGGACTCCCCTCAATTAAGGATGTTCATTCGGTTAATTCGGTTAACCATTAACCAAAATGTTGAAAACCGAATTAACCAAATTTGTCTATTGGTAAAACCATTAACCGAACCGAAATTATATTTACTGCGAATTAACCGAACCGAATTATATTTCGGATAATTCGGTCGGTTAACCGAATTAACCGAAATTTCTTTAAAATACAAAAAATATATGTTGTATATATAATATATGATATAAATAAATAAATATAATTCACAGAAATTTATTTAAAATAAAAAATATAATTTTTTATATATAATATATGATATAAATAAATAAAAATATATGATATATATTATATGTAGTTATAATTATATATAAACTATACGTTTAACATAATATTTCGGTTAAATCGGTTAATTCGGTTAATTTTGAATTTTTGAACCGAATTAACCGGTAACCGAAATTCTTCAAAACCTTTAACCATTCACCGAATCGAAATAATTCGGTTACCGATCGAATTAACCGAATTGATTCGGTTAACTGTTAACCGAAAAAAAATCGATTAATTGAACACCCCTACCCTCAATCCATCCGCAGGTTCCGACCGAGTTTCAGCCTCCTACACTGCCGCTTGAAGCCCTCAATATTAATAGTTCCACCATTGAACCTCGGGGGCTCAAACCCTTCATGACCTCTCATGGAGAGGCTAGGTCTTTCCTCACCTCTCTTGTGGGAGTTTTTTTGATAAGATCTTTATGATTTCTTTTATTATATATTTTTAGGGTTTTGTTGGAGATTTGGGATTTCTTCGTCAAATCTATTGGAATCTGTTTCATTTCTCTGTTGTTCATGTGAGCAATCATACAATTGAGAATTGTTTTATGTGTTTCTTATTTATTCAATTTTTTACTATTTCGGTGAGAGAATATGTGTTTTATTTTGTTAGAGAAGATGTATTATATATACATATATGATATTTATGTTATGTTAGGTTGCATTTGAATTGATGAGTTTGAATTTGAGGGAAGAGTTTGGGAAAAGTATTTCAAATGACTTCAAATAGTATGAATTCAAAATCCAACACAACAACTTCAAAAATAGCACAAAATAAATTCTAAGAATTTAAAATTCATATTGTAGAATAATGTTATCCAAACAAGCTCAATTGATATGCTATTATGGATTTAACATTCACAACTCTAAATCAATCAATCAATCCAAAATGAACTTAAATTTGAGTTCTCCTAGTAGAAAAGGATAATACCAATGTTCAAATTGACGTGGCTAGTTAAGGTTTTATTTTATTTCATTTTTTCATGTTTTTTGGCAACGGTTAAGGGTCTCAAAACTTGTCCTAGTTACATACAATTTTTTTAGTACCTAGCTAATTACATACAATTTTCAAAGATTTTTTCTATTTTTATTTTTACCTACTTGAATTTTTTTTAAAGCATTAATACTTTCATTAGAAATGCAATTTATATTGTTCTTCAAAAAATAAGACATACTACAATTTATTGTAACTTTCGAAATCTATATTCAAACTCCATAACACTTCACTTCTTTTCAAACACCTCACTCATTTTTAAATTTGTTATTAATACTTCATGTCTTTATTAAAACAATTGTAATACAAAAAATACATAATTAATTAGAAACTACGGTTATGAATAGAATTGTTTCCAAATCCAATTTTTCAATTTCCAACTATTTCAGAAAATAAATTTATATTTGTTTAGAAATTCTCATAGAAATAAGGTCATTTTCGGTTTTCATTTTTTTTTTATGGAAAGATTCTTTTAAAATACAACCAAACAAGTTTTCACCAAAATCACGCAAATCTATGTGAAAATACACTACAATCACGCAAAATGATGTCAAAAATAACTACAATCACGCAAATCTATGTCAAAAACACTATAACTAAACATATTTTCATTTCTAAACAAAATTGGACAACAAACCAAACATATTCTCAATTCTCACACGAAAATCAATAAAGTTTGAAAATTCATTTTGCAATACTAAACCTGAAATTGACTAAACACGTCAAAACAAAAATATACAACATTCAAAAATACTTTATTTGCATAAAAGTTTAATAAAAAATATTTTAACGTGTCCGATAAAATACTCACGGTTATAAATTTAAAAAAGGAAAAAAGAAATCTAACGGGAAGAAATAATACCGTTAACGCTTGTTGAAACCCAAGACAAGTTAATTAACGGTCCCACATAGAGAAAAAGTGAGAAACCTCTAAAACATCCACACGTTTCTGTCTCCTATTTGGCTATTTCCCATCCATCCAAAAGAGAAACTAACACGTGTCAGATTCTGCATGGCTCATTTAGGATTCTCGAAATTTTACTTTTAATTAAATTTAACAAAGTTGATCACTATTTTTCTTTAATTATCTCAATGATAATGGTCTCTACTCCCTAGGAAGAATTACATGCATGCATATATATTCATATTTATAATGGAGAAAAAAAAAAACGTCTTTGGCTTATTAAATTTAGTAACATATCTTAAAAAAAAAAAAAAAGGTTGTTAGCTTATCTCAAATTTTTGGTAGTTAACTTTTCGTAAGTGGATTTATTAACAAAATTCTTCGTGCTTAATTTAGAAATAGAGTATTGAGAAACGAGCTCAGCATTTTTCAACTATTAAAATCGTGATTGTTTGTCCTTTCATTTCACAATTTTCATTTTGTGAGTATTAAGAAACGAGCTCAGCATTTTTGAACTACTACCTGGAGAATATAACTATGTTATTTAGATAGAAACTAAGAATCATTTTCCGGAAGTAATTTTTTCCATTATAAATGAATTATTGATCAGGACTTATTGCCGAGGGGCTGAGGGCACGTCGGGAGTGCGCAATTGAAGCATTTTGGCTATTGTGGTTAACGGGATAAAAGGATCGTGGGGAGGGAAGAAGACAACTTTGCCAAAGCTGTTTTCGAACTGACTTGAGCAACTACATAGACTGAAGACATTTCACACGTACGGTTTGTCTGTGTGAATGGCACCTCCCTCCAGGAGCGGCGACGAGGGTTTAAATTTTCCTATTATATCACGAGGATCCCCGTGAGGAGACACCTCCCCTGCAAACACCCCCTAACTCTATTATCTATTCCGAATAAGTACTTATATAAAAAGTGTATTATTCTGAATCCATTTTCATCTATACCTAATGAATGGAGTTGGGTTTCTATGTCATAAAACAAAATGATCATTAATACCTAATCACCATATAAACGTTTCTCAAAAAAAAAAAATCACCATATAAATTAAACAATATTAAAATAAACTTATTACAAAGAAAACCATAACTACTCATCCTCATTCACAAAAGTAAATAAAAATTGATTCTACCATGCACGTTGTTATATACTTATATTTGTACCTTAATGTTAAGTGTATGAATGGGACAACCTTAACATGTAACTTTAAAAGAACAAAAGGTATAAGTCCATATATACGTACAATACACATTAATACAAACTATGAGGCGGCCCGTTTGGCTATTTTATAATAAGAGATAAAAATAATTATGAAGTGTATTCAATTATTTCTCATAACAATTGAGAGATGAGAAGAATATATGGTCCACCCTAAATTTTCTTTCTTTCTTTATCAAACATCACATTGCCAGCTGTTTTCCACGTTATGCTTTTCAACAAGAGGGCCCCACCGAATGAAGCTGGTCCTCAAAAAATAAAAAATAAAAATAAAAAAATAAATAAATAAATAAGATAAATCCAGATTAATCTATAATAGTGGGCCTGATAAGGCCAGAGATTAGAAAGGCTGTAACGGCTCTATAATTAATTGAGTACAGTTTGCATAGAGACACATCGACAGAGAATGTTTATATTATACATGTACACTTAAATAATGTTAATCATTATTGGATATAATAATTATGCTTAATATACATCCAAATTATAGAAGAATCAAATATATTAGTACTACATTCTCGAGCCACTCAAATTCACAGAGCTTGTGGCTTAGCTGTTTTTCCCTTAATCAATTTTTTTTTTATGGGAGGTTCCATATTCTCCTATAACTAGTCATCAGAGAAAATAATTTTGTCTCCTCATGAATTACCCCATATAAACCGCGAGAGCCACATAACGGCTCACATGCCTCTAATATCTTCAACTACCGCGCACAAGCTTAGCCGTCCCCAAATGATTGCTTTATCTTTGGATTTCCCTTTATATATTCAAATGCGAGTTCCCGCCGAGCCAACCTCCCACATTACCGTCAAGCCTCAATATTAATTGTTCCACCATCGCGCATCTTTAACCTCTTCAAAGAGATGTCAAGAATTACCTCACATTGACCACTAGACTAAAGATCATTAATCTTTTTATTTCTTATTAAAGCTCTTCAAAATTGGAGCTGGTAAAGCTTTCATAGGGGAAATCTTTCATACGTGAACTTAAGCTTGCGACACACAAAAAATCTGAGGTTGTCCTGAGAAACCCCTTGACGCTCAAATCAATATAAATTGAAGTGAAAATCCAAAACAAATAACAACAGTTGACAATCTGAATTTATAATATTTACAAATAACTAGTAGAGAAAGACGTTTTTATATCTATATAAGTTAATGAGCGCGTGAACTTTGTATGATGAAGTGGGCGAGCGGGCCAATACTGACTGCATGACCGAATAATTACATGTAACACAATAATAATTAATAATATTCAACAATTAATTAAGCTATTTCTAGATTAAATAATGTATAAAATAATAACAATAGGAGAAAGTTGAATTTGTCCCGACACAATTGTCTCTCTCATTTAGTTAGACTAAAAATAATAATTAGAAGAAAAAAACTTTTTTCTCTTATAATTAAAACGTAATAATTCTTTCTCCTTTTGTCAATTCATATAAAGTATCATACATTCTTTTACAGAATTCAATTTTGATCTACTCACGCAATCATTAATAGGCCAGGTCATTTGAGATCGATTGATTTAATGAATTCATTTATTGAGAAATAGAAGCAATAGTCGTACCAATAAAAATAGGTTATAATGAAAATAAAAATTGTACGTTTTTTAAAATTAAACAGAGATAATTACAGCTTTGGAAGAACATACTATATACTATGATTAATCAAAGTACAATTGAATGGCCACATCAAATAATTAAAGGGTGGTCACCATATGCGCTCTTTGTGCTATTTTTATATAGGGTGGCATTTAAAAAATTGGATAATGACAAGATATTTGACTATGATTATACCTAGATAATATTAAAGTAATTAATTTGTGGTTACAGATAAGCTTTGTATATTTATTATTGATAAAATATACTGTTTGTCCTATTCTACTTAAGGCAACTCCAATGGTAAGATTTTTTGGAGGGTTTTTCATGAAAATCTGTGTCAACCAAAAATCTTACCATTGGGAGATAATATTTGAGGTTTGTAGGGAAGATGTGGTTTGTAAGTACAAACTGGTTGATGGAGGGGAAGATGGGGTAAAAAAGTGTTGGTGTGGGGCCCATTTATGAAGGAAGAGGTTTAAAATTAATATTTGTGAATTTTTAATTATTTTATAAATTAGATAGTGAGACCACTAAAAAGTGGTAAATAAGTTTAACCATTGTGGAGAAAGGTTTATAAAATGGTGAAATTTTTGCTTTTGACGTGACAAGTGACGTGGAAAAAACTGTGGAAAAATCTTTGAAGGGTTTTTCCACTGGAGATCTTGCCACCCGGGTAAGATTTCAATAGACATTTTTTCGAGTTTTGTGGAATTTGATTTAGAATGATATTAATTGCTAATTTGAGGTAGGAGTAGTCAAATGAAACCGAAATCGGGTTCTATATTGGAGCCGGTGGTCAACGCTTTTGTAACTTGTCGGCCGATCAATGGTTTCAAAACCTAACTGAGAACCATGTATGCTCAATTTCTAGTTCCGGCTCCACGGTTTATTGGTCTAAAAATTGTGGAACAGGCAATTAGAACCGTCGGTGAAATGCAGTGGTGGAATTAATCGCCATTCAAGTTAAAACCAACGACTTTTATTTGTTTTGATAAAAATATGCTAGAATAAATATCAAATATTTATTATGATATTTTATATTCGTAACTACATTATAAATGTTTCAAATCAAATGTTGTAAGCGAACTACGTAACCTTTAATTCCTCTATATTTTAATAATGTATATAGGCAGTTTAATATTATTATTAATATTAAGTACAAAACTTAATTGTATATCAAGTCCAAGTATTTTTTTAACTGAAATTGATCAACTATTATAAAATAATAAAAAATTATCAAAAAGATAAACAAATGATTATGGATAAAATCGTAATCGTGAGGGACGAGGCAATAGTTCCGGTTCATGTTCCTCCAAGATGAGGAACCGAAATAAGAGGTTCTAGAACTATGGCCAATGACCACCCCTAGGTTGAGGACATTTTAATGCCATTTGTATTTATGTGACATCTCCAAATTTCAAGCATTACCTTTGAGTAGGCTCTTAAATTAAGTAAATTCCATATTTTACTTATGCAAAAGTTTTCTTTCTTTTTAACTTGAAGTTTAATTTAAATATCGTACGACAATAATTTGATAGTTAGTTCACGTGGCGTATAAATAAGGATCTTGGACCTTCTTTAGAAAAATAAAATAAAAATACCAACACTTTGTTTTCCATTAATTCATATTTGAAATTTTTTATTTGAATGAAAGATAAATTTATATAAACATGTCAGGGATATAACTCATATAAGTAAAATTATAACATTTGTAATTTTTACATAAACATATTTCACTAAAATTAATATTCCAATATGGCGGTGACTTCCAATAAAACAAACGTGAACAGAACAAATAAGACATTTAACGCATCATTTTATCTGAGACTTAAAAGCGTTTGTTCTGTTGTAGGTAAATATCATTTTCACCGGGTTTTCAGATTTTTCCTTTTTTTTTTTCACTTTGCATAATCGAGAGGAGAAAAATTCACCAACTTACAAATCATATGAGACAAAAGAAAAGGTAAAATCTAAGGTAGCAATCGGATATGGAAAAAATCTCATTTTCATTCGGGTAGATAATTTTTAACTCGAAAATTGCGTATGAAAGTTTTCGAAAATATAATATTCACACGCTTTCATTTTGTTACTCCAACTAACCAATTATATTCATGTTTTCTTAAACAAAATCAAATCAACGAATTATTATTATACATTTTATCATCAATTTTATTATTCGGTCACTCGAATATTTCTAACTACCAGTCATCTACAATTATTCTTTTACTATTGATATATCAAATCGACTTTTATAATTATATTTTTATTCTTATTTTAACAACTCTCTTAAAATCCATACTTTTTTTTTTTTAATAAGTATAATCACCATTCTCTACCAAAAATATCAAAATCAAAATATATCTAATAGCACTAGGGATGTCCATGGGTTGAGTCCACCTAGACCCAAGACCCTACCCATTAAGAAAATATAAGGCCCCAGCTCGCCCAACTCACCTCACCTTAGACCCATTTATGCACTCGATCCATGCTTGTGTCTAGCGGGTATAATCCATTAGACCGCCATTCGCCAACTTCATATGCCAACTTTGTATGATTTTTAGTTAGAATAGTGCAATAAAAAATTATGTCAAATGTAATATTTATATTTGTAGATATTATATAAATTATGAAATAAACACCAAATATATAAATCAAGAATTATTAAACAACAATATACACACTCAATGTACAAATTAATAAAAAAACTAACTATATGGGTCGTATCCTACCATACGCTTATCCGACCTGCACTCGTCCGAGGTCTAAGAACCAATATATATTACCTACTCCTTACCCATTTATTTGTCCCGTATCCATTTCAAATGAGACAGATCTGGTTCGGGTCCAGATTTATGTCTTACCCAGACCCATTGTCATCCCTAAATATCACCCTAAACTCTAAAATCATCAATCAAAGCTAGAAGTAGAAAAGGATAGAATTTCCATTTTCCTCTGATTTAGTGGCAGGTAAAAAGCCAAAGGAAAATATTTTCTTGCAAGGGAAAAACGAAAAAAAACAACGAACCGTTGGACACTGCAGAATGCAGTAGCAGTCTGTAATGTGTTTGGCTGCCGTGGGACCCACTACAGTAAAGCCCACAGCGCAGCAACACAAAAAACAGATGATTAGCCCTCACATGCTCTGTTTCTCTCTCTCTTTGGGCCCCACTTTCTCCTTATTCGCTGTTTATTTCATTTTATATCTTAACTTATTGGATAAATTGCAAAATATGCCATATAACTAATAGAATAGTAACTTATTTAAAAAATAGCAGATTGAAGACTATATTGACCGTCAATTAAAAAAACTCTCTGGAATCGATTCTCATTTGGGGATTTCATTTATTTTGGTCCTGATTACTAACTAGACATGTGATATGACAAATTTACGATGACTTGGATGAAAATAAAAAAACATAAATAAAATTACCCACTCCTCGGCAAAATCAAACCCTAAATAAGTTGGAGAAAACCCAGAAAATTGAATCTCTGTTTATTCTTTTTCATCAATGTATCAGTAAATTTCTTTGTATATGTCCCGGTTAGCAATAAGGATCGAAAAAAACGAAACCCCCAAATTGATAATTGATTCCTGGAGAAATTTGAAATCGGCGGTCAGTTTAATCTTCAATCTGCCATTTTCTAAAAATTATTGTTCTAAATTGCAAGTTGAATAAATTATTGTCTTATTTTGCCACCACCCAATAGTTTCAGGTCATATTTTGCAATTTAGCTCTAACTTATTATATATTTATATTTATACTAAAAAAAAACTATTCTTTTCCCATAATTGTTTTCCAGAAATACCCTTCCCTTATCCAATAATCCTCCCGTCTCCTCCACCCTTAAAAAGCTTCACTCCCCCCATAGCATAAACACCACATTCAGCTTCTGCAGAAAAAAAATACAGAAGAAAATAAATCTGTAGAGAGAGAGAGAGAGAAAAAGAGGGAGAAAACCATTTTCGTTGTAAAGCAAGTATGACGAAGGAAGTGAGTGAAGAGCCGGCGGTGCACCATAGCGGAAAGGACTACGTGGAGCCGCCGCCGGCGCCGTTTCTAGGCGTTGGTGAACTGAAGATGTGGTCCTTCTACAGAGCCGTTATCGCTGAGTTCATCGCCACGCTACTCTTCCTCTACGTCACTGTCGCCACCGTCATCGGACACAAGAAGCTCCAAGCCGCCGACCAGTGCGACGGCGTTGGCCTTCTCGGCATCGCCTGGGCGTTTGGCGGCATGATCTTTATCCTTGTCTACTGCACCGCCGGAATCTCAGGTACCTGCAGCAAAAACACCAACACTTGCTCTTCTCTGTTCAAGTAATTTTTCATTTAATTTGTTCCGTATTGCGATTCAGGTGGCCACATCAACCCAGCGGTGACCTTCGGCTTGTTTTTGGCGAGAAAGGTGTCGCTGATTAGGGCTGTGTCGTACATAGTAGGTCAGTGTTTGGGTGCTATCTGTGGCGTTGGTTTGGTGAAAGCCTTCATGAAGAGCTCCTTCAATAGACTAGGCGGTGGTACTAACTCTGTAGCCACTGGGTACAACACCGGCACAGCGGTGGGTGCTGAGATTATTGGTACTTTTGTGCTTGTTTACACTGTTTTTTCCGCCACCGACCCCAAGAGAAGCGCACGTGACTCTCACGTCCCTGTAAGTACACATACTTCCAAACAATTTTTCTCATCTTTCGATTAACGAACAAAAATGGTACTAATTAATTAAGGCGTGTTTGGATATATTGTGTAGGTTTTAGCTCCACTTCCCATCGGATTTGCAGTTTTCATGGTTCATTTGGCCACAATCCCCATCACCGGAACTGGCATCAACCCTGCTAGGAGCTTCGGAGCTGCTGTCATCTACAACAACGAAAAAGCCTGGGATGACCAGGTAAATTCTTTTCCTAAAATCAGAAAAAAATTCAAACCAGTTTTTTCATCATGATGTATAGAATTTGAAACTGAACTTGTTGTGTTTGATTAAATGTCGCAGTGGATTTTCTGGGTTGGACCATTCGTCGGAGCTCTAGCAGCGGCGATATACCACCAGTTTGTGTTGAGGGCTGGAGCATTGAAGGCGCTGGGATCGTTCAGGAGCAACCCCACCAATTAAGGACTGAAAATTGCTGTTAATCTTTATTATTGCTGTTAATCTTTGGTTTGCTTTTGAATTCCTGTGTAATGATTAGAATTTAGATGAACTTTTTTATTTTTCTGTGTAATTTTTAAATATTTGTTAGTTTTGGCTGTGTATTTATTTTGGCATGGGACAAAAAGTAGTGCTGGTTGGTGGTGTTGTTTCTTTTCATTTCTCTGAATAATTGATGAGATTGTGGCACTGGCCCAGTGGCCCTGTATTTCTTACCATATTTTCAAACAATTTTATCCTCTTGTTTATTTCTAGCGCCTTCAAATTGAAAATGTACCTAACATGAAGGACAATGTAGGGTTTTTGCTAGTATTGGGAAGAAAGAAGGGAAACAAAAGGATTACTAATTAAATATCCCGAATTCATCTGATCACGTGCAGGGCTGGTACACTTAACTTTTGGGGAAAAATGCAAAATTAGTCCCCTATTATTTATAGGGGTGTTGCAATATTAGTCTTGTAACTTTTGATGTTGAAATTTTAGTTTTGTATGTTTTGTCTTTGTTGTAATATTGGTCCCTTAAATTCTAGATTTGTGCAATTATGGTCCTATAAGTTTTAAGTTATGCAAATTTGGTTCTAAGGGATATTTCAATATTTTAATTATTCACAAAATGCCCTTGATAGCCAAAAATCTATATTATCACTATATTTTATTTACTTGGGTAGAATTTATTTATCACTATAGATTGCTTAATGATGAAAGAATTTTATATTTATAAATTCATATCAAAATCCGAGATATGACTTTTACATGTTTTATTCCCTAATTATGAAAGTACACATAAAAATATATGCCAAAAGTGGCCATTTTGAATAATACAATCAAAATAAAAGGCTAAAATTGGCAAATCTAAAAATTACATAATTAAAATTCTTAATTTTGCTAAGGGACAAAATTGTTATAGGACTAAAATTGCAACTTTTTAAGCTACATGACTAATTTTGCAATATCCCAATAGATACAGGACCAATTATGCAATTTTCCCTAACTTTTATGGACTCAATAGCATTAAAATTTTAAATATTTTCTCACTTTGAAATTTCTGTGCTTTTCCGGGACCAAATTTACTGCTCTATTTTAGTTTTTTGAAATGTCCAATGATGAAATTATAAATATGAAAAGGCTTTATTGCAATTTCAGTGTTGTAATTCTTAGGGTTGGCGTCCATTAGCTCTTTGTATGGGTGTTAACATTGGTTCGAACCCTGTATCTTTCGATTTTTTTGAAATTTATCTTCCCTTCAACTACTACTCCCAATTTATTAAAAAAAAACTGGCGATTTAGACTTCTAATTTCTTGGTGTGTTAGTTTTAGTTTTTGATGCCTTTGCTCTTTAGTCAATCAAAATAGCAAATTGCAATTTAAAGTCTTATAATTTCAACGGTCATATATTTTGCCTAAATTACAATGATATTGTGGGAACAAATGGAATGTTAAAACATCTAGTTGAGACCAAAATCACATAAAATTAGAACTTATAGGTATAAGGTATCTACAACACAACTCTATAACTCACACTATTACAACAAATACGAAATATGCAAAAATTCCTCTCCAACCAACTCTAAACCTTAGAACTTGACTGGAGATGGCCTAAAATTGCACAAAATCAAAATATTACGAGATCAAAATCCCATAAAATTAGAACTTATAAGATCAAAATTGTACATAATCAAATATTACGGGATCAAAATTGCTACATAAATTATTTACATGGCCAATATTATTAGTCCCCTATATTTACGGGACCAATTTTGCAACTAAACATTTCAAAAAGAAAATATTCACTTGAAATAGAAGCTCTACCAGTCTTCCACCTATTTTATCTAGGCGCACATAAACAAGCATATATAAGGTGATGGTAGGTATCCAACCTTTTGTTTTCCCCATGCCAATTTCTGGAAAAGGTCTGAAATTTATCCACTTTTTGACTTAAAACAGCCAATAGGACCAAAGAGTGCAGAAATAAAAAGCAAGAAATGACGGGGGGGTGTGAAAAAGTAAATAAATACTAATAAGAGGGCTACTCGGGGAATTTATTTTGATGACATTGCCACTTTGGAATTTGCTTGATTTTATCATGTGATACAGCCATATAGGTGGATATAGGTGTGCTGTGTGGTCACATGAAAGGGAATGTACAGAATTTACAAAGGTATTTTCACGAGGGTTGTTGTTTGTATTTTTTTTTTTTTTTATAACTCGAACTTTGCGAACTACGCCCCTTTTGAGGATACGGCGATAACAGATTCTCATTCTCTGCCGCCAAGGTGAATCGCGGGATGTGCACGACCGAACATTATGTTCGACCCCAATCTACTAATAGCTCCGGCTCCTCATTCTTTGCCGCCAAGGTGAATCATGGGATGTGCACGCACCAACATTATGTTCGACCCCAATCTACTAATAACGATCTCATATGCCCCGAACAATTTGATGGAGCGGAGATTTGAACCCCGACTCCACCCCACAATTCTTTGTGATGGCGGGTGGGCTAAGCCACCTGGTTGATTGCTGTTTGTAATGAATGTGGGTAGTAGTTAGGTTGAATTCCAATTCTTCAAAAGCGCCCTAAGGTTTGGGCTAATTACAAAAAAATCCAATTTTTTTTTAAATTGCAAAAGCCCCTAGAGGTTGACTATGTCTTACAATCCGCCCTTCATAAACTAAAAAAATATTTCAAAAAATCCCTATAGTTATAGAAATATTCTTTGTTATTCCCTTAAATTTAAGGAAAACAAACCCGAAGAAGTTTTTGTAATTTTGAAACATCTTTAGGTGTTTTTGTAAATAGTCCAAATCTCTGGGGTTTTTTTCGTCATTATCCATTTTATTTTTATTGGAGCTAGTTTTTCTTTTCAATTTTTTTCTAAGTACACCATAAATCTATATATTTAGTATTTTTATTTAATATGTACATATTACTTCCAATAAGCTTGACATAATAGGACATTCATAAATTTGCCCGAAGAACCGTATACAATGTTCTCTGTCCAACTCAAAATTGATTGCATAGACCAGCAAATTAATGAACTTCCGGGTTTTGTCTCGTGAGATATAGTGAGGCCGTGAGATCGCGATACTTTTAGTATAATAAGTGATCTTTGTCTAAATACACTAATTTAAGTGTATTCAAAATGTTATATTCACACCAAGGCTTAGCCCACCCGCCACCACAAAAAGATTGTGGGATGGAGGTCGGGGTTCAAATCCCCGCTCCATCAAATTGTTTGTGGGGTGGAGGTCGAGGGTTCATATCCCTACTCCATCAAATTGCTCCCCGGGGCATATGCGGTAGTGAAGATTTGGTGGGAACTCATCTTGAATAGCATCCGTGTGGGTTCGATTCGGGGAGAGATCGTTATTAGTAGATTGGGGGTCGAACATAATTGTTCTCTTTACCTTTAGGATCTGGTTGTACGTCGCCAGACCCCATCGTAAACACCGCCAAGTGCGTGCACATCCGCGGTTTACCTTGGCGCGCAATGAATGAAGCGGAGTCGGAGCTGTTGTCCTCGGGCATAGTCGGCGTAAGCGCAGGAAGCGAGTTATCAAAAAAAAAAAAAAAAAAAAAAAAAAAAAAAGAAATGTTATATTCACATGTTAATTACAAAAATTACCACTGAAATTTTCCGGTGATTACAATAAAAATCAGCTAAATTTAAAAATTATGAAAAGTAATCCCTGAGCATTTGATCCCAACAGCTAGTTGATCTAACGGAATGTGTTGAAATCATTAAAAAGTTACTTGAAATTCCAAAAATGCCCTGTAGTAATGTTCACAAATTATCCACATTACATAAAGATCAATAGACACTAACATCCCCAAACTCTTACAAATACCCCCTCTGATTATGAATAAGAAACATTTTCCACCCCTTCCATTTCTTTTTTTCCTTCAATTCTTTCTTTGTTTCTGGAATTAAGTCAGAACATTATCGACTTTACACAAATTTCGTTTGTTTTTACTGCAATCCCTTAAATTTTAGGGGTACTTTTGTAATTTTGAAACCTAGGTAATTGGATTTTACTATCGCGATATTAAAAAATATTATATGATATTTAAAAATGTTCATTTGATGTTTAACATAATTCAGTAAAAAAAAAGATTTTGGTTTTTAAAATTAAAATATGCTATTTAAATAATAATCGAAAATATTTCATATATTTGGTATCGAGAAAATATTGCATATATTTCAGTTTAAGAAGAATTTTATAGAAAAAATGTTAAAAACGGGATGAGATTTCATGTTCTACTTTCTCTATCCTCTATATTCCATACACCTGGATGAATGATACATGTACAATTGTGATTTCATGTGACATCAATCATGTACGCATGTCATCCATCCGATATAATGGAATAGAGAAAGTGTAACATGAGATCATAATCCGTTAAAAAAATGTGGGCCAATGACAGTGGCAGATCCAATAATCAATGATGGGCTGGGCTGGAAAGCAAGGAAAATTTAGTACAATAAAAGTTATGCATAATAATTTATTTTAGTGTTTATTGAAGTTGTGCTCGACGAGACTTCAAAGCATAAACTTCATCAATAATTAAATCTACATTTATATTATTAACAAAATTTCGTCCAATGTAGAGCATCAAACAATCCACAATTTCTATTAATTTATTCATAACAATGAATTAAATCAATTTTCTAGTAAATTTTAGCAATTTTCTACTAATTTATTCATGGCAACAGTAGAGTGATACAATAAAACTTAAAAGAATATATTCGATTTATGCCACAGTCACAGTATGACAATATTCCAAAAACTAAAATAATCGGACCTGTCTTTTAATTGTGGTTAGTTTGGCTTTGTTTTTTTAAAAAGAAATGTGGTTTTTTTTTTTCGAAAAAAAGTGGGATTTGTTAATATATTATTAATTAGATTAAAAAGGATGGGAAAAAATTATGTGATGGGCTAATCATAATAAAACCAATAAAATAAGCATAAGAGTAAATAATAATAATGGGCTTCCACAAATCTGTCCTGGGCTCCAGCCCAGTGGAGCCCATGACTGAATCGCCTCTGCCAGTGAATATAATCCAAATCAGCCATCATATTAATTTGGAGAATATATCATCGCTCGCTGGAATTTCAATTATAATTGGACTCGAATTCAAATTACAACCAATTACAGTTATAATTGGAATTGGACTCTCCACCAATCAAACTACTCCACTACAATCTTTTTCACTATATATAAGAATCGATTATCTCACTTTTACCTTATTATTAATAATCTGATTCTTACGCTTTACTCTATTATTGATTATTGATAATCTGATTATTTTGAGTTGTTTTCATTATGTTTCCGTTCTTTAAGTGGTATTTACGTTGTTTGAGAAGTTTCATTCCCGGAGCGATTCGTTGCCAATCACCCGGCACACGGCTTCTTTTGGCGATGATGATTATGATTATGATGTTGTTTCAGGGAGATATTTGAATCACATTTTGATCGACTCCCCAATGATGTTATGGGAAGATATTTGGTAATCTGTGCATAGGCGACCGAGTTCGCGCGAGACTCGTGTGCAAAACATGGAGAGATATGCTTACGCGGGCCGACTTCCCAGTTAAACCAGAGGCCCCCTGGCTTATCTTATCCCACGATTCCAGCAGCGAATCGGAAAGAATATGCTTCAAAGCATGTCCGAGGAAAGAACATACCGTTTCAAGTTACCTAATTCAGTTTGTGGTGGTGGGTGGCGGTGGTGCTTTTGCGGGTCTTCCAGCAAGGGGGGATGGCTGCTCATGGCTGGTCAGTCGGGGCGCGACCTTTTGAGCACGGTCATGTTGTTGTGGGATCCGATATCGGGGACCACCAAGAAACTTCCTCCGCTATCCACACTCCCCTTTTCGATGAATTGGTGGAAGGTTGCATTAGGGTAGGATCGGAGAATATTTCTACTTTTGTTGGTCGAGTGCAAGTATTTTCAGTTGGTTCGGTAGAGTGCGTGGTGGCTGTTGTTTTTAGTTTCGGTAGGAATCTGGACCATCAATTGGCAATGTGCTCACCGCAGGATCAGAGTTGGAGCATTGCGAGAACTTTTAGAGGAGTAGAGCACTACAAGGACATCCTGTCGAGTAACGGAAAGCTTTATGCGTCGTGCATATATTCAAGAATAATAATAACAACAACAACAATAATAATGGAACGTCATCGAATCTAAACACCACGATTATACAATTGAGGTGTTGTGACGTGGAGTTGATTATGTTGCATCTCATGTACGACGAGGATGATGATCATCGTCCGTGGAAGGTCTTCCAATTGGGTTCAGTATCCGCGAAAGATGGATACTAGCGGAGCACTTGGTGGAATCTTGGAACGGTGAATTGCTAGTTGTTAGTGCCGTTATTGATTTGTACGCTTACAATGCCGATGATGATCAAGCCTCCGGGCCTATCCAATTATTCGTATACTCTCAAACTAGTGGATTTGAGATTCGTCGGCTAAACATAAACAACAGATCATTATCATTATGTTGCTTGGAAGAGACGAGCGATATAGGGAATCAAGGCGTATTCGTCGGACCTGTTGGGTCGACTTCGGTTGATGGAGTCGAGCCAAACCGGATTCACTTTGCCACAAATGACTCTGAGGGAATAATTGAGTTGGATGATGATGATGAACATGATCATGAAGAAGAGATTAATGATGAAGATATTGATGATAATGCTTTACATGATGATCAAGTTGATGGTGAGGTGCAGGAGGAACAATTAGACGGTATCAATGATGCATTAGAAGACGTGTTTGGTCCCAACAGATTCATAATTCACGAAAGAGGTGTGTTTGACGTGCGACAGAACAAGATTAATATGACTTCTTCGACAAATTTACGCGTTCAGTCGGGATCTGGTACTGGTTGGTTCACACCTAAATTACTCTCCAACAAATATAGTGATTTACCTTTGTGATGGTGCTTTCTGTATCTTGCTATCACTTCTTTGTTAGTGTATTCTCCTAAGGGGAAAATTACAAAATTAGTCATGTAACTAAAAAGCGGTCGCAAAAAGATTCTTTAAAATTCTAAAATGACAAAATAGTCTTGTAACTATGTCGGGGTTTGCAAAATAGTCCTGCAAACTGCATGGTTTTCAAAATAGTCATGTAACTGGTAATTGAATATCAATTTTGGTCCTAATTTCACCAGAAATTGGGAGTCGCATGAGTCACTCACGTGAACGAAATCCAGTGAAATTTCAAAATTACTACTGAAATTAGGACTAAAATTGAGACTCGAGTATAAGTTACAGGACTATTTTGCAAACTATGCAATATGCAGGACTATTTTGTAAAATTTTACATAGTTACAGGACTATTTCGCAATTCGAGTATTTTACATGATCTTTTGCAACCTCTTTTTAGTTCCAGCCTTCCAGGACTAATTTTGCAATTTTGCCTTCTCCTAAGTGGAACGATGTAAAATTACAATATTAATTCAAAATTGTTTTTTTTTTTAATTTATTGTTAACCTTTTCTCAATACATACGCATTATTTCCTACTGTATATCTCAGTCCCTAGATGAGTTCTGTTTCAAGTTAAATTTCTACTATTAGTTCTGTATCGATCAGGTCCTATGTATAGACAGGGGCGTATCCTTAGCGTTATATGGGGGGCTTTAGCCCCACCAAATTTTTTGAAATATATATATTTATATGTATATTTTTATTTTAAAATATTAATTTCTAGTACTAAATATTTATTTTTTATTGATTTAGTCCCCTCAAAAAAATTTAGCCCTCCAATGTTTCGGGTCTAGCTCCTTTTGTATATAGAGACTATTTAAGTAGAAACTCATAGATGATCAAATATTTGGTTATTCTTGCTGGGAATTGTAACATCGTCCAATTCGTCATCTCGTCCTAGACAAAATTGAATTTAGGGATAATTACAAAAACACCCTCAAGGTTTGGCATAATTACAAAAATATCCAGAGATGTTTCAAATTTACAAAAAGCCCCCTCGTATTTGATTTTGTCTTAAATTTTAAGCGGTTAATTGTAATATTTCTACAAATATCAAAGTGGTTTTCGAAATATTTTTTTGCTTATGAAGGGAAAATATAAGTGGAATCAAACCTTAAGAGTTTTTTTTTTTTTTTTTTTTTGTATTTTTCAAAAAAATTTGGGTTTTTTTGTAATTAACCCAAACCTCAAGGAATTTTATATAATTATCCCTCGAATTATTTGTATATAAAATAAATATTTGGAACTGAAATTGTTTTATGGGATAATGTTTTTTTTTTTTTGAAATTGTCATTTAAATTTTTAATATTATTACTTGGTTGGTAAAAGTTCTTTTATTATATCTAGAAAGCGTTTTTTTTATAGCAAATCGCACTTTCAATTTATAAATCATGTTTTACTTTCAAACCTATGAAAATGGGGTGTTACAATTCTTGCTGGGAATTGTAACATCGTCCAATTAGTCATCTCGTCCCAGACAAAATTGAAGTTTTCTGTAATGTTGCTTCACAAATTTTAGGTTTCCAACTAGAGAAGTGGTGTGAACTTTGTTATATCTTTTTCAATCATCCTTCTATAGAACTGAATGGCCAATTAAGACTTATATGTCAGTCTTGATGCTTCAAATAGGTACCTCACTTTGCTAATTTAGCATCCAGTTATTTTGTGGTTTCTCCATTTGTAGGGTTATTGTATACTCCCCGGCTTAATTGCAAAATTCGTCCCCTAACTATAAGAGCTAGCAATTTCGTTCATGGAATGATTTTAGGTAGTAATTTGGTTCCGTAAAATTTTGATTATGCGAAATTATGATCTAATAAGTTCTGCATTTTGGTCCTACAAGTTCTGATTTTGTGTGATTTTGATCCTTATTGGCATGTTTATCAATATTTCATTTTGGTCTAGCAACCAGACTAGGGGAGGAGGTCTAAGGAGGAGTAAGGATTCTTGAGGAAATTGATAATGAAGTATAAGGACATTCAAGTTTTATGTTACAAATTGGCTTGTTTTTTAAATAAACTGATTTTGGATAACCTTCATGACACGAGTCAAATTCAAATAGTTTTTTGTATTATTATTTTTTCACTCGGTGGGTTAATATCAAATTAAAGTTGTTGTGTGTCAAATTTCGAGTTAAATTTGTCAAAAACTAATAAATCAAAGAATAAGTTCACACTAGGGATGACAATGGGGCATGTTGTTAAGTTGGTTTTATACCATTGATTTGGACTTCCTAGACTAGAGTTTTGTGTTGTTTTTGAGTTCTTTGAGTCATTTTTGTTATATCTCATAGGTTATGTGTTAATTTCGTTGTTTCGAGTCATTTGAGTGGCCAAAACCATATTGTGGGCCAAGTATATTGAGTATAGAGTCATAGTAATGAGTTGCATGTCAAAAGAAACAATGATGATCAAACAAGAAGGGGTTGATATCAAGAAACATCCAAACGCGTCTAGAATTTCCAAAGACTTTGGCGGATTTAGTATTTTGGCCATAACTCTGTCCACAAAATTGATATTGAGTTGATTCAAGTGGCTAAGGAAATCTAAGAGATAGAGCTACAACTCTATTGAAGACACCAAAGGCAAATCCGGACATTTGGATGGCGCTGAAGCACCTAAACGAGGCACAGAACATGGAGGCAAAAATCAATACGGGCGGTGGCCAAATTTTGAATAAGCGACTGCAGTGCCCGAGTATGTCATGTCTTGTGCTGCAGCTTTTGTGGCGAATAAAACAATAAAAGTCTGATTTTTTAGATCTAAAAGCGGGTACTATAAATAGATACATGGGAGGCTTGAACTAGGGCATGGAGAACACTTGGGATGAAAACCAACACCACCAAGACACAAGGAAAGAGTTGGGGATGAACATTGAATGCATCTATCATCTAGAAATAGATAAGATTCTTCTTTAACCTCTTTAATTCCTTCTTTGTTGTTTCTTGTATATCATTTGAGATGCATTCTCATTTGGTTATGGATATTTGTATTTTCATCATGAGCTAAACTCTTAGATTCTAGAGGATTGATGTAATCTATATTTGTACTTATGTTTGAGATTGTGGTTTATCAATTTATATGCTTCAATTTATTTGTGCTATTTAGATTAATTGCTTCTAAACTACTTGATCAATAATTTAGATGATTTGGTGTATTTAATTTGACATTTGAGAGAGGTAATTGAATACATGACCTTGAAATAGCATAACCTATGATTTCATAGAATTGAGAGATTTGTGAATCCTTTGAAGTCATTTATTAAGATTCATAGTTTTTATTGAGATTACATTTGGTGATTTTTATAGAGATGTTGATTTCCCAATTGTGATCTAAAATCATTTGGCACTCGAGAGAGGAAATAATTATTGTAGAAATCTTGACTTATAAATTGATAATTGATGATTGATAAACCATATTAATAACATAATGGATAACTAGATTCATCACACCTCTAGAATTCATTTGATCATTTGGATGATCTAATTTTTATTTGTGTATTATTTTCTGAACTATTACTGTTATTCTAGTATAATCAACTCTATCAAATTTTGAATTTCTAAATAAAGTTGGACTATTATATTATAATACTTAGCAATAATTCGATAATTATTCCATGTAGATACGACAACCTTACTTTCACTATATAAAAACTTGACACCGTAGACTTGCGGTTAGAAAAATCTCTAACACATGCTCAAACCCGAACCTAAACACGACGGGTCCAAACACTTTGGTCAAGCAAGTCTCGCGTCTGCATTTTGTAAACCCGCAGAGGCTCGGGTCAAGTAACAAGTTTTATTGGACTCGCTGCTCTATGCAATTTTTATTTTTAAATATTATATATTTGATATATTATTTTTATCTTAACTTAGGCATATAATTAAATGACTAATTACCTTTTATGTTTACTTGTATTATAGACTTAATCATACTAGAGTGTTTTGCTTGAAAAATACTTTATGATTTATGTTATTAATGGTATAAACTATATGAATCTCAATGTATAATGCACAATGTACGTATTGCTATTATGAGTTTGTTGTAATTTATTTGTTTAATATATTTTTTAACTTGTATTTCTGGTTAATCATCTTTATACAATCGTAGATACAAGAAATTGATCTTAATAGGGGAAAATCCAAAAAAACTCTTACCTTTAAAAATAATAAGGGAATTGTGTGGTGGACCTGTGCCATGCACAGGATCGGATTCGGGAATTTGTTACAATTCATCAAAAATAATAAATGAGGGCACACTTTTTTTATAACACAATTAATATATATGTCTTAAAATTTTATATCACTACTAATGTCATATAACACTATTTACACTAATATTTTTTTAAAAATTTATAATGCTAATACACGTGCCCCATAGTGGGTAGGCAAACTGCCCCGACCATGTGTTAAAAACATTATGCATGACAAAGACTTACATAGGACCGAGAGATCCGTGAGAGGGGTCTGGTCGGTCAAATCAACAGAAATTTTGCGGGTCAACAGGGCGAAGGTCAACGAAAAGTCAATTGTCCGCCAAAAATAGTCCGGTAATACTTTTTGAGAAAAAAATAATAATTTTAAGAAAAGTAATATTTTTGAGCAAAAAAATAATACTTTAATTAGAAACATGTAATACTTTTGACACAAAAAATGATACCCATTGTTAAAAATAATGTTAAGATGATTGATATTTTGTAGTTCAAGAAGTAATATCTTTCACTTAAATATTTAGCACGTGTCATAATTTTCCACTTAAGTGTGTAATACTTTTCACTTAAAACTCTAATATTTTTTAGTTTTAATCCTTGCTCAAGATTTGTTTGCTAAGTACGAAATTAGATATATTAAATTTAAATATTAAAATAAACTAATTGATCACATTTTGCAACATCCTAGTTTGATTTTAGAACTTTGGGTCAATTTTGAGTTATGATTAAATTTGACTCGTCAGTAGGAATGGCAATGGGCAAGTTGGGTGACCGCCTTTGAGAATCTAGGTTAGTGCGTGCTTGGGCGCGAAACCGCCTTGCTATCTTCCGGTTCATCCCACATCGCCATTCAAATTAACCAAAAATAGCTCACTTGGAGCTCTTGATTTCTTGGTGTGGCTCAAAGGTTGACTCATCTTGACCAATATAAATATAAATAAAAACAAAAAAATTGAAAAAAAAAAAATATATATATATATATATAATATATTTATAAAATATTCTTTTCAAAAGTTGTCATTATCAATTTATAAATGATAGATATAATATAAGAATACACAAAACTTATATTAAATATATTAAAATAAATAAATATTTTAGGCAGGGCGGAATAGATACACATACCCACCTCGCCTCTCCGTGGATCACGGACGGGGCACCCAAAATGGGTCGGGTCGGTCGGAGGTAGGCCAAAAATAGTGTCCCTAGTAGTCGGTTTATATTCGTGTTTAACTTTAGATCAATTTCGATTGTATTCAAAATACATAAAAATGAACTAAAATAGTAAAATATAAGATAATTATATTTTGAGACAAAAGGTAATAGTTAGTCTAGCCCAATATTTTAAGCCCAGCACATTAAAAGTCCAATCATATATGTAAAGTATGCAATCTCTACATTTTTTCTTGCTAAATATTCATTAATTCTAAAATGACTTTGTAATGGTTAAAATTTACATTAAAAAAAAGAATAAGTCTATGGGAGACCGTCTCACGGGTTTAAGATCATGAAACCGATCATGGAGTGTGTAAGAAAGATCTTGAGAGATAAGAGGTCAAGCTCAAATGGCCCAAGTTCTATAATTTATCTAGAAATGTCTTAAGAAAAAATCTTAGATATTATTTAAAGAAAATCATATAAAATGTTCTAGTTATAAAATGTTCTAGTGAGGTAGATATTTTGAAGGATGATTCTAGTGATGAATCCTAGCCATTGGATCAAATAAATCATAGTCATTGGTTAGGAAGTTGCCTTAGAATAAATAGGGGTGTCTTAGCCCATTTTGTAACAAGCCAAATTTGAGAAAAAATCAATAAAAGCAAAAAAAAATCCACCAAAAGCTCTCTTATATTTCTTAGCCTAAATATCTTCCTCTTCCTACAAACAAAAATAATCCATCTTCCAACTTCCAATTTCTAAATAATCTCTTTTTATCTAAAATTGGAGATAACCCACTGGAAGAAAATATTCAAAATGAAAACATATAAAATCGCTGCAACCCAGATGATCCCGAAGAAATTCTAGAGCCATATTCGAATTTGAAGTATTATTATTAATCATTGCTAAAACTAAAACCAAAAATTAGAAAACGTAATAAGTGAAATAACAACTATAGCATTAACACTACTTAACAACTAACAGAATGCATATAGGAACAAACCAAGAGAACGCTGAAGGGGTCGGATGGCCCCTGACCTGACTTGGCAGGTCAGGTGGGCCCTGGCTTTTCTCGAAATCCTGGTGATCATACTATTCCTTTTCATTGTCATTTACATCAACAGGTAATAAGGTGTTAATTTTTATTATCGAATCTTTTAGAAAGTCAGTTCTTGGAATAAGAATAAATATTGTTCGATCATCTCTCTCTTTTTTATTTTTATTTTAAATTTTTTTTCCGAACCTTAGTTAGCACTTAGCATTAATGTTAATGATGATTTTTTTGTTTTTCTTTTTTTCTGCAGGAGCTCTGATATGTACCACGGTCCCAACTGATATGATTCAGTAGGTTTAGGTCATATATATATATATATATACTAGTAAACTGTAATAATTCAATAGAAAGGAAAAAAGAGTAATCGATTGAAGTGAAAAACAAAAATTTAAAAGCAAGGGATCATCTAAGTAATATCGTCACAGCTACTTGTACACGTAATTATATATATCCATGATAGATTTCATAATTGTATCTACTTGCTAAAGAATTTTGCAATAAAGACTATAAATTCTACAGGTTAGTAAAGAAATTAATGAACTACAGATTAATATGTTTTTACTACAGTATTATTATGAGGAAACAAAGATAGAAATGTCTCAATTTATTCTCCTGCTTTCTTGAAGGAGTACTTCTTTTAGTATGGTTATTAGGAATGACAAATTATATTAAGTTAGATTAATTTTTATTTCTTCCCTTTTGGTGTGATGAATTGATGAGTAGAAAGACATGGCCAGCTTTCTTATTGAAATGTACGTTACATTTGATGAGTCTCTATGAATATGGGCCCCAATTGTAAAAAAGAATTTAAGGCCCATTAGTTGACATAAACGAAGCCATAAATTTAATATGGGTATGGCTTGAACTGATATCTGTTTGTTTAGGCCCATAATTGAACGACTTTTTGCTTATGAGCTTATTACATTTGGGGTGCTTTTGGCAAGCTTTGATTCTTACATTCATGATTCTTTTTATATTTTTTTGTGAAGTTTGATGTAATAATGGATTCGTTTGATATATTTACTATATTATTAATGCATATTTGACTATATTATTATTGTACATTAGTACATTTTTAATGCTTGAGAACATAAACTTGAAAAAATTTCAAATTGAAGATACCCTTTTAGAACTAGAACTATGCATAGAATAAATCTCTTAATTCTTTATAAATGTTTGCTTTTGTAAACTCTTCAATATTCAATATATTGGTCGTGGGGTGCACCTAAACCTTCCACCCTTTAGGTACTTTTAAAAAAAAACTCTCAAATTTGCAAATTTGAATTAAAAATCGTTCAACACTCTTTTTTTTTTCGTAACTGAATATGGAAAAAGTCATATCCATAAATTATGGGAGTTGGAATTCTTGTTTTATCCTTCTTGTCTTATCCAAGACCCTGCAAATTTACTAGATTACCCTAACATCAATCAATTACATTCTCATCTCCTAAAATCAAGGATAAAATCTAAGTCGGTGAAGTCTTTCTTCAACACTTAGATTAGTCGCCACGATCTCACCCCAAAATATGGGTCTATTTGATCCAAGTCCTATATAATTATATATATGTGGGATAATTACAAAAAAATCCCTTGAGGTTTGGGCTAACTATAGAATACTCAAGAGGATTTTGAAAATTACAAGAAAAATCCTTCGAGGTTTTATTCTATCTTATATTTTTCCTCTTGTAGATATTCATATTTCTTTCCGAGGTTCGTGACTAATAGGTTCAATTAAAACACAATATTGGAATAGAAGATTCCATCAGAATTAAGTTCCTATTTATTTATGGACTAATTATAAAAACACCCCTAAAGTTTTGGCTAATTACAAAAAAAAATTAAAGATGTTTTAAAATTACTAAAAAACTTATCATGTTTGATTTTGTTTTATATTTAAGAGAATAATTGTAATATTTTTATAAATATCAAGGGATTGTTTGAAATATTTTTTTTATAAAGGAAAACATGCAAGTGAATCAAACCTCAAAAGGGTTATTGAAATTTTCAAAAACCTATGGACGTTTTGGTAATTAGCCGAGAACCTCAAGGTTTTCTTTGTGATTATCCCTTTATTTATTTATTTTGGGACAAAAACTCATACGAGAGGCGACGGCCTCAAAGATTTAATTTCGTGAGACTAATTCTAAAATGACTTATATTAGTTATGGATTCTAAAATGATCTATATTAGCTAACTCTTTTAAATTTGGATCTAATTTATTTTAGACAAGACATGATTAAAATGTTTGACCCGATTGTACGATTATTACGTTGCCTTTTACAATGATTCAATTAATTAAATACGATAAGGGTCTTTTTATGCATGTTTTATGTGTATATTTAAGTATGATTTGAGTTATTTTATTGTTAGTTTCATAAATTTTTGATTGTACATGGTTCACATTACTGCGAGTGCTTTTATTGGTGTAGATTGATGATTTGGAGCTGTTTTTTGGTGAATTTTGGGCCATGGTTTCATGTCAAAACATACCCGGGGTTTCGGATGCAAAAACACTCAAAATCCCAAGCTAAACGTCATTTCGGGGCCTTTTCGGACAAACACGGGCGGGGTGTGTTTTTAAGCACGGCCGTGCTTTTTAAAAGTCAAAAAGCGAGCAATTTTTCGACCCGACGTACCAAACACGGCCAGGCCATGCTTTTCAAGCACGGGCCGTGTTGAAAAAATCCAAAACACGGGCCTGCCGTCTTTTAAAGCACGGGCGTGCTTTTCGTCCAGGCTTGGTTTTCTTTGGCGGAATTATGGAGACTTTCCTTTCTTTTTTTGACAACCTTTGAGCAACTTTTACAACTCATTTTGATGCACCAAACTCTATTATTCCCTCAATTGTCATGTGGACACAATGATTCAACCAACTCAACAATGAATGTGCACACAATGATTCAACCAACTCAACCATGAATGTGCACACAATGATTCAACCAACAACCATGGAAGTGGAGCATTTGTTAGCATTATTGATGTGTTCTTTCACAAAGATAGTGCCTATAAAAACCAAGAGTTTGAGTTAGGGAAGAGATAATTTCATGTAGTATTCATTGATAGAGAGATTCATTGTATATTCATTGTATATTCTAAGTTTCAAAGCAAAATACATTGAGAGGATAAAAGAGAGTAGAGTTGGAAGTTGAAGAGCAATAGAGGAGAAGGCTTGGAGCTCAACATCATTGCAATCAACCAAGGAGGAAGTCTTATATTGGTCTTGAATAAGAGCTAAGTACACCATGTTTTTTATTCATATCTTCTTGTGTAGTATACTCTTTTGACAAAGCCATGTGTAGCTAAATTTCTAGTGTTTGAATGTAATGAACTCTAGAATGAATTTGTGATTAAGGATTGTATGTTTTTAATAAAATCTTCATGTTTTGTGTGATTCACTTATATTATGCTTTATTCATTCAAATTGGTATATGCGCAATATTGATTTGAAGTTTATTTTTCATCCGGAAATCGAGAGATTCATGGTGAAATAGAACCTATATAAGTGAAAAGAGTTGCATGCAATCCTAGATATAGGGCGACATAAATCTTCCGGATTAGGGTCAAACCTAATATGGGAATTCACAAATCGTTATAATCTTTGTCTTGGGGTTTTAACTAGAAAGAGATTTCAGTTAATCAACTTGAGATTAGAAGTTATTCGCTCGATAGAGGTTTAACTTAAATCGGGAATTTCTACGATCGATGAAACATGAGATTTTACTAAAAGAGGTTGGTTTTTGCTTAAGGGATTATGGTTGTATTTTTATCTTATTAAATCACAAAAACATTCTAGAGGGATTTACATTCAAACACATTTCTAGCTCTTGATTTCTTAATTCTACAATCTATTTTTATTTGATCTTTTGTAAGTTGCAATTATTTTAAAATTCTTTATTTTTCATTTTCATTAAACAAACAAAACTCTGAAAATTGCTAGATTAAATAACAAAAAGACGGTAATTATTAGTACTTACAATCCTCGTGGGAATGACACTCGGTACTCAATAATCTATACTACAAAACGATAGGGATTATGAATAAAATGAACATGGTGTACTTAGCTCTTATTCAAGACCAATATAAGACTTCCTCCTTGGTTGATTGCAATGATGTTGAGCTCCAAGCCTTCTCCTCTATTGCTCTTCAACTTCCAACTCTACCTCTCTTTTATCCTCTCAATGTATTTTGCTTTGAAACTTAGAATATACAATGAATATACAATGAATCTCTCTCAATGAATACTACATGAAATTATCTCTTCCCTAACTCAAACTCTTGGTTTTTATAGGCACTATCTTTGTGAAAGAACACATCAATAATGCTAACAAATGCTCCACTTCCATGGTTGTTGATTGAATCATTGTGTGCACATTCATGGTTGAGTTGGTTGAATCATTGTGTGCACATTCATTGTTGAGTTGGTTGAATCATTGTGTCCACATGACAATTGAGGGAATAATAGAGTTTGGTGCATCAAAATGAGTTGTAAAAGTTGCTCAAAGGTTGTCAAAAAGCAAGAAGGAAAGTCTCCATAATTTCAGCCAAAGAAAAACCAAGCACTGGACGAAAAGCACGCCGTGCTTTAAAAGCACGGGCAGCGGTAGTGTTTCGGATTTTTCCGAACACGGCCGTGCTTAAAAGCACGGCCTGGCCGTGTTTGTGCGTCGAGTCGAAAAATTGCTCGTTTTTGACTTTTAAAAAGCACGGCCGTGCTTAAAAACACACCCCGCCTGTGTTTGTCCGAAAAGGCCCCGAAATGACGCGTTTAGCTTGGGATTTTGAGTGTTTTTGCATCCGAAACCCCGGGTATGTTTTGACATGAAACCATGGCCCAAAATTCACCAAAAACAGCTCCAAATCATCAATCTACACCAATAAAAGCACCTCGGAGTAATGTGAACCATGTACAATCAAAAATTTATGAAACTAACAATAAAATAACTCAAATCATACTTAAATATACACATAAAACATGCATAAAAAGACCACTTATCAAACCACCTCCAACTTTGAACTTTGCTTGTCCTCAAGCAAAACATTAAATCAATAAGAATGGTTCAATAAATTACAACACACAAGGATTTTTTTTTTTCAACACATTGAACACAAGCGATCAAGTTCTTAGCCTTTTCAACCCGAATTAACCATTCAGTAAAAACACGCTTTTGCAATGCGATCGATTGTCAAGAAAGACTGAAACATCGTGAGCATTATTCAAACTTGAAATCATCACTCCACAAATATTGATAGTTATGAATAACTTCAATTCAATAATGTCATGAAAATACAAGAATTGATAGATCATTGTAGTTAGCCTACTAGTCATATAACCAAGCTTGTTGAACTTTTATTGGAATGAGAATTCAAGGAATATACATTCTCCCTTTCGATTTTTTTTTTTTTTTTTTTTTTTTTTAGTTAGGTCCTTTCGAGGCATTCTTCCACTAGGTTTATATTTTGAATTTTCGTTCAAACACTCCTAGGGTGGTTTCCCATACTCATATTTGTGTCGCCGTTTTTCGTAAAAGACAAACATGGGGCTCATGAATGCTCCTAGTTACTAAGCAACAACAAATAGAGAGTATAACCTCGATTGGATTCCCTTTTTTTTCTTTTTTTTCATTTGTTTTTTTCACAAGCTTGGTATAACAACTAGTTAACCACCACTAAATCATGAATTCTCAAACGTTCATAACACTAAGCTTTGTCGTAAATGCCTTAACAAATCAAGTATTATGGAGTTGGAAATCTCGTCAAAATTTAGCACACATCTACATCAATCTATTCTAGACAATCAATTGCTTCGTATTGAAAACATAAATCAAAAAGTTAATTTTGGTGTGATTGGGCTAAGTTATTGACTAGCAAACACTCAATTTGTAAAAATATATATATATATATATATATCTCTTGTCGACAACCTAAAAATAAAAGCAAGCACACACGGACTAAGAATGTAATTGCACCCACCTCCAACTTTAAAGGTTCACATTGTCCTCAATGTGAAAAAAAAATGAACGAACACAAACAAAACACTCAAAAATCAACCATACTAGAAGAAAATAAAAAGAGGTGAAAAAGAAAAATACGACCTTACTAGAAGAGTGAAATCGGTATTGAGCGACCATTGGGTTGTTTAGTACGAGACCTTCATCGGCATCTTCATACCTAATCAAGGATACACAACTCGAATACCGTGAAATCATCAAATATATATATATAATTTTTTTTTTGATTTTTTTTTGAAATTTTTTTAATAAAAACACGGCCGTGCTTAAAAAGCACGGCCGGGCGTGTTCAGATCGATTTTTTCGGCAAAATTTTTTTTTTTTTTTTAATTTTTTTTTAAAAACACGATCCGTCTTGAAAAACACGGCCTGGGCGTGTTCGATGCAATTTTCCTAAAAAACTTTGGATTTTTAACACGGCCGAGTGTGTTCGCGAGGTGGGTGAAACACGGCCGTGCTTTTAAGCACGGCCAGGCCGTGTTTTTTTTTTTTTTTTTTTTTAAATTTTTTTCAATCCCCAAGCAATAAAAAAAATTAAGTAAGAAAAATGCACACAAAATGCCAGGTTGCCTCCCGGTTAGCGCTTTTTAAAGTCGTATAGCTGGACCGTTTACCCAAATGTGGAGATTAGTCGGGTGGAGCTTTGGACTTATGAAAATCCCTTAGGTATTTAGTAGTATTACCTCCAACTTTATGCTTCAAAATGTGATCTTTGAACTTTCCGGTCCCCTTTTCTCGGCATAAGCTTCCAACATGGACTTTGAACAACACTTTTCTCCAAGAGATTTTTAGATGTCTCATCGTGCAACGAAATTGAAACGACAAGCGAACAAGTAGTATCCTTTTCAATATCAACATGAATTTTAAAAATTACTTGTTCATCTCCCACCCTCAAAATTAATTTTCCCTCATGCACATCAATGATTGATTTTGCCGTAGCCAAAAAGAACGCCCAAGAATTAGAGGAACCTCAATATCATCATGCATGTCAAGAATAACAAAATCAACTGGGAATGTGAATTTATCGATCTTGACTAACACATCATTAATAATACCTCTAGGATGTTTAATCGATTTATCGGCTAAGTGTATGTCCATCCTAGTAGGTTTCGATTCACTTAATCCCATATGCTTGAATGTTTCATAAGACATCACATTGATGCTAGCTCTAAGTCGGCTAGTGCTCTATCAACAGGTAAACCATCAATTGTACAAGGGATAATAAAACTTCCGGATCATTACATTTTTGTGGTAGATTATTGGAAGAACATTTATCATTCAATTGCACATTTGATAGTTCGTTAAGCTTATTTTCATTAGAAATGATGTCATTTAGATCCTTAGCATGCTTTGAAAGAGGTTGAACAAATGGAATATTAGTATGTAGTTGCTTGAATGACTCAAGGTACTTACCAAATTTGTCCTCCCTTCTATCTTCTTCGGTTAAACTCCGTAAGGGATCTTGGGTTTGTATTCGGCGACCTCCTTTTCATGAGCTTTTCTTTGGGTATGTCATCCTCCACGTATTTACGCATGGCGGTATTGGCATAATCATGCTCATGAGGAAAAGCGATGGTAATTGCCTTTACGTGCTCCCTTGGTTTGGCTCGATATTACCCTAAACTACCTTGTGGCCTTTCGAGAAATCATCTTCGCAATCTGGCCTATTTGGTTTTCAGTTATGGATAGATGCCTCTTGATTTCTCAAGGATGTTTCCACCACTCGAATCGGGTATCTGTGATTGCACAAATTTTGTTATAAGATCTTCCAAGTTAGGCTTACCTTGATTTGGGTGAAATCCGGAGACGTGTGTAGATCGGGATTGGGATTAGGTCGTGGTTGGCCTTGGTTTCCCCAACCGAAATTAGGATGTTGTCGCCACCCGAGGATTGTATGTGTTGTTGTAAGGATTACTTGGGTAATTTACGCCTTGATTCCCAACGTAATTAGCTTTGTTCGGCGTGAGGTATTGTGTGTGGGCGATCTGATGATTATGAAATCCTCCGCAAGTTTCACAAGATAAAACATGCGGTGGTGGTGGTTTAGGAGCCGCTAGATCGTCGATCTTTTGGGTCAAAGCTTCGACTTGTGCGGTAGTGTAACCCACTGCATCTGCATTATAAACACCCACTGCTACGTTAGGTTTACCTCGTGCGGATTGCCATTGATAGCCATTCATGGCCATTCCCTCTATCGGATCTTGGGCGAACTTTCCGGTGTTTTATTGTTCAAAGTTCCCCGTACCGCGTCAATCATTTGCGCTTGTTGACGAGTAGCCCATTGTAAAATGTTTGGACTTGCATCCAAATAGGAAGACCATGATGTGGGCATTTTCGCAAATTCTTTGAATCTCTCCCAAGTGTCGTCAAGGTCGTCGTCTTCTTGAGTGAATGAAGAGATTTCATTCCTCAATCGTGCGATTTTGGCGGTGGAAAATATTTCAAAAGGAACTTTTCGGCCATGATGCTCCATGTTGTGATTGTTCCCTTTGGCAAAGTATTTAGCCATTATTTAGCCCGATCCCCAAGAGTAAATGGGAATAGGCGCAAGCGGATGGCATCGTCGGAGACTCCATTTATTTTGAAGGTATCACAAATTTCAAGGAAATTTGCGATATGATTGTTCGGATCTTCATCCGGTAGGCCGTCAAATTGAACAAATTGTTGCACCATTTGAATGACATTCGGTTTGATTTCAAAATTATTGGGTCGCAACAAATGGGCCTTACGATCTTTAGATGACGTGCCGTCCATGGATGGTTTGGCATAATCATACATAGTTCTTTGTTCATCCGCCATATCGGGATCCTTGCTTTCGTTAGTATCCTCCTCGTGGTCCTGCACTAATACTTTCCTCTTCGTGTTTTTACGGGCGGTCTCGCTTCCAAATTCGACGACGAGTAGGCATGCACTTTGTGGTAAACAAGGAGGATAAGTATAATCCAAGACTTACAAAGATAGATACCTAGAAAGACAATTGATGAAAAAAAAAATGATTAAATTAACAAAAATAAGGTGTTCTTAATATTACAATCCCCGAATCCGCGCCAAAACTTGATGGCTCAAAAGCTACTCTAGAAAACCATAGGCAAGTGCACCTATCGTTTTGTAGTATAGATTATTGAGTGCCGAGTGTCATTCCCACGGATTGTAAGTACTAATAATTACCGTCTTTTTGTTATTTAATCTAGCAATTTTCAGAGTTTTGTTTGTTTAATGAAAATGAAAAATAAAGAATTTTAAAATAATTGCAACTTACAAAAGATCAAATAAAAATAGATTGTAGAATTAAGAAATCAAGAGTTAGAAATGTGTTTGAATGTAAATCCCTCTAGAATGTTTTTGTGATTTAATAAGATAAAAATACAACCATAATCCCTTAAGCAAAAACCAACCTCTTTTAGTAAAATCTCATGTTTCATCGATCGTAGAAATTCGATTTAAGTTAAACCCTCTATCGAGCGAATAACTTCTAATCTCAAGTTGATTAAGCAAATCTCTTTCTAGTTAAAACCCCCAAGACAAAGATTATAACGATTTGTGAATTCCCATATTAGGTTTGACCCTAATCCGGAAGATTTATGTCGTCTATATCTAGGATTGCATGCAACTCTTTTCACTTATATAGGTTCTATTTCACCATGAATCTCTCGATTTCCCGGATGAAAAATAAACTTCAAATCAATATTGCGCATATACCAATTTGAATGAATAAAGCATAATATAAGTGAATCACACAAAACATGAAGATTTTATTAAAAACATACAATCCTTAATCACAAATTCATTCTAGAGTTCATTACATTACACAAACACTAGAAATTTAGCTACACATGGCTTTGTCAAAAGAGTATACTACACAAGAAGATATGAATAAAATGAACATGGTGTACTTAGCTCTTATTCAAGACCAATATAAGACTTAACTCCTTGGTTGATTGCAATGATGTTGAGCTCCAAGCCTTCTCCTCTATTGCTCTTCAACTTCCAACTCTACCTCTCTTTTATCCTCTCAATGTATTTTTCTTTGTTAGTACTTATAAAGATTAAAATCTTAAAAATTAAAAAAATGTATGTAAATATAATTTTCGGATTAAAATTAACTTATACAATCCATATAACCCTTATTTAATTTGTTGATGAATTATTAAAAATTTTAAAATATACAGGCTAATTTGGGTTGATCCAAAAACACAAAAAATGAAAACGGGTTAGGATTGAGAAAATTGACACGGTTAATTAAATGTGCCTTGACTTTTATGTTAATATTAAGATCTCAAATGAGAGGGTTTTTATCGTAATTGACCTCCACTTCATCACGATAAATACAACAATCACTCATAAGCAAGGCCCACGTCCAAAAGTCGTTCAATTTTGGACCCAAGTAAACAAATACCATTTATAACCATAACCATCTTAAAATTATGATAAAAAATTTATATGAGATTGTCCCATAGATTTATTTCATGAGAACGATCCTAAAATTATTTATATTAGTCAATTTATATATGAATCTAGCTTGTTTTGTTTGTAAAATCAGTTGGACCATCTCATTTATTTAAATTCATGAGATACTAAGCTAGACTGCCTCTAAATTTATAGCATCATTTATCCATTTTGCACAAAATCATTGTTTGCTCGAATTATATATATATTTCTCTATGAAGAAGAAGATAACTAGCTACAAGGCGGAGGAGGGGGCACTGCCCCTGCCCCCATTTCTTTTAAAAAAAAAACTTTACTTTAGAATTTTTTTAAAAAAAATTAATTATAATTTATATGTTTTTGTGTATCGATCCACTTTGTTTTTGTGTATTGGCCCACCACATTTTTATTCCCGACTCATACCCTTGACTAATGCTACCCTTATAGTTAGGGGACGAGTTTTGCAATTAAGCCATGGACTTGGCAATTTCGGCCATTGAAAGATTTTAGATAGTAATTTGATTATATAAGATTTTGATTCTATGAAATTATGATCTCATAAGTTCTAAAATTTTGGTCCTACAAGTTCTGATTTTGTGTGATTTTGGTCTCATATGTATCAATATTTCATTTTTGTCTAGCAACCAGACTAGGTGAGACCAACTGGGAGGAGGTCCAAGGACGAGTAAGGATTCTTGAGGGAATTGATAATGAAGTATAAGGACATTCAAGTTTGATTTAAAATGAAATTGTGTTATAAATTGGCTTGTTTTTTTAAACCGATTTTGGATAACCTTCATGACACGAGTCAAATTCAAATTGTTTTTCGTATTATTATTATTTCACTCGTTGGGTTAATGTCAAATTAAAGTTGTGTGTGTCAAATTTCGGGTTAAATTTGCAAAAAAACTAAAAAATCAAGGAATAAATTCACACTAGGGATGGCAATGGGGCATGCTCAAACGTGAACCTGCGCACGACGGGTCCAAACACGATCAAGTAAGTCTCGGGTGTGCATTTTCTACAACCCGCAGGCTCGAGTCAAGTAACAAGTTTTATTGGACCCGTTGCTCTATACAATTTTTATTTTTAAATATTATTTATATGATATATTATGTTTATCTTAATTTAGTCATCTAATTAAATGACTAATTACCTTTTATATTTACTTGTATTGTATTTTTGTGTTCCGGATATATATAGACTTAATCATACTAGAGTGTTTTGCTTGAAAAATACTTTATGATTTATGTTAATGGTATAAACTATATGAATCTCAATGTATAATGCACAATGTATTGATATTATGAGTTTGGTGTAATTTGTTTGTTTAATATATTTTTAACTTGTATTTCGATTAATCATCTTGATACAATCATAGATACAAGATTTTGATCTTAATAGGAAAATCCAAAAAACTCTCACCTTTAAAAATAATAAGGGAATCTGTGGTGGACTGTGCCATGCACAAGGTCGGATTCGAAATTTGTTACAATACATCAAAAATAATAAATGAGGGTACATTTTTTTGTAACCCAATTAATATATAGGTCTTAAAATTTTATATCACTACTAATGTCATATAACACTATTTACACTAATTTTTTTAATTTATAATGCTAATACACGTGCCCCATAGTGGGTTGTTGAATCACGACCACGTGTTAAATACATTATACATGACAAAGACTTATATAGGACCGATAGATCCGTGAGAGGGGTCGGGCCGGTCAAGTCAACGAAAATTCAGGTCAACAGGGCGAAGGTCAATGAAAAGTCAATTGTCCGCCAAAAATAGTTCAAGAATACTTTTTGAGAAAAAGTAATACTTTTAAGAAAAGTAATACTTTTCAAAAAAAAAAAATACCACCTTAATTAGAAACAAATAATAATTTTGGCACAAAAAATGATCTCCTTGTTAATGAATAATGATGGTGTTAAGATGATTGATATTTTGCGATTCAACAAGTAATATTTTTCACTTAAATATTTAACACGTGTAATATTTTTCCACTTAAGTGTGTGATACGTTTCACTTAAATCTCTAATATTTTTAGTCTTAATCATCACTCAAGATTTGTTTGCTAAGTACAAAATTAGATATTTCAAATTTAAATATTAAAAAAACTAACAATTTAATTGATCACATTTTGCAACATCTAGTTTGATTTTGAACTTTCGGTAAATTTTGAGTTATGATTAAATTCAACTCATCGATAGGGATGGCAATGGGCGAGTTGGGTGACCAACACCCTTTGAGGATCTAGGTTAGCGTGTACTTGGGCAAAGTAACCTGCCTTGCTAGCTTCCGGTTCATCCCGCATCTCCGATTCGATAAGTGTCATTTTGTACATATTTTGTATTATTAATTCAATAGTTTTTGAATTGTTTTGTTAGAAAAATCATAGTTTCTCAAGTATTTCGTAGCATTTCATCGTGTGATGTGTTTAACATTATAGGTGGAGCAATTTGGAGCAATGTGAAGCCAATATTACTTGAAAAAGGCAAGAAAATCACTCAACATGACTTGGGGTGTCAAGTAACATGGCCATGTTCAAAAAGAAGAAATAAATTGGATAAAAATTGGAAAAAGGGTCCAAAACGGCCAAACCGTGTCACCGAACACGGCCATGTTGAAGGGGATCAAAAGAGGAGGAAAAATCGCACAAAAGCAGGCCGAACACGGCCTGGCCGTGTCGTCTAACACTGGCCGTGTCGTGTCGCGTGTTTCGGCAATTTTGTTGCGGACGGCCTGGTCGTCTTTGCTTGCCTAACACGCGTGTCAGGGACCTCTTTTTGCAACTTTTCTTTGCGGAATTTGGGAAAAACTCACCAACCAACCCATTTTGACCACTTTTGTACACTTTTAACACTCTATTTTCTTTGAAACATGTCTCCATGTCCCCTCCTCATCACTTGAATACAAGAATTCACCAACCAACAAGGAAAATGGGGGTGATTGTTTAATAAAAGAGAGTACTATCAATGTATTGGTTGCCTATAAAAGCGAGGTTGAAATTGGGAGAGGCATTCATTAGATATCTTGAGAAATATTCATTGTATTCACTTCATCAAGTTTTTGGGATCAAGAGGTCTTGGAGAAGAAAGCTTGAGGCAACATTGGGGAAGAAGGGCTTGAGCAACATCATCATTCAAGAAAGAAGTCAATTGAGATTTTGAGAAAGATAAGTACACCATGTCTATAATATTTACATCTTCTTGTGTAATTTACTCTTTTATCAAGATCATGAGTAGCTAAACTCCTAGTGTTTGAATGTAATGAACTCTAGAATGGATTTGTGATTGAGGTTTGTATGTTTTTAATAAAATCATCATGTCTTGTGTGATTCACTTATATCATGCTTATCTCATTTGAGTTAATATTTCCGGTATATTAATTTGATATCTTTTCTTCATCGGTAATCGAGAGATTTATGGTGAAAAAGAAATTGTATAAGTGAAAAGAGTTGCATGCAATCCTAGATATAGACGACATAAATCTTCCGGATTAGGGTCAAACCTAATATGGGAATTCATAAATCGTTATAATGCAATCTTGGGGGTTTTAACTAGAAAGAGATTTCGATTAATCAACTTGAGATTAGGAGTTTTTCGCCTTGAGAAATGGATTAACTTAAATCGAATTTCTACGGTCCACATAACATGAGATTTTATTAAAAGAGGTTGGTTTTTGCTTAAGGGCTTATGGTTGAATTTTTAACTTGTCTAATCACAAAAACATTCTAGAGGGATTTACATTCAAACACACTTCTATCTCTTGATTTCTTATTCTACAAATTTTACTTCATTTTTACACTTCGATAATTTAGATTCTTTATTAATTTTTTTTTATCAAACAAAAACTCTGAAAATTGTTAGATTAAATAACAAAAAGACGGTAATTATTAGTACTTACAATCCTCGTGGGAATGACACTCGGTACTCAATAATCTATACTATAAAACGATAGGTGCACTTGCCTACGGTTTTAAAGGTAGCTTTTGAGCCATCAAGTTTTTAGGCGCCATTGCTTGGGGATTGTAATATTAAGAACACCTTATTTTTGTTAATTTAATCATTTTTTTATTATTTTCATCAATTGTCTTTCTAGGTATCTATCTTTGTAAGTCTTGGATTATACTTATCCTCCTTGTTTACTACATGCATGCCTACTCGTCGCCGAATTTGGAAGCGAGACCGCCGGTAGCAACACAGAGGAAAGTATTAGTACGGACCACGAGGAGGATACTAACGAAAGCAAGGATCCCGATATGGCGGATGAACAACAAAGAACCATGTACGACTACGCCAAGCCATCTATGGACGGATGCGTCGTCTAGTATCGTAAGGCCCATTTGTTGCGGACCAATAATTTTCAAATCAAACCGAATGTCATTCAAATGGTGCAACAATTTGTCGATTCGACGACTTACGGATGAAGATCCAATAATCATATCGCGAATTTCCTCGAAATTTGCGATCTTTCAAAATAAATGGAGTCTCCGACGATGTCATCCGTTCGCTTGTTCCCATTTACTCTTCGGGACGGGCTAAACAATGGCTAAACACTTTACCGAAGGGAACAATCACAACATGGAGCATTATGGCGGAAAAATTCCTTTTAAAGTATTTCCCACCCGCTAAAACCGCACGATTGAGGAATGAGATCTCTTCATTCACTCAAGAGGACGATGAAACCTTGTACGACACTTGGGAGAGATTCAAAGAATTGCTGCGAAAATGCCCACATCATGGTCTTCCCATTTGGATGCAAGTCCAAACATTTTACAATGGGTTGCTCTCATCGACAAGGCAGATGATTGATGCGGCGGCGGGGGGAACATTGAACAATAAGACACCCGAAGCCGCCCAAGATCTCATAGAAGGAATGGCCATGAATGGCTATCAATGGCAATCCGTACGAGGAAAAACCAACAGGTCGGTGGGAGTATATAATGCGGACGGTGGTGACACTAGCCGCACAGTCGAAGCTCTAACTCGAAAAAATCGACGGGTTGGCAGCTCCAAAACCACCAACACAACAAGCCTTCTCATGCGAGACTTGTGGAGGATCGCACAACCACCAAGATTGCCCTCACGCAATACCGCCGCATGAACAAGTGGATTATCTAGGTAATCAATCTCGACCCTTTCAAAATAATCCTTTCAGCAACACTTATAATCCAGGTTGGCGTCAACACCCGAACTTTAGTTGGGGAAATCAAGGTCAATGGCTAATCCAAACGCACTCCCCAATTCGACTGCACCTCCGGTTTCCAACCGCGAAAACCAAGTTTGGAGGACTTACTGTCCAAATTCGTCCAAACAACGGAAACCCGTTTCACGGCCACCGAAACATCCTTAAGGAACCAAGAAGCATCCATTCGCAACTTGGAAAATCAAATTGGTCAAATTGCCAAAATGATCTCCGAAAGGCCACAAGGGAGCTTACCTAGCAACACCGAGCCAAATCCAAGAGAGCAGGTAAAAGCAATTACTCTAAAGAGTGGAACAAAGCTAGACGAATACGGATGCGGAGGACGAACCCACGCCCATACAACAAAAAAGACGAACAGGTATCCAAGGAAACAAAGAAAATGGTACCTAATTCCAACCACCTATTCCGTATCCAAGTCAAGTCGATTGCGTAAGGACAAACATGACGACCAATTTGGTAAGTTCTTGGATTTATTTAAACAATTGCACATCAATATTCCTTTTGTTGAAGCCCTTTCACGAGATGCCAAAATATGCCAAGTTCCTAAAAGATCTTCTTTCAAATAAGAAGAAGCTTGAAGAAATATCCATGGTGCAATTAAATGAGGAATGCTCGGCAATTTTGCAAAACAAGTTACCTCGAAAATCAAAGATCCGGGGAGTTTTACTATTCCTTGTCATGTCGGTAATTTGACTATTGATCGGGCATTGGCGATCTAGGGCTAGCATTAATTTGATGCCTTATGATTTATTCAAACAAATGGGTTTAGGGAGCCAAAACCAACTAGGATGAGCCCAATTAGCTGACGGATCTATTAAATATCCTAGAGGCATTGTTGAAGATGTTTTAGTCAAAGTCGATAAGTTTATATTTCTGTCGATTTTGTAATTCTTGATATGCATACGGATGTCGAAGTCCCTTTGATCCTGGGCGTCCATTTTTAGCTCTTTGCTAAGGCAATCATTGACGTGCATGATGGCAAACTAATTTTAAGAGTCGAAGATGAACAAGTCATTTTTAAAATCGCTACATCAATGAAAAATACGATAGATAAAGATGACTCTGTTTTGCTATTGATCTTATCGATATGGAGATAACCAACTCTCTACCAAGCATGATTTCTAACGAATTCTTGGAGACTTGTATTGTTCAAAGTGCGGTATATCGGATGAAAACCCCTTTCTTAGGGAATTCGTACTCGCATTGGAGGAAAACGAACCAACAGAACGAGCAAAAAAGAGTTCGAAAAAATTGAAAACTCACGCAGGTGGGGCATATCAAACCATCCATTGAGGATCCACCACTGTTGGAGCCGAAGGAGTTACCCGAACACTTGGAATATGCATTTCTAGCCGAGAACGCCAAACTTCCCGTAATTATTTCCTCCAATTTATCTTCTCATCAAAAGGATAGATTATTGGCAATATTACGAACATAAAAAGGCCATCGCTTGGAAAATCTCCGACATTCGAGGATCAATCCCTCCTTTTGCACTCACAAGATTCTGATGGAGGAAAACTTCAAGCCGGTTGTTCTACCTCGGCGTCGCTTAAATCCAAACATGAAAGAGGTAGTTAAAGCGAGGTAATCAAACTACTAGATCTTTGGGCTCATCTATCCAATCTCCTGACAGAATGGTGGGTAAGTCCAGTTCAAGTGGTCCCAAAGAAAGGTGGGATGACGGTGGTACCAAATGAAAAGAATGAACTTATTCCGATGCGACGGTAACATTGGTTGGCGAGTTTGCATCGACACGACGACTTAACGATGCTACTCGCAAGGACCACTTTCCCTTACCTTTTATTGATCAAATGCTTGAACGTTTATCCGTCACCTCTATTATTGCTTCCTTGATGGCATGTCGGGTTATTTTCAGATCCCGATAGCACCGTAGGATCAAAAGAAAACCACTTTCACTTGTCCCTACGGTACTTTCGCCTATAGACGCATGCCTTTTGGGTTGTGCAACGCACCAAAGAACTTTTCAACGCTTGTATGCTTGCCATCTTCAACGAGCTTGTAGAAGAAATCATGGAAGTCTTCATGGATGACTTTTCGGTTTTTGGGGATTCATTTGATCTTTGTCTTGCAAACCTTAAAAAAGTCCTTGTTCGTTGCGAAGAGACTAACCTGGTACTTAACTGGGAAAAATGCCACTTCATGGTACAAGAAGGTATTGTTTTGGGGCATAAAATTTCTTGCAGGGGAATTGAAGTTGACAAAGCGAAAGTTGATACAATTTCCAAATTGCCACCGCCCGCCTCGGTGAAGGCTATCCGAAGCTTTTTGGGGCACGCCGGGTTTTATAGGCGCTTTATCAAAGATTTTTCAAAAATAGCCCGATCGCTTACTCGCCTTTTAGAGAAGGATGCAGTTTTTTATATCAACGATGAATGTCTCCAAGCATTCAACACTTTGAAAGAAAAACTCACCACTTCTCCCATCATGGTGGCTCCGGATTGGTCTCAACCGTTCGAACTCATGTGTGATGCTAGTGACTATGCGGTAGGAGCGGTACTTGGGCAACGAAAAGATAAACATTTCCGGCCAATTTACTATGCAAGTAAGACTTTGAATCCTGCTCAATCCCACTATACAACTACCGAAAAGGAACTACTTGCAGTGGTTTTCGCCTTTGACAAATTTCGGTCATACTTGATTCTATCCAAAGTCATTGTTTATACGGATCACTCTGCTTTACGCTATTTGCTCGACAAAAATGACGCAAAACCACGACTAATTCGATGGGTTCTCTTACTCCAAGAATTCGATGTGGAGATCAAAGATAAACGGGTGCGAAAATCTTGCCGCCGACCACCTATCTCGGCTTGAGCACTCCGGCACCGATGAGCAACACAATGGACATATCAACGATTCTTTCCCAGATGAGCAACTCTTTGCCCTTAACTCAATTTCAATTGATATTCCTTGGTTTGCAGATTTCGCTAATTATCTTGCAGGAAAAGTTCTCCCAAAAGGGATGACCCATCAACAAAAGAAGAAATTCTTTTCGGACCTCAAGTATTATATTTGGGACGATCCCCACCTCTTCCGAGTTTGTGCGGATCAAATCATACGAAGGTGTGTTGCACTTCCCGAAACAATCTCCATTTTGAATCATTGTCACAAAGGACCTATTGGTGGACATTATCAAGCAAATACTACGGCACGCAAGGTCCTTGAGTCGGGTTTTTATTGGCCTACACTTTTCAAAGACGCAAAAACGGTATGTTGAAACTTGTGATAGTTGTCAACGAACAGGAATATTTCTCGAAGAAATGAAATGCCCCAAAACGGTATACTTGTTTGTGAAATTTTTGATGTTTGGGGTATTGATTTTATGGGATCTTTTCCCATCGTTTGGCAATAAATATATTTTGGTAGCCGTTGACTACGTGTCTAAGTGGGTAGAGGCTCAAGCTTTACCTAAAAATGATGCTCGTGGTGGTGCATTTTCTCAAAAACTTTTTACCCGGTTTGGTACACCACGAGCCATCATTAGCGATAGAGGCACTCACTTTTGTAATAATCAATTTGATAAGGTTTTAAAGCGTTATGGTGTCACACACCGAGTCGCGACCGCTTATCATCCCCAAACTAATGCGGTCAAGTCGAAGTGTCCAACCGCGAATTAAAACGAATTTTGGAAAAAACGGTTGGGCACTCTCGCAAGGATTGGTCCTCAAACTTCGATGATGCCCTTTGGGCTTATATAGAACGGCTTTCAAAACGCCAATAGGGACTACCCCATACCGACTCGTCTATGGTAAAGCATGTCATTTGCTTGTTGAGCTTGAACATAAAGCCTTTTGGGCTATTAAAATGCTTAATTATGATTTGTCAAGTGCAGAAATAACCGTTTATTGCGATTAACGAACTCGAAGAATGACGAAATTCGGCATACGAGAATTCGAAAATTTACAAAGAACGAATGAAACAATGGCATGACAAGCACATTAAGCACACGAGGAATTCCAACCGGGTGATCAAGTGTTACTATTCAATTCCCGACTTCGCCTATTTCCCGGGTAAGTTAAAATCCGGTGGTCCTCCGCCCATTCATCATTACTCAAGTGTTTCCTTACGGGACTATCGAAATTACGCACAAGGAAATGGGCACCTTTAAGGTAAACGGACACCGTCTGAAGCTTTATTTTGGGGGCACCATCGATGATAATTATAGAGATTCCCTCAAGCTTGAGGATCCCCAAATACATCACACAATTAGAGGTGAATCGATCCGGCTAAACGACACTAAAAGCGTTACACCGAGAACCCGATGACTTTTGTGTCAATTTGTTTCAATTTTTACTTAGGATTCATTTTTTTTTACTCGGGATGATATTTATATATAAAAAAAAAAAAAAATACAGCCCGAACACGGCTGGCCGTGTCTTCCGACATGGCCGTGTCAAAATCCCCCAATTTTCCCTTTTATATTTAAAAAAATTTGAAAATTGGCCCGAACACGGCCGGGCCGTGTCGCCCGACACGCCCCGTTCGCCCAAAATTTTAACCACCAAACAGCCCGAACACGGCCAGGCCGTGTCGCCCGACACGGCCGTGTCCGGCCGTTAAAAACAGGAGGTTTCGAATTGGGACATTTTTTTCAAATTTTTCATCCCCAAACCCTAAAAACCCCTCTTCTTCACCAAAATTTCCCCCAAATTCACCTCACTCTTCCATCTAAACTCAAATTCTTCCATAAAACACCATCTTCCTCCATTGCCAACACTTCTACCGATTGATTGTTGGGAATTTTGTGGGTTTTGGGAGATTTCTCTTGTGGGTTTCTATTTCAAGGTATGATTTTCTATATTATTATTATTATTTTTTTGTTGTTGTTTAATTTCATCATTTTTGTTTTTGTGCTTTCAATTTGTTCATCAATGTTTGAAATTTCTATCATTTAGGGCTTTTTGACTTAACTTAAATTTTTGGAATTTTTATGCCTAATTATTTGTGTTGAAGATGAGGTATTTACGGATTTTTATGGTGATAATTTTGGCCCCATGTGCTATTAAAATTTGTGTGGATAAAATCATGTGAAGTCAATTGTTGGAATTATCTTGCTTAGTTTCACCAACAAAATTGGTCCTAAACGAATGAAAGGGTTTATTGTTGCCTAAATATAACGATATGAGCGTTTGTTGATTGATTGATTGTTAGAATCATATGATTGATCATAAGTGGAAACCGTGCTTTGTTGTAACTTACTTGCTATTTTGATGAGAACTTGAAGGTGATGGGATGATGTTGTTGTTGGGAATTTACTTGAGGCATGGTTTTTATAGGATAACTGGTTTTCAAAGAAATATTAATAAGAATCGTCCTTGTATTGCATGTTGCTACCAAAAATTCCTTTTTCAGATCACCATGTCAAAACGGCCGAAGTTACCGCTTCTTCCGGTCCAGGGGACCTTCGGCTCTCGCCGCCCCTCCCGGGCTAATCCACCAAGTAATCGTCACGGCATTCTATTCCGGGATGACGAGCAAGCAACCCGATATCAACAATTGTTGAGTAAACCATTGCACAACACCAGGTATCCGGACGCCATGACATTAGAGACCCTTGGGCTACAAGAAGATATTGATTGGATGTTTGAACAAGTCGGGTGGGGACAATTCATGGGTGCGAAAGCACCAACTTATGAGCGCGTCACTCGAATTCCTTAGCTCATTTAACGCCGAAATCCTCACGGAAACTCATGCTAGGGACGGCCTCATCTCTTTTCGCTTGTTCAATCAAGAATATGCATTGACTCTTGCCGACTTCAACCAAATATATGGTCTTCCAATTGATGGTAACAGTGAGCTTTCCTAGCGACTTTAATGCACAACGATTTTGGAATGAAATAGCCCCTTCATATGACTATGTTGCTTCCCGTGCTAAAGTATCACGCGTAATAAATCCTTGTTTTCGTTATATGCATCGTGTGATGGCTAGCACACTTTTCTAGGGGGAAAGTGACGGGAATTTGAGGAAGGACGAGCTATTGTTTTTATGGGCTATGGTCTATGGCAAACACCTTGACACCGGGTCTCACTTAGCACGCCATTTTCAGAAAGTCGGGCGGGGCGAATGTAGTAAAATTCTTGTTGGAGGCCTAATTACTCCAATTGCTCTTCACTTCGAGCATGACTTAACGGATTTACAACAAGCGCGAGGAAGACGCGTATTGATCTCGAGGTATGTCTTTGCTATAAAATTAATTGAAAGAATCAATGATCAATTTTGCTTGCTTTTTCGACATACATCCCAACGACTATTACTTCCCGACCCGGCACGAACTACAATTCGTAATCGTGACAATTGGTTGATGGGTATGCGACACAATCCGGAGGATGACACTCCGCCTCGAACTACCTCCCATAGAGGATGATGCTCCCGAATCCCCATCTCCTCTAAGGGTTCACCACCCCATACTCCTTCATCTCACCCACCACCACCACCGCCACCACATGAACAAGTCAATCTTCAAGCTATTCTCTACGAGCAACAACACCAAAGAGACATGCTATCATATCAACAAACGATGCTCGAACGCCAAAGAATATGCTTGACCGCCAACAACAAATGATGGAGCAGCAATTTGGCGTCATTAGGGATATTCGAGAGGACCAACAACAACAAAATGCCCTTTTCTCTCAACTCCATCAATGGCACCTCTCTCAAGGACACTTCCCACCACCGTCATAAGGTCGTATTTGTCTTTGTCTTAGTTTTCGTTTCCTTTGCTCCATTTTGTATCCCATCTCCTCTTCACATTGGGGACAATGTGACCCTTGAAGTTGGGGGTGGCGATATTTGTTAAACGCTGATTTGAACTATTTTCTTTAGCTTTGCGTGTTTTTAGCTTTCTTTGTGGATATTTCGTTTTCTTTTTTACGCACCTTATCAATACCTTGCAAACAAACATGAGGTAATTTTTTTTTACAATTAGATAGGTTAGTTGTGGATTGGTTATGACCATTTTTATCCCGAAAAAGTCATCTTTTTGAAAACTCAAATTGCCAAAATGTTTTTAAACTGCGTGACTCTAGTAAAAGGATGAATTTGGCCAAAAGAGTTTAATGTCATGAAGTTAGCTTGGACTTTGCTTAAATCTAGATACTTTGTGTCATGATCACTAGAGAAACCATAACTCGGGTTTAAAAAAAAGTGCTAATACTGTTATATAAAGGGACAAATCGAGGTTATATTCCTCTGTTTGTTGTTGCTTAGTAACTAGGAGCATTCATGAGCCCCATGTTTGTCTCTTACGTAAAACGGCGACACAAATATGAATATGGGACACCACCCTAGGAGTTTTTGAAAAGACATTCAAAATTTAAACCTAGTGGAAGTTTGCCTCAAAAATGTCCTGATTTTATAATTATATTTGCAATATAAAAAAAAAAAAAAATTGAAAAGACCCGAGTTTTGGACTTCTCCTTTTATCATTACATTTTTGTATTTGATCTAAGCATATGAACGACAAATTTTTCGTGATATGACAACTGTGATGTTTTGAACGATTCCAATTATTGAAGTCACTCTCTTTTAACAAATTGGTTGATTTGAAAACGGATGGATTGACTTAATTGGGAAGGAAAAGGTTAGCAGTTCACTTCAATCATGTCGAAATTGTGAAAATAGATATCTCTTTTTGTTTTCAACCCATCTCTTTGTTTTAAAAATTGCTTGAGGACAAGCAAAATTTCCAAGTTGGAGGCGGTTTGATAAGTGTCATTTTGTACATATTTTGTATTATTAATTCAATAGTTTTTGAATTGTTTTGTTAGAAAAATCATAGTTTCTCAAGTATTTCTGTAGCATTTCATCGTGTGATGTGTTTAACATTATAGGTGGAGCAATTTGGAGCAATGTGAAGCCAATATTACTTGAAAAAAGGCAAGAAAATCACTCAACATGACTTGGGGTGTCAAGTAACATGGCCATGTTCAAAAAAGAAGGAAATAAATTGGATAAAAATTGGAAAAAGGGTCCAAACGCCAAACCAAACCGTGTCACCGAACACGGCCATGTTGAAAGGGGATCAAAAGAGGAGGAAAAATCGCACAAAATAGGCCCGAACACGGCCGTGTCGGGCGTGTTGGGTGATTGTTTAATAAAAGAGAGTACTATCAATGTATTGGTTGCTATAAAAGCCAAGGGTTGAAATTGGGAGAGGCATTCATTAGATAATCGAGAAATATTCATTGTATTCGCTTCATCAAGTTTTTGGGATCAAGAGGTCTTGGAGAAGAAAGCTTGAGGCAACATTGGGGAAGAAGGCTTGGAGCAACATCATCATTCAAGAAAAGAAGTCAATTGAGATTTTGAGAAAGATAAGTACACCATGTCTATAATATTTACATCTTCTTGTGTAATTTACTCTTTTATCAAGATCATGAGTAGCTAAACTCCTAGTGTTTGAATGTAATGAACTCTAGAATGGATTTGTGATTGAGGTTTGTATGTTTTTAATAAAATCATCATGTCTTGTGTGATTCACTTATATCATGCTTATCTCATTTGAGTTAATATTTCCGGTATATTAATTTGATATCTTTTCTTCATCGGGTAATCGAGAGATTTATGGTGAAAAAGAAATTGTATAAGTGAAAAGAGTTGCATGCAATCCTAGATATAGGACGACATAAATCTTCTGGATTAGGGTCAAACCTAATATGGGAATTCATAAATCGTTATAATGCAATCTTGGGGGTTTTAACTAGAAAGAGATTTCGATTAATCAACTTGAGATTAGGAGTTTTTCGCCTTGAGAAAGGGATTAACTTAAATCGGGAATTTCTACGGTCCACATAACATGAGATTTTATTAAAAGAGGTTGGTTTTTGCTAAGGGCTTATGGTTGAATTTTTAACTTGTCTAATCACAAAAACATTCTGAGGGATTTACATTCAAACACACTTCTATCTCTTGATTTCTTATTCTACAAATTTTACTTCATTTTTACACTTCGATAATTTAGATTCTTTATTTTTTTATCAAACAAAAACTCAAAATTGTTAGATTAAATAACAAAAAGACGGTAATTATTAAGTACTTACAATCCTCGTGGGAATGACACTCGATACTCAATAATCTATACTATAAAATGATAGGTGCACTTGCCTACGGTTTTAAAGGTAGCTTTTGAGCCATCAAGTTCAGCTAACCAAAAATAGCTCACTTGGAGCTCTCGATTTCTTAGTGTGGCTCAAAGGTCAACCCATCTTGACCAATATAAATAAAAATAAAAACAAAAAAATTGAAAAAAGAAAAAAAAATATATAATATATATAAAATATTCTTTACAAAAGTTGTCATTATCAATTTTTAAATGTTAGATATAATATAAGAATACATAAAATACATAAAAATGAACTAAAATATAAGATAATTATATTTTAAGACAAAAAGTAATATCATTCATATTTGTGTTTATTGTGTTCGCGTTCAAGTTTTTCATATTTAGATTCGAATTTCTCTCAATAACTTCGAGTTAAATTCGTGTTTACCGTTCCTTATTCAAAAAGGATTGACTAGAAGTTGGGGGCTCGGTCCGTGGTGGTTGGTTATACCATCCACCAAATTAAGTAAGTTTAGTGATTACTCTCAAAAAATTCTTAGTTTCAATCGATTTTTGTAATAGTTGGTCTAGCCCAATATTTTATGCCCAAGACATTAAAAGTCCAATCATATGTGTAAAGTATGCAATCTCTACATTGTTTTCTTTCTAAATATTCATTAATTCTAAAATGAATTTGTAATGGTTTAAATTTACATTAAAAAAACAAAAGAGTAAGTCTATGGGAGACCGTCTCACGGGTTTAAGATCATGAGATGGATCATGGAGTGTGTAAGAAAGATCTTGAGAGATAAAATCCGTTGTCTTAAGCCTCAAAGAATTGTTGTCTTTAACAAAAAGTGCGCTAATAGATAATGGTTAATGAAAAAGTTGTAATTACCACAAATGACAATGCTTTGGCCTAAAACCGCTGTCGTTTGAGTATTGTTGTTAAGCGTTTTCCTTGTTATAGAACAACAAAAATAAGAGGTCAAGCCCAAATGACCCAAGTTCTATAATTTATCTAGAAATGTCTTAAGAAAAAAAATCTTAGATATTATTTAAAGAACACAAAAACTCCTATCAGACCGTCTAACGGGTCTGACCGGTTAGACAGATCTGACCCGCGGACCCGGTGGCATTTTCGTAATATTAGCAGTGATGTTTAGTAATTTTCAGGGACCATCGGTATTAACAGTCATTCTAAAAAGTATTAGTCGTCCTTCTAAAAAATATTAGCAATTCTTCTGAAATGTATTAGTAGTTCCCTGAAAAGTTTTTTAGTATTTTCCCTGAATATATTCCCAAAATGTATTAGCAAGTCCCCAAAACGTATACTAGTTTCTCGAAAAAGTATTAGTAGTTCCTTGAATATAATTAAAATTTTCTCCCAAATATATTAACATCATACGAAAAGTATTAGTTGTCCTTCTAAAAATATTAGCGATTCTTCCAAATGTATTAGTAGTTTCCATGAATATAATTAAATTTTTCTCCTGAAATGTATTAACAAATTCCTTACCAAAAGTATTAGTCGTCCTTCTAAAAAGTATTAGTAGTTATTCTGAAATGTATCGGTAGTTCCCTGGAGTATTTTAGTATTTCTCATGAATATACTCCCAAATGTATTAGTTGTCCCTCGAAAAAGTATTAGTAGTTTCTCGAAAATATATTAGTAATTTCTTAGAGAGTATTTTAGTAGTGCTCCTTAAAAGTATTAGTTTTTCTTATAAAATGTATTAGTATTTCTCCATAAAAGTGTTAGCGATACTAATACTTGTATCATTTAATGCATCGTCTTCAAATACTCTGCTAATGCAATATTCATTATTCGGATCACATGAAGAAAAAAATAGAGCAAATCTAAAACCTTCTATTGATGGTAGTGCCTTCTTCACCATATCAATAATAACTCGCCAAAAACTCGCTCTTTGTTCATATTAGTTCTTTTTTCTTCCTAAAAAGTTTAAAGACTACACAAAAAACTTGTGTGAGACCGTCTCACACTGATCTAGTTCCGTGAGACGGAGCCCCATTTTACTTAAACCGACCCGACCAGCCAAATTTCCACGACGACTACCCCACCAAGTCAAACCAAGCCCCATTTTACACAAACTCTTCTTCCCCGCTTTTTTTCTAAACCCTTTCTCCCCATCCCTGTTTCATCTCTCCCCGTCTCTCCCGCCGAGGTCACGATCCTCTCCCCATTTCTCTCCGATTTCCGCTCGCCTCTCCCCGCGACTCCTCAATTTTGTCAACTGGTAAGCCATTTTTTCCGTTTTTCTTCAGTTTTTATGTTTTTTTCTTCCATTTTTCTTCAGTTTTAGTTCAACTTTCCATGCGATTTGTTAACCGTGTAGTTTCTACCCTTTTTTCCGTTTTTTGTTCAGTTCTCAGGGTTTTTATGTTCCCATTTTACCTAGGGTTGGCGTTGAGGGGTTGGTTTGGTGTACAGGGGGTGGTGTTGGTGTTCATTTTTTTCCCATTTTTCTTCATCCCTCTCCCGCTTTCTGTTCAGTTTTCAGTTCTCTGTTGTGTTGGGGTTGTTATGTTCTCGATTTTGTTTAGGGTTTATGAGTTTTTTTATGCGAAATTCATTTTAGTGTTCATAAAGTAGTCATGTTAATTTCTTCTTATTAGATTTATATATTTTCGAGATTTTAATCATGTTTGTTTTTTATATTTTTGCAGTTTTAAGCTAAAAAGGTTGTTTGTGCACATTTATATATCCCCTGTGATAATGGAAGAAGATCCTAAAACACCTCGTACTCGTATGCGATTGTCCCTAAAAAAGCGGTATTACAAAATGAAGGCACGAAAGACGGTTTCTCCTATAAAAAGAAACTCGCGCCGAGAAATGAAAAAGATATTCCCGAAAAAGAAAAGCTAAGGAAAATGAAAATATTGAAGCAAAAGATTCAAAGCCTATTCCAAAGAAGAGAAAAGTACCACAAAAGGTGAAAAAGTAGATGAAGTTAAAACTGGTATAGTCACTTTGTTTTAATGCATGATTATATTGTGTTGTTTTGATGTTTCGTGTTAATTTATTTGATTGTATTTATCATCGCTTGCGAGTGGAGATGATAGGAATAGCTCGATGTTGAGGTAATCAGAGAGAAAAGGCGAAAAGCCAGGTAACATATGCTTCCATATAAGAGTATCACTTTTCATATGAAAAGTATCACTTTTTGTGTTGAAAGTATCACTTTCCGTGTTAGAAGTATCACATAACCGAGTTTCACTTTTAACATATTTTTTTGCGTTATGGAAATACTTTCATATAGAAGTATCACTCTGTATGTTAAAAGTATCACTTTTCCGCTAAAAGTATCACATAACCGAGTACCACTTTTAACATACTTTTATATAAAAGTATCGCTTATGTGTTAAAAGTATCACTTTATGTGTTAAAAGTATCACTTTCTGTATCAAAAGTATCACCTTTCCTGTTAAAAGTATCACTTAACTGAGTATCACTTTTAACATACTTTCATATAGAAGATCACTTTATGTGTTAAAAGTATCACTTTATGTGTTAAAAGTATCACTTTTTGTATTAAAAGTATCACTTCTCATATCGGGTTGGCATGTTAATGCTTTTAAAAGTTTCACTCTTTGTGTGTTGCGTAGACTTTATCACCCAATGTAAACCCCAAGATTTATGTGAGTTTCTGAAAATTTGACTGATCAACAAAAGGCCGATGTTGTCGATATAGATTTGGTGGTTTGTTGAGTCTCCGTATTGATTCAAGATTCCCTATGGGTATCGTTAAAAATCTGTAAAGAATTTTAATGGTACCAATTACTCGGATGTTGAAGTTCGACAATGCGAGTTTTGTTGTCACATCGGATGACATATGTGATCTTTTCCTATTGCCCAATAAAGTCGGGAATGATGTCCTGAACCGGATCGGGAGAGCATATTTTGGCTTGAGTCTTGAGTTGAAGGAGAAAGACGACATCGACGCCGATTGTTTGGTTTACAAGGTTAAGAATGTGATTGAGAGTAGGTTGGTGGATGGCGGTGATGATTTTAAGCGCCTTTTTGTTATTTATTGCTTGTCTTGTTTTTGACTCCGAGACGAATCGGAAAGTTGACTTGCATGCGATTAGATCGATTATCGATGTCGAAAAATAGGGACTATGACCGTGTTCGTATGTTTTGAAAAAGTCATGCACAGGGGGTGGACAAATACAATAGGAATCCCCGAGAGCTAAATACATCAAAAGGGTGTGTTTTGGTCTTATTGTTTTTGTATTTCCATGATCAAGTGGCGGAAACGCTTGAACCATCCACACTACCACCGATATCTCACCGGACCCCCGATAAGTCGAGGAAAAGAATAAAGCAAGAAAGCTCTATTCTTTGTGCTAGAGGGGGGGTGAATGGGTAACGGATACATACCCTGTTAGCTCGAGGAATAAATGCACGGTTGAGAAAGATGCGGTTGGCAAAAATGAGACAGTGGAAAAAAGTGAATGAAAGAGAAGGTTGGGAAAAATGCATACGAAGAGGACGAACAAGAAGATGTTCAAGTTGGTGATGATGAATATATAAATTTGAAACTACCAAAGGGGAAGGAGCTCGACGATGACGAAATGGAGAAGTCTGGCTAGGGATGTAAGTTCATTTAAAGTATCGCTTTTTTACTTGAAGGAAGAGTATCCCTTTTTCCTTGAAAAGTATCACTTTTCATGTGAAAAGTATCACTTTTCATGTGAAAAGTATTACCGACGATCACTCTAATACTTGGAAGTGAAAAGTATCACTTTTCATGTGAAAAGATCACTTTTCTTTGTGAAAAGTATCACTTTTCACTTGAAAAGATTATTAATCAATCGTGTAATACTTGGAAGTGAAAAGTATCATTTTTCATGTGAAAAGTATCATTTTTCCTATGAAAAGTATTACTTTTCACTTGAAAAGTATTACTAATCAAAGTGTAATACTAGGAAGTGAAAGTATCACTTTTCACTTGAAAAGCATTATTAATCGTGTAATACTTGGAAGTGAAAAGTACCATTTTTCCTGTGAAAGTATCACTTTTCACTTGAAAAGTATCACTTTTCACTTGAAAAGTATTACTAATCAGTGTAATACTTGGAAGTGAAAAGTATCATTTTTCATGTGAAAAGTATCACTTTTCCCGTGAAAAGTATCACTTTTCACTTGAAAAGTATTACTAATCGATGTAATACTAGGAAGTGAAAAGTATCATTTTTTCATGTCAAATATTAACATATTTCTTCTTATTTTTGTAGAATGTTCACAAAGCTTTCTTGATGTGCAAGAGAAATTTTAATCTTGTTACACAATTCCATATGGACGAGTTCGAAAATTGAAAAATGAGATGACACAAGAGAAGCAAGAGAAGAAAGATACAATTTCATCTCCGCACTCAATCTCTCTCAAAAGCTCAGCTTCTTCTCGTGACTCGAAGGTGCGAGCTGATTGATAAAGTCATTGAAAACTTTAAAACGATGAAGAATTTGGCACCCAAATGCCAAATTTTGAGCTCCTTACCCTGTCGTCGGGCTTCTGAAAAAGTCAGGCGAAGAAGAAGATTCGGGCAAACAAATGGGGAAAAAGTTGGTGAAGAAGGTGGTGAAGAAGCCGAGAAGAAGTCGGGAATGAAGAAGCGAGGAGAGGATGCTAAAATTGGACGAACCATGGCCTATTGATCCAAAGGCCGAGTTCAAGTCCACTTTCATGAAAAAACACAAGAGACCTCAAATTCTTGCGCGATGGAAGGAGCAAGATATTATTGATTATTGCTTTTTCAATCATAAAAAAATTATCGAGTAAGTAAATTGTTTTTATAATTTACCTTTAATTTACTATTCAAATCCATTTTCTTGTTGTATTAATTGTTTTTAATTTTCAGTTCAAACGCTTTTGCACATGCGGATGTTTTTATATTGCATTTAATGATGGCATCATGACATTGCATGATTCAATGATGATCCATATAAGCATCATAGACACATGGGCTATGTTGCTTAACAAAAGACCAAAGAACAAACTCCTTACTTCCATGCTCAACATTCTGCAGCAAGTTTTATTTAAAAGTGTCATTTTATGCTTTATAAGTATTAATTTGAATCTTAAAAGTATCACACTTGTGCAAATGATCTACCTTGAAAATCTTTTGAGAGATAAAGGGGGATAATAGTAAAAATTTGAGAGATTCTTTGGAATCATTGGATGTCAAGTGGAAATGTAGAGACCTCAAGACCGTGGATTCCGTAAGAATATCTCCCAAGTTTTGCTTTGGAATTTAGCTTTTCTTCTTATAAAATGCAGATTTTTGTCCCGATTTTCTTGTTAAAAATGCATTTTTGTGCCAATTTGCTACAAGCAACATTATATTCTGTCTTTGTCATCAACTTTGTTGATGCAAAAGTGCAATATCTGGATAATTTGGTGCATAATGAAAATGTTGCTCCCGACTATATCGATCCCCAGCAAAATTGGTGGTAAATTATTTAGTTGATGTTATTATTGATGTTAGTTTTCATGTTATTATTTGTAATACACCAAGTGAAAAGTATCACCTTTCACTTGAAAAGTACCACTTTTCACTTGAAAAGATCACTTTTCACCCGAAAAGTATTACTCATTATTTGTAATACGTTGAATTAAAAAATATCACTTTCTATGTGAAAAGTATCACTTTTCATATGAGAAGTATCACTTCTCAAGTGAAAAGTATTACTCATTATTTGTAATACTTTGAAGTGAAAAGTATTACTCATTATTACTCAGTAGTGTGATCTCGTTCTTTAATTCTCAGCAAAGAGAAATGAGCATTTTCTTGAAGGAGAAAAACCACCCCAAGGCTGATGATGTTCCAAAATATGAATTTGATAATGTCAAATTTCCATGGCAAAGAAAAATAGCCAACATTGACTGTGGTGTGTTTCCTAATGCACCACATGGAAAATTTCCAGGGGCTTGTTTACTCAGAACCGGATTTGCGTAAGGTATGAATGTTTTTGCAAATTAGATTAGATTAAATTTCTTTGTTTTATATTATTTTTATTTATTTTACCTTTGTTTTGTGTTGTTTTTATTGAAGGTTGGTGAACGACGCAAATTAAGGGCTTCTTATTGCGCAAAGATTGTTCTCAGCCGGTGGAATGAATTAAGAGTGCAAGTTGAGAAGGAAGCAATTGAATTTATAAATCAAACAAGTTGATTGATGTATGTAGGGCTCGGTATAGAATGAAAGAGAAGATTTGTTTCTAATTTTTATGCATGTATAAACTAGTTTGGTGCAAGTTACATTGATAGGTATTGAATAGTTTTTTGGTTGTATGATTTGCTGGGAAGATGACAGAAAAATCTGTTTTCATTCAGTAAATTGGTGTGGTTGTGAATAAGCACATTTGTAATCGTTGCTTGTTTTAAAAGTACCACTTTCTAAAAAGTATCATTTTTGTGGTTGAAAGTATCACTTCTACTAAAAAAGGTATCATGTCATGATGAATAGCCTCCAACCGAAAAGTATCACTTCTTGTTACAAAAGTATCACTTTCTATTAAAAAAGTATCGTTTTTTGGGTTAAAAGTATCACTTTTGTTAACAAAAGTATCACGCCAAGATGTATAGCTTTCAATTGGAAAAGTATCACCTTTTTGGGTTAAAAGTATCACTTTTTGTTACAAAAGTATCGTTTTTGGGTTAAAAGTATCATTTATTGTTAAAAAGTTTAATCTCATTAAAGTATAGCTCTCAATCGAGTATCACCTTTTGGGTTAAAAGTATCACTCTTTCTTACAAAAGTATCGTTTTGGGGTTAAAAGTATCATTTAGCGTTAAAAGTATCATCTCATTAAAGCATAGCTTCCCATTAGAAAAGTATCACCCTTTGGGTTAAAAGTATCACTTTTTGTTACAAAAGTATCGTTTTTTGGGCTAAAAGTATCATTTATTGTTAAAAAGTTTAATCTCATTAAAGTATAGCTCTCAATCGAGTATCACCTTTTAAGGTTAAAAGATCACTCTTTCTTACAAAAGTATCGTTTAAGGGTTAAAAGTATCATTTAGTGTTAAAAAAGTACCATCTCATTAAAGATAGCTTCCCATTAGAAAAGTATCACCCTTGGGTTAAAAGTATCACTTTTTGTTACAAAAGTATCTTTTTGAACCAAAATTCAATAATAAAAATCGACAATTCAACAATACTAAAAATCAACAATTCAATACTAAAAACTGACAACCCAACAATACTAAAAATCTAAAACAAGAGGAATACTAAAATAATCGAGGATTAGGAGTCTTTGAACCAAACTCCTGATGGATGTGAGCTTGTTGTATCGATTTTCTTCTTCTTGTTTTTCCAAAAATGCCCCGATCCTTTGCGCTTTCTCCCCCTTGTAATCGAACGTGTAGGATCCAAAGATATCTTTGTTAGAAGAATTAGAAACCTCATGTTGCCCGTAGAATTAAAGTGTATTCATCAATGCATCAACAACTAAAGAATCTCTATTGTAGCCATCTTCGATGATTCTTCTCGCCTCCTCATTGTCTTGGCATTTTAGAATAAGATTATAATAGTTTCGTGCCATTTGATGCCGCTAAGAAACACAATCCTTCTGGCCTGTGAGAACTTTCACCATCTTATCAACTTCCCCACAACTCTGTTTTGACAAATTTTGTCCATCTTTTGACAATGTAACACTCGAATCTTGGAGATAGAATGCATATGAAATACTCTTAAGCTATGACAACAGAGTAAACCACACTCCTCAAATTTCTTACAAGAACAGTTTATGAGCATATTTAAACAATCATACACCACACGATGACAGCAACCCCCATCACTTGGCATTGAAATGTCATAAACCATGATGTTTTCTTCAACACGCACAATGATGCATTCAGTAGAGATACTTTTAATAAACTCACTCTCAAACTCTTTAAAAAGGGTCAATGTATATACCTCAAAGAAGATGTCTCAACATTCCAAAATGGTAGTACGACGTTGAATTGATCTTGAGCAATCGAATTCGCTTTCTTTTTCATTGTTCCTCCAACGCTTTAATGTTCCTTGAAAAATTCCATAAAATTCAGTCAGAGTTGTTGTTTTCTTTGCATTAAATCCTATTGCGCTGTTCGTACTCTCACTCCTTTGTGAAGATAATATCCCCGCAGAAAAAATATCCTTGCTTAATGCAGTACACCATTTCTCCTTCAAATCATACATGCGCCGAAACCAAGAATCATCATGCAATTCATACTCCAAAATCATAGAATTCCAGCAAATTTCAAAGTCTCTTTCATCAACACAACCAAATAAACATTTATTGAATGCTTCTTTGAAAGAATTATTTTTTTTTCAAACGCGTCCAAACCGACTTATAGCATTCTCAAAGGAAGGTGCCAAAGACATAGCCTTGGCCTTGTTTGAGGAAAACCTCCGACGAAAGAAGTAAAACAAAATTAACCATATATGTTTTGAGGGAAAAGTATGTAATTTTCATGTTAAAGTATCACTTTTATAGCTAAAAGATCACTTTTAGATATAAAAATATCACGATGCATAAAAAAGTATCACGCATAAAATTAACCATATATGTTCTGGGGGAAAAGTATCGATTCTCATGCTAAAGTATCACTTTTATAGCTAAAAGTATCACTTTTAGCTATAAAAGATCACGCATAAAAAGTATCGATTATTGTCATAAAGTATTTACCTTTTCAATCGCATTGCTTATTGCCAGGTCTTGATCGCTGAACAAAGTTACAGGACATTTTCCACCCATTGATTTTGTAAAGACTTGAAAAAGCCACTCAAATGATTCATATTTCTCATCGGATAAAAAGCACACCCAAACATGACGTTTTTCCAATGGTTGTTGACCCCAACAAATGGCGCACAAATCAAGTTGTATTTATTCGCGATATGTCAGGTCAAATATCATAACGTCACCGTATATCTTATAGTCTTCCTTCATCATGGAATCCCTCCAAAAGACATTAGATAATCTACCAAATTCATCCAACTTCACTCTAAAAAAGAAATCCTCCTCTTCGACATCTTGTTGATATAAGATGTCAATTAACGTCTGTGCATCGCCACCTTCTATTGCTTTCATTTTCAATCTATTAACAAAATTCAAATGGTCTTTCGTAGTATGACCAAGGCTTTGTTCGCCCCCCGCATCGTGTACCATATAACGGTAAGATTGAGTGGCTTTCATCCCACAAGATATCATATCCTCAATAGCTTTGCCTTTTTCATTTGTAATGACTCTCTCAGAACGATGTAAATGGCTCCATTCTGTTCTTGTGAGTTGATGGTTGTGTTCCACAATATGCTGAACTACCTCGTAAAGCCCCTCTCCATTTAACTTTACCCTAATTGAAGCTTTACATCCTAAGTAACATTAGCCTTTTCTTTCTAAATTTGCAGATTGCTTAAATCCAAAGCAGAAGAACATACATAGTATTTCTCAACAACAACTCCCTTTTCAAATTGTAGATTTTCTAGTAGTCGATTTTCGTACACTAAACCCAACAAAGACGAGCATGACGACAATACAACCGATGCATATCCTTAATTGTTTTTCTTGTTATATGCGTAAGACAACCACCCACATCAAACTCATCTTCATCTCCATTATCAACTACACCCCATTGAATTACTTACTTTATCACCCTCATCACTAGAGGCATTAATTGTGACACCTAAACATAATACTTCCGGTTAGAAATGTGATACTTTTAATTGAAAAAGTGATACGTTTTACTAGAAAAGCAATACCAAAAATCAAGTGATACTTTTGGTTAGAAATGCGATACTTTTCATTCAAAAAGTGATACTTTTCACTTAAAAAGTGATACTTTTTAATGAAAAAGTAATACTTCAAAAACTTAATTGACAACATCTAAGCGTAATACTTTTGGTTAGAAATGTGATGCTTTTCATTCCAAAAGTGATACTTTTCACCAAAAAGTGATACTCTTTAATAAAAAAGTAATACTTCAAAAACTTAATCGACAAAAATGGGAAGCACATTACCTTCAAATTCATGGAGTGTTGTATCATTTGCATCCTGTGTGGCAATATTGACTTCGGCATTTTGAGGAGCAAGACACCAAGAATTGTGACAACATCTAAGCATAATACTCTTGGTTAGAAATATGATACTTTTCATCCAAAAAGTGATACTTTTCACTTAAAAAGTGATACTTTTTAATGAAAAAGCAATACTTCAAAAACTTAATTGACAACATCTAAGCGTAATACTCTTGGTTAGAAATGTGATGCTTTTCATTCCAAAAGTGATACTTTTCACTTAAAAGTGATACTTTTTAATAAAAAAGTAATACTTCAAAACTTAATCGACAAAAAATGGGAAGCACATTACCTTCACTTCATGGAGTGTTGTATCATTTGCATCCTGTGGGCAATATTGACTTCGTCATTTTGAGAGCAAAGACCAAGAATTGTGACAACATCTAAGCATAATACTTTTGGTCGAAATGTGATACTTTTCATTCAAAAAGTGATACTTTTCACTTAAAAAGTGATACTTTTACTAGAAAATCAATACTTGAAAAACGGAAGTGACAAAAGATAGCAATACATTACCTTCACCCTTGGAGCATTACATCACAATCATCATCTGCGTCAATTTGATTTCGTCCCTCATCACTAGAGTCAATGACGGTGACAACATCTAAATGCAATACTTTCCATTAGAAACCTGATACTTTTGATTGAAAAAGTGATACTTTTAGCTATAAAAGTAATACTTTTAGGCTTAATGGAAGAATTCATACCTTCTTTGGCAAACTCTTTTATATTGTCCATTTTTGTTCTTCAACAAAACTCACACAGTAAGTTCGAAAAACAAAAAAGAAGAAAAAGTTTTTTCTTACAATAATAAACACCAATACTAACACAAATTTCATACATATATTTTTGTAACAAAAGGTAAACCGAATCGAAATTCTACATACCGTGTGACACAATGAGAGAACGCGAGCTGAGGTTTTTATGTTAATTCACGTCGAGAGAGAGACAGAGAGAACACAAGTCGAGGATTTTTTTCGCCCTCTCTTCGTTTCATTCGTCCCCCACCGGGGAGACGACCTTTGTTCTGGGGAACACGAGCTAGGGCACGAGCCGAGGAGACGACCAGTCTTTGGGGAACACTAGCTAGGGTGCGAGTGAGGAAAGACGACCAGTGTCTTTGGGAAACACGAGCTAGGCACAGGGTGGTACCGAGCCGGGATTGGTCCGATTTCAAAACCTAGCGCGAAAAGGGCGGGATTGGTTAGTCTAAATTAGCGGGTTTCTCTAGGCCGGGCGGGTTATTCTAAATGGAGATCCGTCTCACGGATCTAGATCCGTGAGTGAGACGGTCTCACAAGAGAGTGCCCCAAAGCACTAAATAGCAAAATTACAATAATTGTTATTGATGGTAGTGCCTTCACCATATCCAATGTTTCATCTTCTACACAAATTTTGTAAACAATGAAAAAGAATTTGTGTGTGTGTGCTTTTAGATTAACCAAACCATTTAGCAAAGTGATGAGGTGGACGGAGGTGCGAGGGTGACGTGACGAGGTGGACGACGGAGTGGAGAATTTGGCGTGAAGTCGAGAGATGAAGATTTGAGTAATTTGTGTGTGCGTTTTATTTTATTATTATTATTATTATTATTATTATTATTATTGGATCGGCCGGTTCGACTATGGGTGTTGTTGGTTATTGGGGCTCCTCGACGGATTAGATCCGTCGCCGACCGTCTGAGGAGACTAAGTGTTTGTTTGGAAGACATGGAAAAGTCCATTTAGAAAATGGACTTATCTAGAATAGACTTTTTAAAAAGATCTCATTCTCACTTCTCTAGAATGGACTTTTTGGAAGAGTGACTTATCCAAAAGTCCATTCCAAAATAACCACCAAACATGAAAATTTATTGAAATGGACTTTTAGATCCAAAAGTCCATTTCAAAAGTCTCCCAAACAAGACTAACTCTTTAAAGAAAAGCTTACAAAATATTCTCGTGAGATAGATATTTAAAGGATGATTCTAGTGGATGAATCTTGACCATTAGATCAAATAAATCATAGTCATTGGTTAGGAAAGTTGCCTTAGAATAAATAGGGTGTCTTAGCCCATTTTGTAACAAGTCAAATTTGAGAAAAATCAATAAAAGCAAAAATTCTTACGCCAAAAGCTGTGTTATATTTCTTATCCTAAATATCCTTATCTTCCTATAAAGAAAAATAATCCCTCTTCCAACTTCCAATTTCTAAATAATTACTTTTTATCTAAAATTGAGATAACTCTCCTCCAACATATTCTCTAGGAAAAAGAAAATATTCAAAATAAAAACATATAAAATCGCTGCGACCCCAGAGGATCCTGAAGAAATTGTGGAGCCAAATTCAAATTTGAAGTATTATTATTCATCATGCAGAATACACAGCTGCATATTTATAGAAGAAATGGAGCTCAACTGCTGATGATTTGATATGGCCAGTTTGAGATCTACAGATTTACATTGAATGTAAAGTGTTTTTTTATTTATAGAAGAAATGGAGCTCAACTGCTGATGATTTGATATGGCCAGTTTGAGATCTACAGATTTACATTGAATGTAAAGTGTTTTTTTCTTTTTGTGGACAATATTAGATTTACTTAGCCTATAGCGGGTTGTTTGTGCATGAAAGTCGAAAGATTGTTCGATTTCGAATATTAATAAGTGCTTACCCATTTTAGTATGTAATATACTATATGATCTGGATCTTTAAGCGGTGATGAATTGATTGCGTTGCACATGAACTCTACAAATTTGAAGTCAAACTTTTGAGTATAATTAGTTTAAGGCGAGACAGACCGTTTTTTAGCTCAAGGGTGAAGTACCTATTTCAAAATAATTTTTAAAAATATTAGTTATTAGGTATTCTACTAAACACTTAAAAAGGATAATTATAAAAACTATTTATAAGATTTGGGTTAATTAAAAAAAAAAAGCCATAGGTTGTGAAATTACAAAAATATCCCATGAAATTTGATTCTGTATTACACATTAACCCCTTCATAATCAAAAATATTTCGATTATCTCCTTAATTGTAAAAAATATTGCATGGCTTTTTGGGGAATCATGGTGATGATACTGTTTCTTTTGATTGTGATTTACATCATAAGGTAATTAATAAGGCGTTAATTTTAACTTTTAGAATATTTTAGAAAGTCAGTTATTGGAATAAAAATAAATATTGTTCGATCATCTCTCTTTTTTTATTTTTTATTTTAATTTTTTCCTGAACCTTAGTTAGCACTTAGCATTAATGTTAATGATGATTTTTTTGTTTTTCTTTTTTTCTGCAGGAGCTCTGATATGTACCACAGTCCCAACTGATATGATTCAGTAGGTTTAGGTCACATATATATATATATATATATATATATATATATATATATATATACTAGTAAACTGTAATAATTCAATAGAAAGGAAAAAGAGTAATCGATTGAAGTGAAAAACAAAAATTTAAAAGCAAGGGATCATCCAAGTAATATCGGCACAACTACTTGTACACATAATTATATATATCCATGATAGCTTTCATAATTGTATCTAATTGCTAAAGAATTTTGCAATAAAGACTATAAATTCTACAGGTTAGTAAAGAAATTAATGAACTACAGATTAATATGTTTTTACTACAGTATTATTATGAGGAAACAAAGATAGAAATGTCTCAATTTATTCTCCTGCTTTCTTGAAGGAGTACTTCTTTTAGTATGGTTATTAGGAATGACAAATTATAATAAGTTAGATTAATTTTTTTTTCTTCCCTTTTTGGTGTGATGAATTGGTGAGTACAAAGACATGGCCAGCCTTCTTATTGAAATGTACGTTACATTTGATGAGTCTCTATGAATATGGGCCCCAATTGTAAAAAAGAATTTAAGGCCCATTAGTTGACATAAACGAAGCCATAAATTTAATATGGGCATGGCTGAAATTGGAATCTGTTTGTTTAAGCCCATAATTGAACAATTTTTTGCTTACGAGCTTATTACATTTGGGGTGCTTTTGGCAAGCTTTGATTCTTACATTCATGATTCTTTTTATATTTTTTGTGAAGTTTGATGTACTAATGGATTCGTTTGATATATTTATATATTTACTATAGTATTAATGCATATTTGACTATATTATTATTGTACATTAGTACATTTTTAATGCTTGAGAACCTAAACTTGAAAAATTCTCAAATTGGAGATACGTTCTTTTAGAACTAAAACTATGCATAAATCTCTTAATTCTTTGTAAATGTTTGCTTTTGTAAACTCTTCAGTATTCAATATAAAGGTTTGGACTAATCCTCGTGAGACGAATTCTAAAATGACTTATATTAATTATGGATTCTAAAATGATCTATATTAGCTAACTCATTTAAATTTGGATCTAATTTATTTTAGACAAGACACGATTAACATGTTCGACCCGATTGTACGATTATTACGTTGCCATTTACAATGATTCAATTAATTAAATATGTTGTTAGTACTTATAAAGATTAAAATCTTAAAAATTAAAAAATGTATGTAAATATAATTTTTGGATTAAAATTAACTTATACAATCCATATAACCCTCATTTAATTTATTGATGAATAATTTGGATTTTTAAAATATACAGGCTAATTTGGGTTTATCCAAATTAATCCAAAAACACAAAAAATGAAAACGGGTTAGGATTGAGAAAATTGACACGAATAATTAAATGTGCCTTGACTTTTATGTTAATACTAGAATAACACCCGTGTGTTACACGGAAATTTGTCCAAATATAGAATTTTAGTGTCACAAAATTTAAAAGATAACAAATTTAAAAAATAGTTTAGATAGAATCTTGATTTTTAGATTATTTTTTATCTCTTAAAATTGTTATATTTTAAATTCAAAAAGATATATTCTGAACCAATAAAATATTTCTCAAAAAAAAAAAAAACTTCTGATAGATTTGATCTTTTCCAAACTAATTGTGAAAAAATCCTTTATTTTTAGATTATAAATTATCTTTCATAATTTTGATTAAATTTGTTATCTTTTCAATTTGTTATATTTTTGTACATAAATTGCCACATAGATAAATGTGAAGTTGTCATATGGAATTGGGAGGAATAGAAGTTGACAAATGTCTAAAATTAAGGATGTGATGACATGTGTCAACTTGTTTTTTCTTTTAGCTTATAGAATAGATTTGAATCCTGTAGTAGTAAAATATCAAAAACTAAAATATGCATAAACCAAATATATTTTTGAAAGAATATTTTTAAATGTATGTTAAATCCCAATTTCTATTGGTTGTTAGATTTCTTGACGTGTTTCTCGAATTTGTTGAGAAACATATATAGTGATTATTTGATAGGATCACGTAGTATAATCACTATCCAGCCCCGGATCGATAATTGAATAAATTAATTTATTTTAACTTTACATGTTGTGATAGGCTCGTTTATATCTATGATGAGCTTATTTAATTTGATTATAATTTGGTTTGAATTATTTATTTAATTGTGAATATAATTGGTTAATAGGCCAAAAATGGATTTAATAAGAGTAATTTGAAATATACATTGGAGTTAGCATAAATCGGAAATTAAAAGATAAACCAAATATATTTTTGAAAGATGTAATATTTTTAAATGATAGTGTAGATAAATCCTTGATATTTAGATTACTTTTTATCTCTTAAATTTGTTATTATCTATTAAATTTGTAATCTTTTAAATTCAAAAATATATTATCAATCCACCTATAATTTGTATATATGAATGCCACATGGATAATTATAAAATAGACATGTGGAATTGGAAAAATGAGGAGTTGACATATGTCAAAATTAATGAGATGATAGCATGTGTTAACTTTGTTTTCAATTTTAGTATATAGGGTTGATTAGGCTTCTACTCTTCTATACGTTATAAGATGCAAATGAGTTGGTCTTTTTGGTAATTCACCTCCACTTAATACAACAATCAGCTCATAAGCAAGGCCCATGTCCAAAAGTCGTCCAATTTTGGACCCAAATTAGCAGATACCATTTATTTATAAACATACCCATCTTAAAATTTATGACAAAAAATTCATATGAGATTGTCCCATGTATTTATTTCGTGAGACCAATCCTAAAATTACTCATATTAGTCAATTTATATACGAATCTAGCTTGTTTTGTTTGTAAAATGAGTTGGACCCATCTCATTAATTTAAATTCATGAGACAGTAAGACTTTATCTAACTTTATGGCATCATTTATCCATTTTACACAAAATCATAGTTTGCTCGAATTATATATATATTTTTCAATGAAGAAGAAGATAAGTAACTACAAGGGCGGAGGGAGGGGGGCCACTGCGGGCCCCCCCATTTTTTAGAAAAAAAATTTACCTTAGATTTTTTTTAAAAAAATTAATTATAATTTATATGTTTTTTGTGTATTATTTAGCCCGACCATTTTCGTGTATTGACCCACCACATTTTTATTCCCGATTCCGCCCGAGTAGCTATGAAACACTGGTACGGATACGAGATATGGATACAATACAATACTGGTATGGGAATACAATATATTTGAAATTATAAGAATACGTGTACAGTATATATATACATATAAAATTATATGTTTTTATATTATTAAAAATACATACGTACTAAGTACAATTAAAAAAAATAATGTTTCAAGTATAAAAAATTAAAATGTTATAAGTATTCAAATCTGAAATGTGATAATACGCAAAAAAATGCCGAAAAAATGGACATTAGAATAAATTCTATCTATTTACAAATTACATGTATAGATATATTCATGAAGTATTGGATAAAATATCGTATCAAATACGTATTTGATACGGATACAATATCCTCAAAAAAGTATCCGTGCTCAATAGATGGTAGATATTTTTACATTAGTTGAGACTATAGGCAAAAATATTTTTTTGGTCCACCAAGTGGCTTACATCAGACATTTAGTCCACAAATTTAGGGAATTTTGAAATTGGTCCACTAAGTGGAAAAATTTCGGACATTTAGTCATTGACCAAGCTATAACAAAAATTTGACTGGTATCCTACGTGGAATTTATTTTATTTTTGATTTTCTTTTTTTGGCCTTAAACTATGATTTCTTTTTGCTCATGGGGCATCCTATGTGGCATTTTGGAAGGAAAAATATTATTTGCAATGCAAATTAGATAAAAAAAATATAATATTCATTATGAAAACTGAAAAAAACAAATTTGTGGACTAAATGTCTAATCTAAGCTACTTGGTGGATAAAAAAACATTTTTGTCTGAGACTATATGTATGCTTCACATGAACACAGTTGATTTTCTATATTCATATATTATAACAGTAGATATCGAGATTGTGTTAAAAATCATGGAAAGAAGCTTCATTTTGTATCTTAGCCTTTAATCTAATCACATAATAACCGCAAAAGTCGTCCCAAAATCCCGAGAAGCTGTGCTATCACTCATATCAATATAAACATATTATCCCTACTCTGACTACTTACATCCTGGAAAAGACAAGCAAGTAATAATTATTAGGGATAGTTACAAACTACCCCTAAGGTTTGAGATAATTACAGAAAAATCCAAAGAATTTTCTAAACTACAAAATAACTATGCGAGGCTTGATTCCATTCTATATGTTTAACCATTCATTAATTAGGAAAGTTTTTTTTTTTTTGAGAAATCCGGGGACGAATTCAGAAATTTTGTACAACAAGGGCACAAAATGCATGAAAAATAAATTCTCTATTACAAAGAATCTAGCATTTACAATTGAAATCTACGAGTTTTCATAGACTGAAATATTTACATAATTCATTATCAATACTATCAAAAATTTCTTTCTCAATTTACACAATTAAATCATCATTCATCCATTGACCTCCCATTTGATTGCGTAGGCGATTCTTTATTATTTCATCGCAGAAAATACTTTTTTTCAATCAGATTCTGAATCGAAAGAACTGATGCAAGTGTTATAAGCAAATAAACTAATGGATACACCTCATATTTTTTCCTAACCTAATTAATGTAAAAAATTAATAATACATAATATAAAAAAATTGTTGTGGGGGCACGCGCCCCACATGAGGGATTGTACGTCCGTAAAAAAATTAAACAAAAACCCATCCTTTCTTTTTTTTTGCCTTTAAAAAAACAGTAATTTGTAACATCTCAAATTTATTGTGTTATTTTTTCTTATATTTAATCTTGAACTTTAATGTTTAGTCAAAGAAGATGACATCACAGGGATAATGTCAAGCTGTGGAAATGGAAACTTAGAACAGTAAACCAGTAGAAATTTATTTATTTATATTTTAGAATATTTCTTACTAATGTTTCTTACTAATATTTCATAGCCCAAGGGACCCAATGAAGTCCTTTTCGGGTTAAATCATCACATGGCGAACCCTTTTCCATTATTCCTTTTTCATTTATTAAGTTTTTCATTTTTTTTTATAGAAAGTTTTTCATTTTCAATAGTTCTAACTTATGTTTTTTTTTAACTGAGAATTTATAATGCTTATTTTTCGAAACAAGACGTTGGATAAACCTCAAATGGATGTAATAGAATCGAATTTATGATCTTTTAGTCTCACACTCACCTACTTCACCACCTTTGCTACCCTTACACGTTCTAACTTATGCTTAATTTTTATTTAAAGAAGTTCAAATGATGCTCCAGTTTTGGGATGGGTTAAATGAGAAGAGAGTGTCATTTTTGATTGGTGGTGTGAACTCTGTCATATGAACTGGAATAAAGAAGCTGAAGATAGAGTTGAATTGACAACATATTTGCTATGGTGGATGTGGAAGACAAGGAATTTATGGATTTTTGAGCAAATTTGGAGACCGGAGAAGAAGGTTGTTGATATTGCGTGGGCTGATTGGTTCCAATTCAAGGAGATTAAAAAATGATAGGGGTGTATGGTTGTAGGGGGATTATGGGGGTGTGGATGGTGGTTGATTTTTTGAGGTAGGGTTAATTTAACCAGTGCCTGTGGCCTTTTCTGTTTCACTGAAGATGGAGATGCAACTGATTGATTATTTTGCTCGTCTTCTGGTTATTTCTGGTGCTGCCTGGGTTGAAGTGCTGTGATGTTTAGAGTTATTTGAGTATTGCTGGTCCTGTTTTTTGAGCTCTTATAACTGTTTTCATCATTTGATTGGTAGTTCTTTTTTGTTGTGTTGTGGCTGGTTGTTCCAGCATGCTTGGCCATCCTATTGTGGATTGTGCTTTGATTTTATCTTGATGACATATTGTTGTTAAGAATGAAGTTGTAACTGGACCTGTGTCCCTTTTGTGATGAATGAAAATTGAATATCGTTTTGGGGCGGCCAAAAGCGAATTCTCAAATGGAAATGTTTCGGGACACTTTGGAATTCTGTGAACTAAGAAGCATGCACGCTAACGGAGAGTTTTTTAATTAGATTGGGAGAAATTCGGCTAACATGCAGGTGTTCGAAAGACTGGACAAATTTTTTACTTCAGAGAATTGGCGGAGTTTATACCCCACGGCGATTGCAACTAATCTGGAGTTCTACCACTCTGACCACCGGCCGGTTAAAATTATTCTTGGGCCAGACTTTGTGACACGGAGAGCTGGGCGAAATAAAAATCAGTTTAGATTCGAATCATGCTGGCTACTTGAGAATGATTTTGAGGCGGTTGTCGAGGCGGGTTGGAAGGCATCCCCTATTAACTACCCTTTACAGGAGCGCCTTCGAATTTGCGGGGAATACATAAATGAGTGGGCCGACTCTAGATTTAGAAGGCTTTCTAAGCGCATTAAAGATGGCAGACGTAAACTCAACCAGCTGAAAAATCACCGAATGTGGGAGTATTCGACTCACCAAATTTTTGAACTGGAACAAGACATTGAAAGGCTTCAATCCCAGGAAGAAACCTATTGGAGACAGAGAAGTAGGAATTTGTGGCTTGCCTCAGGGGATAGAAATTCTAAGTACTTCCACACCCAGGCAAATGTTCGTAGATCGCAGAACTACATTAAAGGGCTCATCTCAAATCATGGCGATTTTTGTACAGACGAGGCTGGCATGTCGGAGATAATTCTTAACTACTTCGAAAATCTTTTTAAAACAGATCACCCGTCAGATAGCGATCTCAACAGAGTGGTGAAAAAATTGCAACCAATAATCGACGAAAATCTGAACTCATTCATTTGCTCTCCGTTCTCTTCTGAAGAAGTTGGACGCGCAATATTTAATTTGGGACCGGAAAGGGCCCCAGGCCCGGATGGTTTCCCCGGTATATTCTATCAAAAATTCTGTAAAATTGTGGGCTCCGATGTTACTAGAGCAGTGCTTCAAATCCTAAACGAGGGGGCAAGTCTGAAAGACTGGAATCGGACGATTATCACTCTCATCCCGAAAACTAAAAATCCCATCACAATGAAGGAATTTCGACCGATAAGCCTTTGCAATTTTTGCTACAAAATTGTTTTGCGGGCTATAGCGAATAAAATGCGGCAGATCCTCCCAAGAGCCATTGATGAATTCCAAAGTGCTTTTGTTCCAGGTAGACTCATATCAGATAATATTATTATGGGATTTGAATGTATGCACTGGATTCGAACCAAAGGAGAAGTAATCGGGGATACGCAGCGCTAAAACTCGATATGAGCAAAGCTTATGACCGGGTGGAGTGGGAATTTCTCAAGGCCGTAATGATGAAAATGGGCTTTCATGAATCCTGGGTGGAAAAGATCTCTAATCGTGTTCAATCCGTCTCTTTTTCCTTCTGTGTTAATCTCGAGATTTTTGGTAGGATCCAACCTCAACGCGGAATCCGACAAGGGGATCCCCTGTCTCCGTATCTCTTTGTCCTTTGTGCTCAAGGATTATCATCACTACTACAAGATCTTGAGAATCAAAATCGGATTCATGGAATTAAAATTGCATCGGGCAGCCCACAAATTTCTCGCCTATTTTTTGCTGACGATAGCCTTGTCTTTTTCAGGGCGGAGGAGACTGAAGCTAGAGCGTTCGTGGAAGCCTTGAAATTGTATGAGAAAGCTTCTGGACAATTAATTAATTTCGAGAAATCATCTCTTTCCTTCAGCCCGAACATAAAAACAGGAGGTTTGCGATCGAGTCAAGGCAATTTTAACGATCCCAGAAACTCATAGTCACGAGGTGTATCTGGGACTCCCGACGATCTCCCTCCGAGGTAAACGTTTGCAGTTCAAATATTTGAGGGATAAAATTATTAAGAAAATCCATGGTTGGGAAAGGAAATCATTTTCTGAAGGAGGAAAAGAGGTTTTAATTAAGTCAATTTTGCAAGCGATTCCTACTTACACCATGTCATGTTTTCAATTCCTTCCTCCATTTGTGACGACATAGAACGAGAATGTGCTAAATTTTGGTGGGGGACTAAAGAAAGTGATTGGAAAATTCATTGGTGTAAATGGGATATGTTGTGTAAACCTAAGTGTCAAGGAGGGTTGGAGTTCCGCAAACTCACGGTGTTTAACAAATCTCTTCTTGCTAAGCAAATATGGCGAATAATAAAAAACCCGGAGACGCTGGTTGCCCGGTCCTTAAAGCAAGATATTTTAAGCATTGTGATATTATGAGAGCCTCCTGGGGAACAATCCATCTTTCTTTTGGAGATCGCTTATTTGGAGTCGTGAGGTACTCGAGGCCGGACTTGGGTGGAAGGTGGGTAATGGCGAATCAATCGATTTATGCTTGGATAATTGGATTCCATCCCGGAGGCAACCATGGAAGATTCCCAGCGAGAAGAATGCACAGGGGCTGAGAGTGAAGGATCTTATATTGAACTATTCATGGAACGAACCTAAGGTCTCGGATTTTTTCCCGCTTTTCCTTGCTAAGGAAATATGCGCCATTCCCCTTCCTCGAAATCCCGAAGATGATACTCGTTACTGGAAATTTGATGCAAAAGGTGTTTACACTGTACGGGAGGGATATAAGTATGCTATTGGCCTATTTGATCAACATAAAAATCAATCGGAGCTAAGGATCTCGCAGTGGTGGAATGGTATTTGGAGGCTGAAAATCCCGCCAAAAATCAAGCATTTTTGGTGGAGGGTGGCTCGAGATTTTATCCATGCTGGACAAAACCTGAAAACCCACCATGTTCCTGTAAACGGTAACTGTAGTCTTTGTAACACTCATATGGATACTTCTTTGCATTCTCTCTTCTTCTGTCCTGTAGTGAAACATCTTTGGAAAAGGGAGTCTTTTGCCCCACTCTTGAAAAAAGCTAAAAACGGGTCCACTTTGGAGATGTGTTGTTGGATGTTTCAAAAATTATCACAGGAAGAATTCGAGTACTTTGCGACGTTCACATGGTTCCTTTGGAAGGAACGTCAACGGATATGTCATGAAGAATCGGATTCGAAGGAAGTTAAAGTGGTGGACGGGGTTGAAGCTTATCTTTCTGAGTTCCAAAAAGCCCGGAATACTCTGGACGTTACACCTGCACCGTCGGATAAATTGTATCAACATAGGTGGCTACCACCACCAAGTGGAAGGTTGAGATTAGATGTGGATGCAAGTGTATTCGAACAGGAAAATCGCTTTGCAGTGGGGGGGATACTCCGAGATGCTGTAAACAAGCCAATTCTGGTTTTTGGAAAGGTTTTGGAGTCTGCTCAATCAGTGTTTGAATGTGAATTACAAGCAATTTTTGAAGGGTTAATTATGTGCTGTAATGAGGGAATGTATCCGACCCAGATCTCTTCCGATTCCTTACTCACGGTACGAGCAGTTACCGAAGGGGGGGACTTTCAAAATTATATTGCTGAATGGGTGAACCGTATCAGAAACTTATTAGCTGTGAAAATGGAGACCAAGTTGTTTCATGTTCGTCGGTCGGCAAATGTTGTGGCGCACTCCATTGCGCATTTTTCTGCTTTTTCTCAAAATTCCTTTGTTTGGCATAGAGGAATGTTTCCAGTTTGTCTAGAGGAGCTTGTAAACAATGATTTGTCTGGTTGATTTATAAAATGACAGGCTTCCTTTGCGTCAAAAAAAAATTGAATATCGTTCTGTTAAAAAAAAAAAAAATGATGCTCCAGTTTTTAAGTTTTATTTTATTTTTTCAATTCTGGAAGTTGTGGGGCTAAAATGTAATTGCGTAAAGTCTTTGGATTCCTTTTTTACTCGTCTTTCACGCCTTCATTTAGTTGCAGTAAATTTTGACCCATCAACACCTGAAAAATTCTTGAAATTCAACGTAGAATCAATACATAAAAGTCATGCAGTCTCAATTTTGATTTGTTAAACTTATAAGGCTATCTCCAACCTAAAATTTTATTTTAGTGCAACTTTTGCATTAAAATTTTGCAATTTTTACACCAAAGTTAAAATTCATCTCTAATCTTTCTATTTTAAATTTTGCACTAAAAGAATATTCCTTGAATATTCCTTATTATTTCGATACAAAAACTATTTAATTAAAACCAATTATTTTAACATAGTATTATAAATTCATATTTATTAAATTAAAGAATATATATTATTATATATAATCTATATATATTAAATAATATCCATTAAAAATCATAAATACTAAAATCACTAAATTGTCCTTTATTTTTTTTTGCCAATTTAAGATTAAAATTAAAATTTAGTAATATTATATTTTAATAATAAAATCATAAATACAAATTATTAAGTTTAATTTATTTATTGATATTAACTATGCATTTATTATAATATAAATCATATTATAATTATAACATATTTAAATATAACACGAACAAACAAAAACACAAAAAAAAAAAAAAGAAAAAGAATAGCGCAAGCTACATTGCTGCGCCAGAATTGGCGCAACATTCACAGCGCTATTTTGGCGTGAAGTTTAGCGCCTGGTTGGAGTGTGCAATTTGCACCAAAATAGCATTTGAAGCTTCATTTAGCGTCCGATTGGAGAAGCCCTCCTAAGAATAATGCACGCTAAATTCATGCTTAAAGGTGAAATTTCATAAGACAAGCTATCATTTTCCCTTTGAAGTTATCTAATATCACGTAGGGTTATTTCAAAAAAATAATCACGTAGGGTGGTAATTTGAGGCACAACACAATTGATTGATACGAACACAACACGAAATTATAGAATTCGGACTGGAACTTATTGGGTTCGGACCACTATCGAATTGACACGATAAAAATAGGGTTGATATCGAGCTGACACGATATAGCACGATTATTTTTTAATTATCTGTAATTAATTATTTATATGAGTAATTTAGTAATAATTAAAAATTTGTACTTGACTATTTCAGTTGATAATTTATTAGAATGATATCGAGTACGTCACGATACGGCACGATAATTTTTTAATTATCGGTAATTAATTATTTATATGAGTAATTTAGTAATAATTAAATATTTGTATTTGACTATTTTTATTGATAATTTATTAGAATATATGTTTTAAGTATCAAATATGAAGAATATAAAAAATTCATAAATTTTTATTTTTTAACGGGCTTAACAGGCCAAACGGGCTTCAAGGGGGCATAAAAATTATCCAGATCAAGCGCTTACCTAATTAAATTTGATAATTTTGTTTATTGTGTCGTGCTGTATTTTTTATCTTTTTAATGTGTTATATTTGGATTTAAATTTTAGGTTCGTTAAGTTTATGGTGTTGTGTTCATGTATGATTTATCGTGCCGTTAAGCACGAATGATTTGTCGGCCCTAATATCACATTCTTATTGTTTATTATTTTTTTAATTTTTATGTCGCATCATGAGTAAACAAGATGTATGTGATAGTGTTGATAAGATTATAATTTCTTTTTGGAAGATTTTTCATCATAAGAGAGGCCCACCTCACACGACCTAATAGACCGTTCAACGCACTTTACAATTATAAAGTGATCAACTTTTGTGTATAGGCTGAGACAAGTTTTTAGGGAAAATGCCATCATTTCTTTAGCTTTCATGGTAAATGCTTATGCAAAAAAGGGGCTTGTTTTTCTTTGCCTTTTGACACAATTTTGGACCATTAGGTAAAATGTATTGGTCTTGACTGTTATTAGTGACATAATTCAATCAAGATGTCGCTTGTTGTCTCGTTAATCTATATATATTGAATATTAATCTAAGTGAGTGGTCCAGATTTTTAGGAATTTTGTATTTTTTTTGTTTTTTATTTCAACAACTAAAAAAGATATGGTGGTCATTTTATAATATACAATCAGTTATTGAGATTTGATGAGATTTCAATCACGTTCAGGAGAGGAGCCAGAACTTATATGAAGGGGGGCCAACAGTGAAAAAAAAAACATCACATGCACTTGTAGCTCAAGTGGTATCACTCGTCCTTTATAAGAGTGCTAACTCGGGTTCGAACCCTGTATTTTTCAGTTTCTTTAAAATTTATTTCTTCCCCTCCAACCAATACTCCCAACTTATTAATATATATATATATATATATATATACATATTACATACAAGATAATAATTTAAAATATATTACTTTTACAAGGAAAAAGTACATTAATATTTATTTGTAAATAGGGATAAATTACATCAGTAAAACATAGGTCTCTCACAAAAATCATCTACATTTGAATGTATAATAAAAAGATTTGCAATTTGACTTTTAATATATATTGACAAACAATAATTAAGAAGTGCAGTTTTCATTTTATTTCTTTTATTTGATGAAGAGAAAAAGAAGAAAATTAATTTTTAATATATTAACAAGAATAAATGAGGCCTACAAATACAAAGTCTCTAGTATAACTTAGTAAAGTTCATGGGTATGTCCGTTTGTGGCCCATAATAAATTTTACCAACATATTTTTGGGGACAAAAACTATGTATAATGTCTATATACATTTTTTAAGACAATACTTATATATAAGTAGTACAAGGGAAAATTTAAAAATTTGGGGCGGGGGGCAGGGCCCCTAGGATACCAGGTGGCTCTGCCCCTGATCACGTTCAATTTGTTTCCCCATTTCATGAGACATGTGCTTTCAGTTTTTGAGCAACTCATACCCCTCATATTGCATGTGTAATTTAATCATATATGTGTTGCATATATAATGTATATTTATTAATTATGTAGTATATGGTTGTTGCTTATCACTTACTTATGTAGTTAATGTATTTGTGTTGCATATGTAGTATGAGTTTGTTGTTTGTGACTTGTTTATGTAGTTAATGTATTTGTGGTGCATACGTAGAGTATATTCGTTGCTTATGTAGTATATGTTTGTTGCTTATGTAGTATGGGTTTGTTACTTATGACTTGCTTATGTAGTTAATGTAGTTGTGGTGCACATGTAGTCAGTGGCGGACCTAGGGGGAACAAGGGGGCTATTGCCCCCCCCCCCCAAAAAAAAAAAAAAATTCCAAATTTTCATTCCCCCCAGGCCCCCACCCACCCCTAAAATTTCAAAAAAAAAAATTAGTTAAAATAGATGACTTTGCCCCCTCAAAATTTTGATAAAAACTTCAAATAGTTGTCATTTACAATATAAAAATTCATTAATTATGGTTAATATATGAGTATTTTTTTTCATTGTTTAAATGTATAAACTCGATCCGTTTTTTGCCCCCCCCCAAAGTTAAAATCCTGTGTTTGCCACTGCATGTAGTGTATATTCGTTGCTTATGTAGTATAGGTTTGTTGCTTATGCAGCATAGGGTTGTTGCTTATAAGATCGGTCATAGGTCTCGAGGGGCCCGGAGCAAAAAAGAACAAAAACAGGGCCCTTGTATTTACATAATTTTTTTTAAAAAATAACAAAAATTAATGTTACAAGTAGAATTTCATTGATTTAACATATAAAATAAGTTATGTAATAGCAAAAATATCATACTTTAATTTTAACATTTTGGTCTTATTAAACTAAATTACGGAACTAATCATTCAATATAATTTACCATAGAGAAAAGAGAGAAAACAAATAAATTCTAATAAATTAGCTAAGAAATATTGATCTTCTTGCATTTTTAAATTCTTCAATTTTATTTTTTGATTTTACAAAAAGCGGAAAAAATAAATAAACAATTGACATATATGAATGACAAAATGAGAGCTTAAAGGTGAAAAAAATAAATTAGTTAGATGGAAAGGAAAAAAATTACTTTTTGCTTCTGTCAAGCATTGATCTCAGGACTATGTGGAGCATGAAAATGGAATATTATCGCTCTGTTAACAGCGTCGTTTAACAATTTTATCAATCTTTAAACTATATATATATATAATAATAATAATAATTTAAAAAATGGGGGCCTTCTTTGGGGGGGCACTGTCTTGGCGACTACTTTGGTCGTCCCACTTACTTATGACTTACTTATGTAGTTAATATCTTTGTGATGCATACGTATTGTATATTCGTTGCTTATGTAGTATGGATTTGTTGCTCATGACTTGCTTATATAGTTAATATATCTAAAAGCACCATTACACATCTATACAAGCAACAATTTACATATTCATGATCAACCTTCGAACTGTAGTCGAGCTTTAGTAATTCGTATTTTTCCCGCCCATTTTTCAGTTTCTAAAAACAATAATTTTTTTCTTTTTCGAATTTAACTAATAAAATGAGAGTTTATTATCTTTGGTGGTCAACTTTCTTTAGACAAATCACTTTTTAAAGTTATATAATAGATAGAGTTATATAAATCTTGAATTAATTATTATATTTATCTTTTTCTTTTTATTTTAAACATTAATATTTTTTTTTTTTCGTTTTATATCAATTTTTAATGTATAATATATCCAATTAATCATCTTTGTTTACTGATCTTCAAATTGACGCCTATATTGGATATTTAAAATAAAAAAATAAACACAATAAAAAAATATATGATACATTTACTCATTACTTTATAATGGGCTTTAAAAATTATGCATGTGAGCCTTTGAGTCTGCACATCAATTTGTATATTCATGTATTTTTGACTATCTATAATATGTACATGTATAGTTTATATTTGAGCTTATTTCATTTCTTTATAATTATATGGAATTGTATTTAAGTTGATTAAATTCAATCACAAAAATATTTATTTTAAATAAAAAAATATCTCAAAATGTATCCAAATATTACTTATATATATATATATATATATATATATTATATATATATTCAAATATAGCATTATAATTTTATGTATTCATGTAAGAAGAAACAAAATTTTATTTAATATAAAATTATATTCATAATAGTGTATATAGAAATTTACTTTTTATATTTATAAACATATTTTCATGTTAATAGATTTTTTTAATATTTACCAAAGTGTATTTTGATATTCAAATTCTAAAGTTGTACACTTTGACTATTAGATATAATGTTGTTTGTTTGATATATTTTTGATATATGTACATATATAAAAATAGAATAGATTTTATATTTTGAAATATTTCATTTTTCCCTAAAATTATGTTGCTAAATACGAAACAAGATTTTGTTTAATTTCTTTAATAATTCAAACAATTGTTTAACTTTTTTTAAGCCCTAAAAAATGATGGAAATTGAAATGACTTTATTTGTTGATTGTATTGAAAATATAATACATTAATATTTAACATTGAAAATTTGTCTTTTTTTCTTTCAAATTGTTACTTTCTTATAAATAAGCATGTTCAATAAAGAGATACAATTCACATTCACACAAATTGTCAACCAAATTTATTATCCTTAAAGAGGGTTTTTGATATACTAATTTATTTTATATTGTTTAATTGTATGGTTTATAATCAAATTAATTAATTTTCTATTTTAATTATTTATTAAAATTTTGAAAATTTGCAATTACTAAAAATTATATTTGTATAAATACAATTTGTGCATCGCCTATCCTGAAAAACACCAAATATGAGAACTTGAATAGAATATAATAAATAGAAACGGAGCCTCAAATTTGGATTTACTCCACCCACAAACCTTTAACATTCCTTTGGGCCTTGTCTATGGAAAAGCCCAAAACCAATATTGGCCAAAATCCAAAATTAAACAGTGAGAAACAGAACAAAAACTTTCAAACTTGCAACTGCAGTTCATGAATTACTTTATCCCCAAAGGGCTAAATCAATGCCAGCTACAGAAGCATAATTTCAAATTTTTATGTAAAACATGAGAGCAAAACAGTAGCTAAAATTCTCAACATTATTCACTTACCAGAATCCCAACACAAAAAACCGAAAACTTTCCATATAGCAACCCTACTAAAGAAAAAACGGAGGTGCCTTGAAACACGGTCAAAATTTACCTACACCGTATACAATCGTGTAAGATGGACGGCCTTGATCGACTTATCTATCAAAATTTACCTCACAGTATGAGCCAGTGTTACCATCTCTAATGCACAAGTGGAATAATGAAAAATACAGAGAAAAAAATCCCTTCTATATACAGAGATGTTTGTATCATTCTCATCCACGAAATTTAGATGTCAATAATCTAACCCAAGTCGCAAAGGAGTAATGACAGCTAATACAGCATTGGGGCTTTCACTACAAAATGCTCAATCTTCAACCTACAGTGATTCGTAATCAGTAAATAAAAACTTACACGAGCAGGTGAATGTGAAAAATCGTCATAACAATACAAACGGCAGATGCCAAAGAATGCAACGAAGTCGAACCTGGCGATGACAAGCTCGTGTGGTGCCTCCCAAGGTACATCATAGTTTTGTTTACCAGAGGTAAATCTGCTGTATCCTTGTGTGTTGCCAGAAATTTTTGGCTGCAAAATTTTGTACTGAATTAATGGAGTGTTTGCAAAAAACTTCTGATTTTCAGAAGTGACTTACTGTATCATAAGTAAAAGTATTTGGGAATCAAAAGTTGGTAATGTTTGCAAATAGAATCAGAAGTTGAGTGTTTGGGGAAAAGTTGTTTGTGAAAAATCAAACCAGAAACATAATCAAAAATCTAAAGCACATATATATCTCCCTGTTTTTAGATTTTGATCGAATGAAACTGAATTAGAAGCAGAAGTTAACATTCTAAGATCCCTAAAAAATGATTTTTTCAGCCAAAAACTGAACGTCACTGTTTTTCAGTTTTTTACTTTTTAGTGATTGCAAAAACTCCCGAAGTCTCCCATGTTGAACCATAAATGTGTGGGTATAGTCAAACTATCTTTAAGACAAAACCCAAATGTCCACAACCTGGGATCGAGATCACTAAAAACTCATTAGTGAAGACCTAGGACAACCAACAAAAAAAAAAAAGAATTTGATGTTTGTGTTTATATATGGTTTTATTGTTAACCTTGTGACAGTTTCAATGCCTTCATGCAACATTTAGCGTAACAAACGGAAAAAAAAACTGCATGCAGAAAAAGAAGGGGACAAACAGGGCGGAGCTAGGCCAATTTCATTGGAAGGCTGAAGGAAAAAATCAATCAAGCATATCGACTATATTTACCAAATATTCAAAAATACAAGTTTAATTCTACAACTAAATAGCACCACAAATTTTGGAGGGGCTAGCTAGTGTAATTACTAGTATATGAATAATTACAAAAGACCCCCCTGAGGTTTGGGCTAACAACAAGAAAACATATAGAGATGTTTCAATTTATTAAAAAAAAGCCACCTTAGGTTTAATTTTGTCTTAAATTTAAGGGGATAACTGTAATATTTCTAGATATATCATGGGGTTTTTGCAATGTTCTTTGCTTATGAAGAGGAAAATGTAAGGTGAAATCAAACTTTAAGTTTTTTTCTTTTTTTTTTTTTTTTGTATTTTCAAAAACCTCAGGGAACGCCCTGGGGACAAAAAGGAACGCAAATCTGTGTCGATGTCCATATAATATACAACTCAAAGCAAAAAAAAAATATAATTCTCAAAAGAAAATGTAAAACAATTAAACATAAGCAACTGATTGACATTGGTTTTATTTAAAGGAATTCTTTGGTAGCATGCAGTCGGCAAAATTAATGAGGGTTAAGCTTGATATTAAACATCTGGAAGGGAAATATCGAACATAAACACACATTATCATATAAAGATTGATTAATCAACAAAAAAAATTCATCATTAAATGAGGAAATGCAGTATCCTTGATTCCAAATCTGTGCTTCACCTCATATCGTGTACCAAATGCATCATTTGTTCAAGAATTGAAACATTTTAAGCAATCTAACATCGTTAGCACAAAGAAAGCATATAAACATAGAAAAGGAATGGAGAAAATAACATAAACATCGGCAAGAAGAAAAACATAGGGGAAATAGAGAAGCTCTTCAATTGGTTCCGCAGTCCAAACTCTACTTAAATTCCAAATAGTAGTATTTCTGATTCTAATTCTAAGGCTTCACTAATTTGATTAATCTTCAAGCAAAATTTTCTTTAGTGACGACATTATCTATTTCAATAAAGAACTCCTTCGTCGCATGCAGCAATTCAGCTCGAAATAATTTCAAGGCAACTCACTGTCTTGACACTAGGCAGCATAGATTTTCTGTAGCTAATTAAAGTACCAAAAACTCCAATTTTGCTTTTTGATTAGAATCCAATTGATCAGCCTAAGTTTGCTATATTTGCTTTTAAATACAATTCAATCTTGTAACATTAATCAACAAATAAAATTCAACATTAAATGAGGAAATGCGCTAACTTTGATTCCAAATCTGTGCTTCACCTCATATCGTATACCAAATGCATCATTTGTTCAAAATTTGAAACATTTTAAGCAATCTAACATCGTTAGCACAAAGAAAGCATAAAAACATATAAAAGGAATGGAGAAAATAACTTAAACATCAATAAGAAAAAGAACATAGGGCAAATAGAGAAGCTCTTGCATTGGTTCCACAGTCCAAACTCTACTTAAATTCCAAATAGTAGTATTTCTGATTCTAATTCTAAGGCTTCATTAATTTGATTAATATCTTCAAGCAAAATTTTCTTTAGTGACGACATTATCTATTTCAATAAAGAACTCCTTAAATGCATGCAGCAATTCAGCTCGAAATAATTTCAAGGGAACTCACTGTCTTGACAATAGGCAGCATAGATTTTCTGTAGCTAATTAAAGGACCAAAAACTTCAATTATAACTTTTATTAGAATTCAATTGATCAGCCTAAGTTTGCTATATTTTCTTGGGATAATTACAAAAATACCCTGAGGTTTGGATTAATTACAAAAACCCAGAGATGTTTCAAATTACCAAAAAACCCTTCATGTTTCGTTTTGTCTTAAATTTAAGGGGAGTACCTATAATATTTTTGTAAATGTCAGGGGTTTTTTGAATTCTTTTGAAAATCACCGGGAAAAATGTAAGACAGAATCAAACATCAAGGGGTTTTTGTAATTTTCAAAGAACTCTAGGTTTTTTTGTAATTAGCCCAAACCTCAGTTTTTTTGGTAATTATCCCTATATTTGCTTTTAAATACAATTCAATCTTGTAACAAATAATTTCACAATTTGATCCATTTAGTTTTTACCAACAAATGACACAATGTTAAACCATTGCATAAGCATCCTCAAGTTGAATCCATAAACATATACAATCAACATACAACTTAATATACAGTCAGACAATAAATCATACTCCCATTATGTCTACTGATTCAATAATTAACAATGTTTGAAAAATTAATATAAATTCACCACAAATTAAATTAAATAAAGGAAGATTACTGAGTGGTTTAACAGTAATTTTACCTGGTGTAAGGCAATGGGCAGAATATCATTATATAATCAGCTCCGGCACAGGTGAAGGTACTCGTCCGATCATCATACGCATAACTATAGGACCGTGGGCACGCATTCTTGAAGAACATCGAGTACGCCCGATGGGTGACACGTGTCGGGCGTATTATACCCCTCGCTGCAGCAATACACCGGATCACCGAACGCCTCGCACGCGCTCCCTGCACGCGACGCTCTCGCGGCTGCCGTTCCCACGCGCCACGCTGAGCTCCCTCGGGCACGCGCCCGTTCAGATCGACCAGGCACCCGTGGAGCTGCATCCCCCTCTTGTACCTCCCCTGGCGATGATCAGCATTGGGAGGTTGTACCCGTCCACGAGGCTGACGTCGTAGAAGTCAAGCCCCTGGTCGCCGTTGAGGGTGAACTCCGCCAGCGTGGCGGGGGGGATTGCGCCGCTCCCGGCGCATTCTAGCCTCCCCGAGCCGCAATCGGCTGTCGCGCATGAGAATCGGCCATTTGTGTCGGTGGAGCAGTGGGTTCGGGCCCAGAGCCGGCCCGACCACGACCTGGGTACCCGTAGGGTTCTCGATTTCCCGCTCTTGAGAACGAAGCCTGTGGGGTTCAGCAGTGTAGAATATAAGCTGAAGAGAGAAAATTGAGGAAAATATTTTTGCTTTCTTAATTTGCTGAATACAAGCAGAGGTATATATATACAACTGAGAAGAGTTTTACTCCTATACGTAAGCAATACAAAATTCAAAAACACTATCCTATGAAGACCAAAGAATCTGGAGAAAATATCTACAATTAGTTACAGAGGATAAACATCACGTATTTGAATTGCTAGAAGGCTTATCTCTAATACCCCCTCAACCGAATGGGCAGCTCTTGGACATGAAGGTTGGCCCGAAGGAGCTGAAAGCGAGCTGACGATAACGGTTTCGTTAATAAATCAGCAAGTTGGTCCTTAGTAGATAAAAATGCGACTTGAAGTTGTTTTGCCAGAACTTGATCACGCACATAATGAAAATCAATTTCAATGTGTTTTGTTCGGGCATGAAACATGGGATTAGAGGACAGATATGTTGCACCTATGTTGTCACACCACAATCTTGGCGTTGCCGGCAAAGAAAGACGCAACTCACTCAAAATGGACTGGAACCAATATATTTCAGCTGCGGTGTTGGAGAGGGACTTATACTCTGACTCGGTACTGCTTGAGCAACACTTTGTTGTTGTTTGCAACTCCAGCTGATAAGATTCGTTCCATGAAAAATGCAATAAGCATTGACACTGCGTCGATCATCGGTGTCACCACCCCAATCGGCATCACTAAATCCTTGTAGAGAATGATCAGAATCAGCGCGGTAACGAATTCCATACTCGATGGTGGATTTGAGATACCGAAGAATTCGTTTGACAGCTTGCCAGTGAGGTTCTTTTGGTTGATGCATAAACTTGCTAACACGGTGAACGGCAAATGCAATATCTGGACGAGTGAATCCCAAGTAGTGTAAAGACCCAACTGTGTTGCGATACAGTTGAGGATCGGAGAAATCATGTCCTTCAAACTTGGATAACTGACAAGTGGTACTCATGGGAGTGGAGCAAGGCTTGGCTTCATGCATATTAACCCGGTGTAGTAAATCAGCCACATATTTTCTTTGTGTCAAGAGAAGATCTGGACCATTAAATAAAGCTTCAATGCCCAGAAAATAAGATAAGGGGCCTAAGTCTTTGACTGGGAAAACATCCCCAAGCTCACGTATGAATTTATCAATGGCAATCGATGAGCTTCCGGTGATGATTATATCATCCACGTATAAAAGAACAAAAATAGAGTAAGCATCAGTGTGAAGCATAAACAAAGAGTTATCAGCTTTTGAGCCAATGAATCCCATGTTTTGTAATTGTTGAGCTAGTCTAGAAAACCAGGCGCGAGGAGCCTGTTTAAGGCCGTATAAACTTTTCTTCAAGCGACATAAATAATGAGGATAATCAGGATGAATATAACCTTGAGGTTGTAGCATGTATACTTCATCCTGAAGATGGCCATGTAAGAAGGCATTTTGAATATCAATTTGCCGAATAGTCCAGTTACGTGAAATTGCTAAAGATAATAACAATCTGATTGTCCCTGCTTTAATAACTGGACTAAATGTTTCCGTAAAGTCAATACCCAGTTGTTGATGATAACCTTTGGCCACAAGTCGCGCTTTAAAGAGCTCAACACTACCATCAGCATGGCGCTTAATGCGATAGACCCATTTATTCCCAACAATATTAGCATTGGGTTTTGGTGGAACAAGATCCCAAGTGCCATTTTTTAGAAGAGCAGTGAACTCAATATCCATGGCCTTACGCCATCTAGAATCTTTCATGGCTTCCGAGAAACAAGTAGGCTCTGCAAGAGTAGAATGAGTAGTAAGCAAACAATGGGGGAGTGGGTATTTAGCTATACCAACATAAGGGGTTTTGGGCTTGAGGGAGTTAGTTCGAGATCGAGTAAGCATGCGAGTCCGAGAATATGGTGTGGGCTCAATGGTTGGAGCAGGCTGCGTGACTGTGGGAGCAACGTCCACCGAAGTTTGAGTAAAATCCCTTGCTGGTACTATAGCATTAACACCACCTGTAGAAGGTTGAATATCCGTAGTCACCGGATTCGGGGAAGTGATATGATCAGGAGAAGAAGTCGCATGGTTTGTTTGACAACTTGATTGACATAGAGAAGTGGGTAAGGAAACGGTTTCTGATAGAGGATGGTTGTAACTAGGAGACTCAGTATGATAAGGAAAGACAGATTCATCAAAAATGACATGACGAGAAATATATATTTTACCTGTGGATAAATCAAGACATTTGTAGCCCTGGTGTGAGAGACTATAGCCAATAAAAATACACATTTTAGCACGAAAATCAATTTTATGTTTGTTATAAGAACGCAGATTTGGCCAACAAGCACAACCAAAGACACGCATAAATAAATAATTAGGTTTATGATTGTACGCCATTTCAAACGGGGACTTGTGTTTTAATGCGCTGGAGGGAAGACGGTTAATGATGTATGTAGTTGTTAGAAAAGCATCTTCCCAATATGGTTGTGGCAAGTGAGAGTGAGCTAATAAAGCTAATCCCATTTCAACAATTTGGCGATGACGACGCTCGACAGAACCCATTTGTTCATGGGTATAAGGACAAGCTAAACGATGTTGAATTCCACAATTTTTAAAATAATTAGTTAAGCGTCGGAATTCACCTCCCCAATCAGTCTGAATGGCTTTGATTTTTAATTCAAAATGTCGTTCCACATAGTTTTGAAATTGATAAAAAATTGATTCAACATCAGATTTCAATTTAAGTGGAAACAACCAGATAAACTTGGTAAAAGCATCCAAGAAACAAACATAATACCGAGAACTATATGTAGAAATAACAGAGCTTGGCCCCCAAACATCAGAATATATTAATTCAAGAGGTCGTGAAACAGAATGAAGAGATGTAGAAAATGGTAAATTATGACTTTTAGCCATCTGACACTCAGGACAAACATCTTGTCGCTTATTATTACCAACAGATAAATTATTATTTCTCAGAACATGTTGAACAGTAACATACGAAGAGTGACCGAGACGACGATGCCAATCGGAAAAGGAAATCTTAGCACCAAAATAAGCAGATGGAAGAGAACGTTGAAACGGTTGAGAGAAGTTGTAGAGGCCATCGGACATAGTGCCTTTATGCAGGACGTTCCCCGAGTAATCCTTAATCAAGAAAAAAGAACTGTGAAACTCAAAATAGACGTGATTATCATGAGCAAAATTTTGAACAGAAAGAAGATTTTTTGTAATCTTGGGTACAACAAGAATTTTATCAAGCAAAAAGGTTGAAGATGAATAAGATAAAGAGGCTTTGCCAATGTGTGTTATCTGCAAACCTGTACCATCTCCTATCTGAATCTCATCATTTCCGGAGAATTTGGTGCTTCGGATATTCAGATTATTTATGCTATTGGTGAGGTGATGCGTCGCACCAGTGTCGGGATGCCACTCTTGTTCCGGTAAACGTTGAGAAGATTGGGTGGATGCTAAGTTTGCTTGAGGAGTTTGGTGAGGGGGAGGAGTTTGAAAATTAGGATCAAATCGTTTCCAACAACGTGCAGCGGTATGGCCAGGTTTGTCACATAATTGACAGCACAGTGCATTATGGGCATTACCATGTCCTCTGTTATTAAAGGAGTGTGAACGCCCCCTGCCTCGAGAGGAATATGAGTTTCCACGAGATCGTCCTCCAGGAGAGGGGGGTTGTCTTGTGGCAACATTGGCAGAAGGTAATGATAGCATATGATTGTGACGTTCAATACGAGCCTCACACGTCAAAAGCATGGAATAAACTTCTTCCATGGTGAGAGAGTCATAACGATGAGAAACCATGGAAATAAGAGAGTCATATTCGGGACCAAGGCCAGCGAGTAAATAAGTGATAATGTCTTCAGAGTTGAGAGGTTGACCAGCAATAGCCAATTCATCGGTAAGTTTTTTTATCTGCATGAAGTAGTCAGTGGCAGATTGACTACCTTTTCTGAGAGTGGAAAGTTGAGCACGGACATGGACAACTTTTGCGCGGGATTGTGACGCAAAGGCAGAATGGAGTGCAGTCCAGACAGAAGCAGAGGTGGTGCAATGTGCAACTTGAGCCAAGACTTCATCGGAAAGAGAAGAGTTAAGGCAACTGGGGATGAGATTATCTTGAGTTTCCCAGACACTGAAGGAAGGGTTGGGGATTGTAGAATCGCCTTCAGTAATAGTTTTGGGAGGTTGCGAAATAGTTTCGTCAACATAACCAAAAACTTTTTGGCCTTTGAGGTAAGGTAACATGGTGGCTCTCCAAGTGGGATAATTGGAGCGACTGAGTTTTGTGAGATTGATAGATGAAGAAGGATTAAAAAGAGGAAGATCATTGGCGGAAGTATTGGTGGTAGACGAATTGGGGGAGAGAGACATGGTGAAAAAGAAGAAAAAATTTATTTGACGTTGGTCTACCTGGTCGCTGATACCATGTAGAATATAAGCTGAAGAGAGAAAATTGAGGAAAATATTTTTGCTTTTTTAATTTGCTGAATACAAGCAGAGGTATATATATACAACTGAGAAGAGTTTTACTCCTATACGTAAGCAATACAAAATTCAAAAACACTATCCTATGAAGACCAAAGAATCTGGAGAAAATATCTACAATTAGTTACAGAGGATAAACATCACGTATTTGAATTGCTAGAAGGCTTATCTCTAATAAGCAGTGGCCTGTCGGCTCCCGTTAGTATTCCGGGCCATATCGTGCGCCGGCACTTGTTGACTATCTTGAACGTCGTCGAGTCCACCTCTGTTGAATTTTCAAGAAGGTAAAACAACCAAATTAAAGCAAGAAATTGGAGAAATACGGCTGAAATTAAATAATTAATACTAAAAAAAATTTAAAATAACCTGAGAAGAGAGAGAAATTGAACAGGAGGAGAAAGAGTAAAGTGGCAGAGAAGAGAAGTCGATCCATCTGGAAGATAGCAGAAAACTGGAACTGAATTTGCAGTTTTTTCAAGAATATTTTTGTTTTTTGTTTTAATTTCTTCCCTTTTTCTTATTCTTTTTATTTTTGGGAATAAAGAAGGAAAATAGTGGAGTAGAGTGGAGGTGCAGGGGTTAGAAAGCGATGGTGTGACTTCTTGATGTGGGGTTTTGGAATATTTTTTTTTTATTTTATATATTTATCGTAATTTTGGTTGAATATTTCTTTTTTTTTTTTTTGAGGGAAAAAGCAAATTTTATTAAAAAGACGAAACAAGCTCATCTTCGAGGGATGAGGTGTAGTAGTTCAGGGGATACAAACCAGAGTAAACATTACAACTCAAATTTGAAAAAGCAAATCTAGCTAGATGATGTGCCATCAAGTTTGCGGAGCGAGGAATGTATCGGATCACGCACGATCTAAACGAGGAGCGAGTTCGCGTATGTCATCAATCACCCTTCCTAGATATGTCGATTTGCTTGGTGCACCGATAAGATTGTACGAGTATTTTGCGATCCGTCTCTCTTCTACATATTCGAGTTGGAGCTCATTCGCGAGTTTGAGACCCTCACGCATGCAAACCTGCTTTCCATTATATCTATTGCGAATTCTTGTTTGAATTTTTGAGCTCGTACTTGTATGACCTCGCCGTTGTGCGTTCGCACCACTACGCCAATACTCGATCCTTCTCGTTTGATAATCGACGATCTGTATTAATCTTGAAAACTCCTTCCATGATCGTTGCCACTCATGGATTGTGATTGGTGGTTCCTTGTTAGAGACACTTCCTTTCCATCTTTATATTCCCGTAGACATCTCAAAGCTAATGAAAAGCAATCAAGTATGTGGAATTTCCTTCCCTTGGAATGTTCTCATGTTTCTTAAAGTACCACACGTGTCCAAAGGTGCATGGCAAAAGCAGGTGCTCACCTCTTCGTCATTAAGCTTTGCGATTACGAGCCATGTCCGCCAACGAGGCATGCGGGGTTAGTTAATGCCGAGTCAAGCCCGAGAGGGGAGGCTTGCGGAAAAATAAGCTCCACGGACAATCCCGAAGAGCATGTTCGATAGTTTCGATCTCTTCCCACATCGCTCGAAAATGGGTTTGGGGCCGCCTTTAGGTGAAATAGTGTCGCACGCGTTGAATATTTCTTTTAAATGATTGATAAATTCTTTAAAAACCACAAATATTAAATTTACTAGCAACATCATCAAACTATATCTTTAAGGGATAATTACAAAAACACCCCTAAAATTTGGGCTAATTACAAAAATCCAAAGATGTTTCACAATTACAATAAAAAAACAACATATTTGATTATGTCTAAAATTTAAGGGGAACATTGAAATATTTTTATAAATGTCAAAAGGGGTTTTCGAAATGTTTTTTTGTTAATGAAAGGGAAAATGTAAGATGGAATTAGACCTCAAGGGGTTTTTTGTAATTTTCAAAAAAATTTGGGTTTTACTGTAATTAGCCCGAACTTTAGGGGTGTTTTTGTAATTGTCCCTATTTTTAATGAAAACATTTACCTTAGAAGAGACTTTGATTGATTAATTTAATTTCATTCCCCTATCTAATTCCCCCATTTGGTTATTTTAATTTCAATTTTTCATATTACATTCACCGTATATATTGGGTTTCAACTTTCATGCTAACAGATTTTAAACCCAATTCAGATCTTTCAGTAAAGTAACACTTTGTGGGTAGCAAAGCCATGAATCGGTTACCGTGGCCCAACAATTCTCAAGGCAATAGAATTATGGCCCAGCCCAATAACTGGATAACAAAGTTGTTAATAAGTTCTCTACTTTGAGCCCAACAGGGATGCTTCTAAAATGTAAAGGCATATATATAATATAGAAGGAGCGTCTAGGTTTTTTAGCACTTCATGATGTTAAAATATTTTTTAGCTATTTTTTTAAAATACATGTTTTTTTAGTTATTTGGCTACGTAAAAAATCCATTTTTCCCTTGAGTCAATTTCATTACACAAAGACACTGTAGCTCCAGGTATTGTAACTCGTAACTCGACATTGTAGCTTGTAACTCGATATCGAGCTATAGTAACTCGATGACGAGTAACGAGCTTATGTGTCCATACTTCTGCATTTTCTGTTCTTTCTTCATCGTGAAATTGGACAGAGAAGTTTAATATCTATAAATTTCCGTCTAATAAATAAAATATTGAAAGAGCTTAAATACCATTTTGGAGATATCAGTAAACGGACTTCCATCAATATTTGCCGAATTTTTTTAAAAAATTTTGAAAAAGAGTAAGAGGATTTAGAGAGAGAAATAAGTGAAAGAGAAAGAGAAATAAACCAAATATCAAACAAGCATGCTAAAAGGATATGAATGTCTTTTGTTCTACCAAAATGGCTAAAAATATTTGTTTTCAAAATATGGCTATTTCATTTTTTCATTATACAAGTGGTCATTTTGACCCACTACCACATATAGAAATATAGAATGCCCTAATGGGTTAGTTTGTTTCAATTATATCACATGCAACATGTTCATAATTTGTTCCAAGTGTAGTCATTCCTGTAAATATTTATTAGGCCTCCCACCAAATGGGCAAAGAAAAGGACTAAAAATTATCATGTTTGTTGATAAATTGACTTACATTCAATTATTCTGCATATATATATATATAAGGGCAGTACAAGTTTATGTTAATGGAGTTATTTCAATGATCAATGGATTCACTTCAAATTACCAAGGACCTACATGTCGTCAAAGCATGCACTGTCAATGATCAAAACTACGAGAACGGAGCAATAATTTGTAAATGGGTCGGGCCGGCACGGCCAGCCAGGCCAATGAGAGAAATTGGATCGGACCAAATTCCGTCGGGGTTTTGTCGTCTTTTGGAGTACATATCCGGTCCATGTTTTGAAAATACATGTAAAATGTACTGAGTTGGGCTAGTATTTTTGAATAAAATAGGTCCGGCTCTTTTTGGGCTTGTGAAATCACGAATCCGATAATCAGCCTAACCCTAACACTAGGCCAATCGGATCGGTTTTGACAGTTCTAATAATTTGTATAAGCTCTAATAACTGACGCAATTTTGAAAACCTCATATTGACTATACTAATGTATAATAAAATTGAAAACGAAAATAAGCAAAATTTCAATTCCAACGTCCATTTTATCGAAATTTCGTTCTTTATTAAAGATTACAATACATCTTTACGCATGAGATTTGCAATGGAGCACACACGAGATTTTCTATTACATTCATTAATGCTAATGTAAAATTTTCCGCCTAGTTTCGATTAATCCCTATCTAGGCGCTAGATTTCACTTGTCCGCCTATATATTTTTCTCTAATTAGGCCCCGCTTAAGCGCTACGCCCCAATCTGTCGCTCGACCAATATCTAGCGCTTTTTACAACATTGATTACACTACACTAGATGCCACGTGTACAAAAGCATAATTCGAATTAGACATTCATTCTATCAAAATTATGTTCCTTATTAAAAATTAAGGGTATGTATTTGCATATGAGATATGTGTTGGAGCGCGCACACACTGGTCCATCCTTTTGTTTAAAAAAAAAAATTATAATTTATATCATTTTTTCTTGAATTTTCTATCTAGCCATTCCATTCTCGTGAATCGGCCAACTCTATTAGAGTTTCATGGCTCTGTCACTGATCTCTTATTTCATACTATGTTTTATTTGGCGTTTCAAGATATGATGTCATGTGTATTAATAAAACTCGATCTAAATGAAAAATAAAATTAAAAAGACCTCATATGTGTTATAACAACTATATGTATCTTGTGTATATGAGTGGCTGAGTGCAAATTCAGATTTCATGTTATACGTGGATCATGCAAAAGGGAAAGTTGATTCCCTACTTAAGACATGAAAGCCGATGCAATTTTTTTTGTCTAGAAAAAGAGAATAAGGATGGGAAAAAATTGACCCAACAAAAAAACTTTAATCATTTGTATTAACATAAAACCCCAGGCATCCGATGGAAAGATGAACTAAGGTCTAAAGGTGGGATGTACATATTTGATAGTGGATTTTTCAACATAATTAATTTCGATCCAATTATTGTTAATCATAGGTTGTCTTTAATCATGTAATTATGATATTAAATCTTCCATTTTTCTCCCCAATCTTTGCGTAAAAGTTAATTTTGCACGGTGGATTAGCGAATTAATTATCTTAATTAACAAGAATTATTTCCAAACACATCTCTATATTGATTTTCTTTGTGAAGTTCTAAACATGCCCCAAATTTTTATTTTTATTTTGCCTTCATTCTAATTTATATTTTAACTTGGCCATTTAGCAAATTTCACATTAACAAGGCTACAAGCCTACAATTGGAATATGAAGCTAGACTTACAAAATAATTCTCCTCGCGCATCATAGCTCAATTGGTAAAGGGTCTTGCCGTTGATACATGCGGCGTAAATGTTTGAATCCATCTCAGTAGCAGATTGGAGAAAAATTTATTGTCTCGCGGTGACTTAGTATAAAACAAAATTTGATCAAGATCTGTTTACTTCGTTGATATCCTGCGATCTACCACATCTACCCCGATTCTTTAAACAAAAAAAAAACACCACAAGAGTCATGAAATTTAAAGGGTTTTTACCATAAACATTAGAGTATTTATCAGAAAAAAATAAATAAATAAAACGTGGAAATATGGTCAAAAATAGAAATAAAAAAAAAAAAAAGAAAAAGCATGCAAACTCAAACCAGTGGATTGCTGTATATTAGAAGGCAGTCATAACTGTAGTAAAAACAGTCAAAGGGGACAAAATTTCAGGGAATGTTTCTGGTCCCATTTTCAGTAGTGTATCATATGATATCTCCAACAAATTTCACCATCAATATATGTTGATGTTCTCAACTATCATAAGATTTTTTATGATATTTTTTCATTACAAGAAAACAAATTCATCATGGTTTATGGCCATGACAGTAATTCAATCAATGACCCATGTGGGTAACATGTTCGAATTCAAAATAAAAAATAAAAAGAGGGGCTCATCTGAAAAATATTTGGGACATTGAGGGCAATGATGGTATTGAGAGTTTTATTGATGTTTGAGTACAATTTTTGAGAAATGTGGTAAGTTTGAAATCGATTCCTTTCAATTAGAAGTAAGGAACTTAATTTTATTAATTTTTCACACAAACTTCAATTTGAAGGGAAAAGGAGAAAAAAGGGGAGGCTAAAAAGAATTGCAAAAGCCTTTATCTTTTTAAAGAATCCCAAACCTTTTTCCTTTTTTGGGTAATAATTTTTCCAAAGGAGGAGGATTTGAAAAATTCACATATTTTTAAAATGAGAAGGTTCTCATATATTTTCTTTTATATTTTCTTTACATTAAAACTTACCGACTTTAAAGTTACGTTATATATCTTTTATAAGGCACTTTTAATTTTACGCTTGATTACCAAAGTTACGCCTCGAAAAATTAGGTTAATCGATTGTCATCAAGGTAATACTTTTTGATTTTGAGGATGTAAGAATATTTTCCCGAGAATTGAATTAGTAGTAATGATTTTCATCGCTTTTTTGTCTCACTCATTTGTCGATCAAACTATCTTGTGTGTGGCAAATTGTGATGTATATTCTTCATCAAATACAACCCCGATCCTTAGGGTGGTCGAGTGGCGATGACCAAGGGCCTCCAAATATAGTGGAGCCCAATATTTATATATAATTTGTTTTTGAGAGAGTTATACCCAAGTATTTATATTTATATAATATGTTATATTTGTAAATTTTCGTTAGGCCATAAGGGGAAAAAGAAAAGAAGAATTGCTTAGGCCCATATAGATTGATTTTAAAAAAACTGATTTCCAAAAATTTAAATAAAGAGACAAAAAGTATGAAGATTAGCAAAAATATTCTCGTCTTTGGAATTATCTTCCATTTTTAACCTTGTTATTCTGCATATTACACCGAATATATTCTTCATACAATATTTGTAATTTTACTGATAAAGAGGGAGACGAGAATAATAGAATCAAAATCACGATTAAAATTAATCGGGCTACATAACGAGAGAAAGAAACAAAAAGGAAAAGATGATCTTAAGGCTGTCTTTGGCTGTACTTGCAAGTAAAAAAGCAGTAAAATAGGTGGAATCTTAATGATGGTTTAATGTTTATGAAGTTTGCTGTTTAATCCAACAACCAAAATGTAAGAAACAAACATAATTTTCTTTTAACTGCAATTCTTTTAATAGTAATTCCTTTTTTTTTTTTTTTTAACTCTCCTTCCACGCTTACGTCCGGACTTATCGCCAAGGACAACAACTCAACGCCTTATTGTTGCCGCCAAGGTAAAAAATCCGCGCGACGACCGAGTGTTTGATGGGGTCGATGACATACAACCAGATCCTCCTAGGTAAAAGAGAACAATTATATTCGACCTCCCAATCTAATAATAATGATCTCTCCCGAGTCGAACCGAACGGATCGGATGCTATTCATATGATTTCCCAAAAATCTTCACCAGATTGCGTATGCCCCAGGGAACAATTTGATGGAGTAGGAATTTGAATCCCTGACATTCATCCCATAATTGCTTGTGGTGGCCAGGTGAACTAAGCCAGGTTGGTCTCTCCTAGAGCTACAAATGAACCAAGCCGCTCGTGAGCTATTCGGAGCTCGATTCGATAAAAGCTCGTTCGAGTTCGTTTAATGAGGCTCGTTAAAATAAACGAACCAAACTCAAACTTAGAGATATTCGGTTCGTTAGCTCGTGAACAGGCTCGTTAATAAGCTCGTGAATATGTTCGATAGTAAGCTCGTATAAATTAAACTAATAATTTGACTTTAATATTAATTTTTGATATTTTTACTTATGATAATATAAAAATATTTCAATAAATTTATTTGTTTGAATAAAATTATAAGTTTTAATAAATATATTATGCGTTTTAGATATATATAATTTTATTTTTGTAATAAATTGAAGAATAATTTAATTTATAATTAATATTTACTAAGCTCGTTTAGGCTCGATAAAGTTCGTGAGCCATCAATATGTTCGATAAATTCAGGCTCGAGTTCGACTAGATAATAAACGAGCCAAACTCAACCACTTAAAAGTTTGGCTCGGTTCGGTTCGATTGCAGCCCTAGTCTCTCAATGTCAGCACAGTAAATCCTTGAAGAATTTTAATTTTACAGGCTAAGAATAATTTAGTTCAAGTATTAAATACATCGGCATTTCCAATTTTGCCCCCATGTGGTAAAAGCAACTTTCTTTTTCTTAAAAAGCTACCACGCCTGTTTGGCTGCAATCATTTGGTCTACTTTCTCATAATTCCACGAAATCACTCCTCTTTCTAATTTCCTTTTTATATTTGTCTACCCTAGCTCCAAGATCCTTATTTTGCTAAAATAATAGTAAAAATATTATACCTTAATTAGTTTTATTTGTAGGAGTTATTTTAAAAGTTGGGGATAATTACACATTTTATATAAATTGTTTATGTGTGACAGCCGCAAATTCGAATTCGATCAAAATTAATAATCCATACTTTCTTTTTTTTAATCATAATTCATATTTGAAAATGTTCTATGTCATAAAAAGTCACACATATAATACAATGGTTAATGTTTAGCAAAAAAAAAGAGAAAAAGGAAAATTACAAAATTTGAGATTTGCCACGAGTCCATGACATTTCCAAAGACTAATTAAACAATAAATAATTAATAAGTTTAAGAAAAATAACATTATTGTATATTAGTGTTGGAAATAGAGAAAACGCACTCGTGCGGACAGGTCTCTCACGCTTATATAATTATAATACATCCATTAAAATATTTTATTATACAATTAAATATAATCAATCTATTTACTAAAAGACAAGAGATTAACTAATTAATTAATCAGGGGACCCAGTAAAGCAACTGGCATTCTAATTTAAACCCACGAAGAGTATGTTGAACTTGAACTACTATTCTAAACGAGTCGGTCGAATCGAACATAATATTATTCGAGCTTCTTTGAATTTTAACCGAACTTAAAAATTGTGTTTGAATTTGGTTTGTAATCAAATCGAATCGAGTTCGAACAAGATTTAGTCGAATCGAACACGAATCGAACTCGAATAGTTTGATATTTTTACACATATTTTATTTTTTTAATCGATCGAAACTTGAGGGGTTTTATATCTTATCAAATGGAAAAATGTGTTCAAACTTGGTTCGTTATATTAACAAACCAAACTCAAATAAGCTTTTTACGATCGAATATCGAGTTTTGGTTCGTGTTTTCCCCTTACTCTCTGTAATCGCACTTTATTATTCCTTTCAGCCCAAACCCCAACACGACACCATCTCCTATATAAATAACGACACATCCACAAAACGACTTCATTAATTTCTAAAGTTTTATGCATGTTGAATTGATATTTGGGATATTCATAGTACTATTACAAGAAACACACACTAAAAACACACAGTGAGTTGAAAAAATGGAGTCCTCCGACAAGGTGGTGGAGACAGTACTGGTTGGAAATTATGTAGAAATGGAGACAGAAGGAAAACAAACTGATATCAAATCAAAAGTTTCCAAGCTCTTTTGGCATGGTGGCTCAGCCTATGATGCCTGGTTTAGCTGTGCTTCAAACCAGGTTATTTTTCTTTTTTTTTTTGTTACACTTAAAATGATATATACTCAAATGTATAGAAAAATATAGTACTATTCTAAAAATCTACGCCTAGACGCTAGATTCCATTTGTTCAGCTAGTTTTTTTTTTCTCGATTAGGCGCCGCCTAATCCCGCCCAAATCTGCCGTCGGGCTAGCCAGTGGCGGATGCAGGATTCTGGCTTTAGAGGGATGAAAAACAGACCAAGTTCATATATTTAAACTATGAGAAAAAAAATTGGGGGCCATCGTAAAACACCACTATTTGATGTTTTTTATCAAAGTTTTGAGGGGTTAGTTGTAAAAAAATTCCTTTATTTTAGCTACAAAAAAATAATTTTAAAAATTTTGGGGGGGAGAATAATTTTGAAAAATTTGGCGGCAGCAGCCCCCTTATCGGGCTTATCCCCTGCGCCCGCCGTTGCGACTAGCGCCTAATGTTTTTTAGAACACTGGAAAATTGACAGCCATGGAAGCAGAAAATAGAGACTAGGGGGCGAGATTTATTTACTTTTTCTTATAAGTAGTAGATACATAGGTATTTTTGTTTTTTTAGGGGTGAAATTTTAACATTTAAATATGTTATATACAAAGTTTATATTAATAATAAAAAATTAAATTTGCTCGTCGCCAGCCCTGGCTCCGTCCCTTAATATAGAAAAACATTTTTGACACTTCTTTTTTATGTTTTCAGGTGGCTCAGGTGCTTCTTACATTGCCATATTCATTTTCGCAGCTGGGCATGATGTCTGGTGTTCTATTTCAGCTGTTTTATGGGTTGATGGGAAGTTGGACAGCTTATATAATTAGCATTCTCTATGTGGAGTATAGAACCAGAAAAGAACGAGAAAAAGTTGATTTCAGAAACCATGTCATTCAGGTTTATAAATTATAGATATATAAAAGGGATAATTACAAAAACACCCCCAAGGTTTGGCCTATTTACAAAAAAATCCAATGACGTTTCAAAAGTACAAAAAGCTCCCTCATGTTTGATTTTGTCTTAAGTTTAAGGGGTTAATTGTAATATTTCTACAAATATCAAAGTGGTTTTTGAAATGTTTTTTTTGCTTATGAAGGGGAGATCTAAATGGAATCAAACTTTAAGGATTTCTTTGTATTTTTCAAAAATCTCTGGTTTTTTTTTTGTAATTAGCCCAAATCTAAGGGGGTTTATATAATTATCCCTATATAAAAATACTTCATTTCTTTTGGAAATATTTTGCAAACAAACATAACAAAAGACAACGTTGTACCAATTACAATGCACATACATACATTCCTCACATGGTTTTTTTCCTATGTTTTTGTGCAACAATATTGTTTAATTAATTTAATTAATTTGTTCCAAATTAAATTAAACCAGTGGTTTGAAGTTCTTGATGGGCTCCTTGGAAAACACTGGAGGAACGTGGGTTTGGCATTTAATTGCACTTTTCTCCTGTTTGGATCAGTTATTCAACTCATAGCCTGTGCAAGGTACGTATTATGATAACTACTAGGGATAATTACAAAAAGTATCCCAGAGGTTTGACCTAATTACAAAAAAACTCAGCTAACTTAAAACTTACAAAAATTTCTCATGAGGTTTGATTTCTTGTTAAAATTAAGGGTAATCTGCAATGATTTTACAAATATGAAGAGGATTTTGAAATATATTTCAAACTTCAAGGGTACTTTTTGTAAGTTTTAAAGTTAGCTGAGTTTTTTTTTTGTAATTAGGTCAAACCTCAGGGTACTTTTTGTAATTATCCCTAACTACTATTACTATTATTTAAAAAAATAAAATTGGAAATTTGACATTATATATTCTGTAATTGCAGCAATATATATTACATAAATGACAATTTGGACAAGAGAACATGGACCTACATCTTTGGGGCATGTTGTGCAACCACAGTTTTCATTCCTTCTTTCCACAACTACAGAATTTGGTCTTTTCTTGGTTTGTTAATGACCACTTATACAGCTTGGTACCTTGCCATTGCATCAATACTTCATGGACAGGTACTAATTAACACTTAATTAGTTACATTATTAATATATTTCTGACAAATTATTAATTAAACATTACAGTTACTTACATAATAATTACACAACAAAAAATATTATTTTTTTCCTCAAATTATACTTGACAAATTACCGCAGATTCACGACAGTTTTTCAATTTACCAACAGATTTTCTGTAGGTATTTTACCAACAATTTTAAATTTTGTAGGTATTTACCTATAGTTTTAAATTTTGTAGGTAAATGTTTTACCTTTAATAATTTACTTATACTTTACAATTTTTTAATACTTACCTACATAGTTTTCTATAAACCTGGTTTTTATTGTAGTGAATGTCGTTCATACACTCCAATCGAATAGAAAGTGTAATAGAATTGTGGAACAGAAAATTTGAATCTCGTATGTAATTACAAATTTACAATCTTCGTATTAGTTAGTCTATGTAAGTTTTATTTTTTTTAATTTTTATGTAATATGTTGATTAAAAACAGGTGGAGGGAGTAATGCACTCGGGTCCAACCAAGTTGGTATTATATTTCACAGGAGCCACAAACATTCTATACACATTCGGGGGACATGCTGTTACTGTGTAAGACATCCTTAGATATTAAATTACATTAAGGGATAATTACAAAAACACCCTTGAGGTTTAGGCTAATTACGAAACAACCCTGAGTTCTTTGAAAAATACATAAAACCCTTCAAGTTTGATTCCGTCTTACATTTTTTCGGATGATTTTCAAAAATATTTAAAAAAACCTCACATTTAAAAAAAAGCATTACATTTATCCCCCTTAAATCTTTGGGTTTTTTTGTAATTAACTCAAACATCAGGGTGTTTTTGTAATTATACCTTACATTAATATTATTCCATGTCCTTTTTGACGTTATTGTTCACAAATTTATTCCATTTCCGCGTTTTTCCAAGTCTCTGTCCACCAGGGTAAAACAGTGAATTCGAAAATGACTGGGCTATATAGATTCTTTCATCTTTATTTACTTTTTAAAAGGGACTTTACCTTGGTAAATATAGACATTATCTGAGTTCTGACTGTGCAATCTAATGACCAATCTTTTTTTTTTACAGTTCTTGAGTTCAATTCAATGACAAGTCATTTTCTTAGAATTTTAATAGTTTTCCAATAGTGCCCTTCTGAGGCGTGCTAGGGCTAAAAGTCGCACTTTCTTGGGGTACGCTTTTTTAGCTTTTTTTTTTTTATAGGAAAAAGGCAAAGCTCTTTCCCCAATCACGTTTTGCAGATTAGTGAACAGAGCTTGCAGAAACCCATAATTACATATGGCCAAAATAAACATTTATTATTTCACTTTGTAACATAAAGGAGCAAACAGAAACATTAGAAAACAAAACATTTATCTTATTAAGTATAGGGATAATTACAGAAACCCAAAGATTTTTGAAAATAACAAAAAAAAATCCTTGAGGTTTGATTAAAGACGACGCGTCTTCAAAAAAACGAAACGCTTATTCGGAAATACTCTAAAAATAGACGCCCTTTATTTAAATTACGTTTTTAAGTTTTTTTCGTTGTTTCTTTTTTCTGAAGTTTAGCATTGTTTTTTTCTTTGAAGTTTAGCATTGTTTTACGCTTGCTACACTGATCGGTTTGTGATCGGTATAGTTTCCTTTATTTTTATATATATTTCTATTTATTTAAAAAAAAATTACAGAAACCCCATAAAGTTCGGGCTAATTACAGAAGAACCCAAAGGTTTTTAAAATTACAAAAAAACCTTAAGGTTTGATTTCATTTTACATTTTTCTCTTCATTAGCATAAAAATATTTCAAAACCCACCTAACATTATAAAAATACTACAGTTTCCCCCTTAAATTTAAGACAGATCATACTTTAAGGACTTTTTGTAATTTTGAAGTAGGGTGTGTTTGTGTAACTATCCCTTAAGTTTATTATGCAACTTATGCATAAATGTTTGAATTGTTTAGATAATGTTTTAAACTGCCAATAAATTCATAACTAAACTTTGTGGCATACATATATCCCATGTAATTTCCTTAGTCATTGTGTGTTCTATAGGCTGTAAGGTGTCTGTTGGTTAGTTGTAAGGCAATAAATTTGAAGAAGTGCAAATTCTGTAAATAAAAGTACGGGATAATTACAAAAACACCCCTAGAGTTTGGCTAATTACAAAAATGCCCAAAGATGTTTCACAATTACAAAAAAACATCAGATTTGATTATGTCTGAAATTTAAGGGGGTAGTTGTAATATTTTTATAAATGTCAAAAGGGTTTTTGAAATGTTTTCTTGTTTATGAAAGGGTAATCATAAGATGGAATTAAACCCCAATGGATTTTTGTAATTTTTAAAAATCTCGGGGTTTTTGTAATTAGCCCGAACATCAGGGTGTTTTTGTAATTATCCCTAAAATACAATTATTAACACCCGCCTAGGCGCTAAGCTATTCTTGTCGGGCCTAGGTTTTTTCCAAATTAGGCCCCGCCTAGTTCCGCCCCAAACCTTCCCTAGTTTCCGCCTAGGCCTAGCCCGTGCCTGACCCTTTTAGAACACTGGTTATTAATGCAAGAATTCCATAGCTAGGTTGAGCTACTCTGACTTGAATGCTTCAATTTATTATTTTTCAGAAATAATTATGACTGAAAAATGTTCATTAATCACTTTTTTGGTTTGTGTTGGGCAGAGAGATCATGCATGCTATGTGGAAGCCACAAAAGTTCAAGGCAATTTACTTATTTGCCACCATCTATGTGTTGACATTAACACTACCATCTGCAGCAGCAGTTTATTGGGCTTTTGGAGATTTGCTTCTCAATCATTCCAATGCATTTGCCCTACTCCCAAAATCACCCTTCAGGGACATGGCTGTCATTTTGATGCTCATCCACCAGGCATGAATTAAACTCACCCCCTTTTTTAGTTCAGTTGAATTACAAAAACATCCATTTATCTTTCAAAACTTAAAAGTACTCATAATGTACAATATTTGTTTCTATTTTGTTAAGGGGAAAAAAAAAACCGAAGGTTTGGATTAATTACAAAAAATCAGAGATATTTCAAAATTACAAAAACCATTTCAGGTTTCGTTTTGTCTTATAAATTTAGGGAGGTAACTGTAGTATTTTTGTAAATGTTAAGGGATTTTTGAAACAAAAAATTAATTATAAAGGGAAAATGTAAGGCAGAATTAACCCTCAATGAGTTTTTTGTAATTTTCAAAAAACTATGGTTTTTTTTTTAATTAGCCCAAACCTCAAGTTTTTTTTTTTTTTGTAATTATCCCATTTTTTAATTTGCACCTTTGAGGGGGTATTTCATAAGCAAACACAAACCTCAACGGGTTATTTGTAATTTTGAAATATAACAAGGTGTTCTTTTAATTAGACTAAACTTCAGGGATTAGTTTTTGTAAATTATCATTAATTTGGGGTTAACTACAAAATTTATATACCTTGAGGTTCGACCTAATTACCAAAAAACTCAGCTAACTTCCAAAATTACAAAAAATACCCCTAAGGTTTTATTTTTTCTAGCATTTATAAAAATATTGCACTTTACCACTTAATTTTAATAGTAAATCAAACTTGAGGTGTACTTTTTATAATTTTGAAAGTTACTTAGGTTTTTTTATAATTAGGTCAAACCTCGAGGGTACGTTTTGTAATTATCCCTTAATTATATTGGTTATTACAAACTCTAATATAAAGTAGCTTGTCCTTGCTATAAATGTGAACTTCTAATTGCACTTATTGCTTCTTAGTAGTTCTTTGATTGGCTTCGAGTAATGTTGTTTTCGATGTATCAATGCAGTTTATCACATTCGGATTCGCATGCACTCCGTTGTATTTCGTGTGGGGAAAAGGCGATAGGGATGCACGAGTGCAAGAGCTTGTGCAAGCGAGCAGTGGCTAGGTTGCGGTGGTTGTGCCGATATGGTTCTTGGCCATCGTATTCCCATTCTTCGGCCCGATCAACTCCACCGTCGGATCACTTCTTGTTAGCTTCACTGTCTACATAATCCCAGCTTTGGCTCACATTTTCACCTTCAGATCACCAGCAGCCAGAGAGGTAACCATATATACTTCCTTGGAATTAAACCATCTATTCTGCATTCTAATTGAAAATGGTCAGATTGTTGGTTATGACTGTTTTAGATTGTTTCACTTGGTTATGCCTTTTTGACACCAGAATTGTAAAGGGGTAATTACAAAAATACCCTCAGGTTTGGGCTAATTGCAAAAAATTCCAGAGATTTTTGAGATTTGATTACGTTTTTATATTTTCTCCTTAATAAGCAAACAAATATATCAAAACTCTTCATCTCCTTAAATTTAAGTCTTTGAGGGATCTTTTTGTAATTTTGAAATATCTCTGGATTTTTTATAATTAGCCCAAAGCTCAGGGGCTTCTTGTAATCATCCCTTATTAAAATCAACTATATAATATAGAATAAGGATAATTATAAGAAACCCCAGGTTCGAACTAATTACAAAAAAGTCGAGAGATTTTCAGAAATGACAATAAACTCCTTTAGGTTTGACTATCTCACATTTTCCCCCTTCATATGCAAAACACATTTCAAAAGCTTCCGTTACGTTTATCAAAACATATTACAGTTACCTCCTAAGACACAACCAAATCTCAAGGTTTTTTTTTGTAATATTAAAAAATATTTTGGTTTTTTGTAATTAGTCCAAACATTAGGGGTCCTTTTGTAATTATCCCTATAAATTAATTGTAGTAGTCAGACCCAGAACAAGGGAATCATTGACCAAAAATAACTTGGCATAATCATCTCTGGTCATTGTGACTTGTCAGGACGTTTTAATACCATTTTTTCCACAAATTTGTTCATTAGATTTTTTTCTCAAACTAATACCAATTAAGTGATTAACAACTTATTCAATTTTCTAATAGGGATAATTACAAAAAGGCCCTGAGGTTTGGGCTAATTACAAAAAGAACCAATGATTTTTGAAAATTACAAAAACCTCATTGAGATTGATTTCATCTAACATTTTTGCCTTCAAAAGCAAAAATCATTTCAAAAACCCCCTTGACATCTATAAAAATATTACATCTAACCCCTTAAATTTAAGACAAAATCAAACTTGAGGGATGTTTTTGTAATTTTGAAACATCTGTGGATTAGATTTATTTTTGTAATTAGTACAATCATCAGAGCTGTTTTTGTAATTATCCCTTTTCTAATATAAATTTTCGAAATTGAGGGACAATTTTGTTTTTATTTTTAAATTTTAGTCTACGTTGGATTGGGGCTTGGGAGGCTGGAATATATGTACTGACTTTTTCACAGTTTTCGCGTGAATATGGAATATGGTTAAAAGGTACAGTACAATATTCCCAATAATGCTGCCAATGACCAGAAAATATTCTTTAAGATTTTTATTTCTTGGTTTTTTGGTAATTAGTTCAAACCTCAGGGTCTTTTGTAATTATCCCTAAATTTAAACTCCAATTTTAATTTGCTCACCGAATTTACATTTTAATTGTTTTTGTTGCTGTTATTAAAGCTGGATGCTATAAATATTAAGGAAAATTCAATTAAGTGGTCTTTGATGTTCTAAATATCCCCACCTGCCGATTGACATTCGCTTAAGTCTTTATCCCTTTTATCCGCCTATATTATTTTTCCGATTAGGCCCCTCGTCTAACACGCCCGTATCCCGCCTAATCCTCGCCTGGGAGCCGCTGTTTAGCAGCGCCTCCCTGTGCCCGACATTAGTGCCTAGCGTTTTTTAGAACACTAGGTTCTTTCTAAGTTGTGGATAAATTTAAATTTAATTTTAATTATAATTTTTTTCTGGTTTACAGAATGCAGTTGAGCAGCCATCCAGGTACTTTGGAAAGTGGGTTGGCACATATGTGATCAACATATTTGTGGTTGTTTGGGTTTTAATTGTTGGGTTTGGGTTTGGTGGATGGGCCAGCATGATTAATTTCATCCACCAAATAGACACATTTGGGCTTTTCACTAAGTGCTACCAATGCCCACTTCAACTGCCGCCGCCGCCGCACTTGGCCAACGCCACCGCTCCTCTTCCATCTCCGATGGCCAACGCCACCCATCTGCCGCCTCACCATCGGACCCTTTGAGCTTATTTCACTAAACCACTCAATTGGTTTGTGGTTACGCTTAAAATCTTCACAAGGCCCATCACAAACATGGGGAAAAAGAAGTAAAATCACAATTTAGTTTTTTGGGGCCTTTTTCAAGGTAAAATCACAATTATGGACCGTGAAATGAATAAAATTCGTAATTCAAAAGACCAAGTGCCTAGTATTTAATGTCTCTGTTTTGTATTGTGCATTGGCATGAGATATTTCTTTATGTTACAAATACCCTTCACATAGATTAAATTTATAAAATCAAAATAAGAATGAAGAAATTTATTTTTAAATATGATTATATATTTTTATAATTAAAATAAATTTCAAGAATAACTTTCGAAAATCACATTTGGGCTATTATCTTCTAAATATCATTTATAGTGCCTATGGATTAGAAAAATAAAATATACTCCATTCGTCCTAAATATATAGTCAAGTTTGACTTTTTTCCACAGATTAAGAAAATATTGGAAATTACAAATATGTTCAATATTTACTTGATTTGTCCTTATTTAATTAATAATGTAAATTATAAAATACATATTAAATATGGTTATAATAGTAAACGAATGGAAAAAGTTGTATTAAATATAGAAAATGGATCTGTATATTTGAGACATCCAAAAAAGAATAATTGAATATATATTTGAAACGGAATGAATAGTAAAAATAAAATTAATTGACGATTCTCGTGTTTTTACTATTTAGTTGTTACCCAATATGGGGCGGATCACAAAGACAACAACAAGTGAAGTTCCATTCTAAAACCAATTAGTGATATGAGGAGTAGCTCACTTGGTTTATAAAACGGACTTTCTTCCCTTAATTAATTAATATGGGACAACTCACAAGTGACATATGTCAACAATAACGTTATCCATTTATCACGAAATGAATCTGAAATTTTGTTATATTTTGCTTAACGGTAGATGTACTGCTACAAAACATTGTATTTTACAAAGAAAATGTTGAGGAAGCCCACCAAGAAATAAGAAATTAATAATAGTTTAATGACTAGAGATAATGCCATTTCAAGGGATGATTTAGTATTTGTACCCTATATTAACCCTGATTGTGCTTAAAGGGAAAAATTGCCAATTTTTGTTTCACACTAAATAATTTTCCAGCTTAAAAAGAGATACATTTTGGGTTAATAAAATTAACCATCCTTCTACCCCAAGCCCGACATCGGACGGCCAAATAAAAATACTCAACCAATAATGGCCGTCAGATTTCCTCGATAAACTCCAGTTGTCGATTTGATAACCAAAATTTAAGTAAATTATATAAATCACAAAAAAGAATTGGAAAAAAGCCCGGACCCCACTCCATATTTATCAATAGTTGATTCCATTATCAAATCCGCTTACGTGGCACTCTCCAACTAAAATTTATATAACCAGCCCACATAGGAGCCCAAATATCACACAAAAAAGAAATTTCTAGTGAGAGAAAAAGAGGGGTGACCTTTAGAGAGAGAACACTAGGGTTTCTGAAAAAAAATGGCAGAGGGTGATGTGAAAAAGGGTACTGTGAAATGGTTTAACGATCAGAAAGGGTTTGGGTTTATCACCCCTGACGATGGAAGCGAGGATCTATTCGTTCATCAATCGGCCATCAAGACCGAGGGCTTCCGTAGCCTCGGCGACGGCGAGGCGGTGGAGTACGTGCTCGAGTACGGCAACGACGGCCGCGCCAAGGCCGCGAACGTGACCGGACCTGATGGCGCTTCCGTGCAGGGAAGCACCCGCGGATCTTACGGCGGAAGGAGTGGCGGTGGAGGCGGTTACAACGGTGGAGGCAGAGATGGCGGCCGCAGTTATGGAGGCGGAGGCGGTGGCTACGGCGGAGGCGGAGGCTATGGTGGCGGCGGTGGTGGAAGCGGATGCTACAAGTGCGGTGAGGCTGGGCATATGGCTAGGGAATGTCCTCAGGAGGCGGTGGTGGTGGCGGTGGGCGCTACGGCGGAGGTGGTGGTGGTGGACGCTACGGTGGTAGCGGCGGCGGTGGAGGTGGCGGTTGCTACAACTGTGGTGAAGAGGGGCATTTCTCTCGTGAATGTCCCAACGCCAATCGTTGAGCTACCTTGAGTATAGCTGTTTCCTTCTAGTATTCTGGTTTATGGCTTGTTTTTGGTATTTTAGTTTTTCTGATGCGGTGAACAATATTATGAATTAAAATGATGTCTGTCTGTTGGTTGTCTTTTTTTAGTTTTGAGCTTGATGTTTGGTTACATTGTCACCGTATTAGATTTATCTTTACTTAGGGTCTAATATTATTATTATTATGGTAATGGTTTTATTTTTGCTTCGTTTTAGTGGTTTGTTTCCCATTTTTGCCCACAAATGTATACACCTGCATATGGATATATGTTTTGGTTGGTCGATCTGTTATTGAATGAATGAATTGAGTCGGGTATCTCTCTGTTTTTCAATGCTTTTATTGTTGTTGTCATTTGGTTAAACTTGTGTTTCAATTGATTTCAAAATGGGATGAGCTATTATTCGTTCTGTGTTACCCTTTCCTGTAAACAAGTTAGTATTACATATCAATGAATTTGCTCAGGGTTTTGGGGATTTCGTACCCTTGAATGATGTCTAAATTTTCTTTCACAGTTTGCTAATAAACAGCCAAAGAAGGTTAATTTATAATCTCATTTCGCATCTTGATTCTTGATCTTTCATGCGCTTCTTATTATTTTAGTTGGGAGGCAAAAAAGTTTTATCAAAGAAGGTGACAAACAAACAAGGTTTTCTTGGAGAATTTTTTCAAAATTTCCAATTAATCAAACATAAGTAAAACTCATCGTTAGCTTGTAACTCAAGTAGAAGAATGGTATCATTACAGTATCGATCATGGGTTAAATTTGAGTTGGTTTTTTTAGATTTATATCTTTCACTCGTGAGTTCAAGTGTAGGAGTGGTATCATGATCAAGTTTGAGTTGGTTTTTTGAGATTTATATTTATCATTCACGAGCTTGTGGTACAAGTGTAGGAGTGGTATCACTTCCTGTGTACGGTATTGATCATAGTTCAAATTTGAGTTGTTTTTTTGATATGTATCCTCTTCCATTCAACCACTCCCTTTGAGTTGGTTTTTTGAGATTTATCCACTTCCATTCAACTACTCCCTCCCAAACAACTGAAAAACCATTAGTGCAAATAGGGGTGATCACGGTGCGGTTTGGGCGGTTTTTTCAATATTTTCAAACCGAATTGCTAAGTGCGGTTCGCCACAAGTTTGATTTCAAGTCGCGGTTTTTTAGAATAAAACAAACATGCGGTTTTCAACGGTTTTGGGCGGTTTCGGTTGGTTTTGCGGTTTTAACGCATAATAAGTGAATATTATATAGAACAATCAAAATGAGCAAAACAACTTATCAATTCGATAATTAAAAAGTTAAGAATATGTTGTAATTGCCTAAATCGAATATTATAACAACTTCAATAACATATAATAGTTGAATCTAATAGAAATATGGAGTTTTTGCAATCACTAAAAAAAGTATTTCTTATATTTTGGCCTTAAAAACCATTTTTAGTATTTTCAAGATCAACTTTTGCTTCCTGTTCGCTTCATTTAGTCATAATCTAAAAGCTTAATCTAAAAAGTATGGAGAGGGGTGCTTTAAATTTCCGTTTATGCTCCTAGTTTAATTTTTACAAATAAATAAGCACATCTACAAAGTTTTCATCGAACAATAAATTGACTAATATGCTCTCCCATAACTTGAATATTTCAATCTCCAATCTACATCCATAACAAGAAATGAAGGCTTTGATGTTTAAACTATTGAGTAAATTGACTAATATACCTATAATACACAAGTGAAAATAATTAAATATGACAATACATAATTATACACAAATATACTATAGATTTAGAGAAATGTAATGACATATATAGAAAATATAATATATATATATATATATATGTAGTATTCTACTTGCATGCGGTCGGTGCGGTTTGAGACTTCAAATGTAATTGCACCATCTTATGCGGTGCGGTTTAGACTAAAAATATTAATCGCGTTTTTCCAATAATTAAGCAATTGCGGTGTGGTGCGGTTTGGTTCGGTCGGTTTTTTTTTTTTGCGGTTTCGGTTTTTGATGATCACCTAAGTGCAACTCATGCTTCAAGAATTTTCCGAACTCATTTTTCTTCTTGTGAGAGGAAATTGGTCGATAATTAAGTTTTGGAAAATGAGATTAATAATTCTATAATAGTATAATGGGCCTTGTTTAAAATATTTTGTGCTTCCATTAATTACAATAAAATAAGAAAACACCCATTATCTCATGACCAAGTCACCAACTAAATTTAAAGTTGCTGTTCTTCTTCAAAAACGGTATTCCTATTCAGTTTTGCTTTTGCAGAAGTTTTCCATTCTTTGCCATATGGTTGTAATCAATATTTTCAAAACCGGACGGTGAGCAAACCGGTCTAGCTACCGTTAAGCGTTCGACCGTTGGATCGGTTTAACAGACGATTCAATCAGTCTAATAAAAATTAACTATATTATATATAACCTTCTTAATAAAAATTAATAATACTATATAAGCAAATTTAGTTGATATATAATAAAATATAACATTTAAATTTATAAAACACACAAGCACCCACAAATGGCCACAATATATAATCATACATACAATAAATCAATTATAATATAGTTATAAATTAAAACAAACAAATGGTTAGGGCTTTCAATTTGATTTCTTTATGTATTTTTCCTTTTTCCCCCCCTTTTTCCCTTTCTTAAGGGGGTGTTTTTCCTTTGGCAAACCGGTTGGCCCAGTGGTCCGATTTTCATCGATTTTCACCGGCTCTTACGGTTTTACACGGTTAAACCAGAAATCCGGTCATATGGTGTTCCCAGTCTAACCGGTTGAACCATTCGGTCCGGTCCTGTAAACACTGGTTGTAATCGTTAAATTAGACTTATTTCACTTGGTTAAACTTGAAACTTAACCCACCCAAAAGGATTCACCACATCTCGGTTCATTATTTCACGTACTGAAATCGTTCCTCTTAAATCGCGTTTACTGAAGTAGCCTTCAGTCGTCGATTCAAAATCAACAACGGTTAGGGTTGTATAGACGGCGGTGATGGCGGGCAAGAGGAAGAGAAAAACGGAGCTGAGCGTCCGGGAATCCATCCACGAAACAAATACGCCGATAACACGCCGGATTTCGGGTTATTGAGCTCTTTGTATCCAAGTTTTGAGCCCTACGTCTTCTACTCACGTGACGGCCGGCCCAAAATTGATTGGACGGACTTCAATGCTACCCGCGAGTTGACACGAGTCTTGCTGCTCCACGATAATGGTCTCAACTGGTATTTTTAATTGTAAATTGCTTGTGATTCTTTTATGTAGTGTGGCTGTTGCTGTGATTAAGATTACCCTGTCCATCAAGTATTGTTGCTGAACTGTTTGTGTTTTCGTATTGAATTTTTTACTTGTTTAGTTGATTCTGTTTGTGGATTCGTATTTAATAGCTAATTAAGTCGGGTTCCGTAGCTGATTTTCTTTTTCTTTAATTTTCCTTGAGCAATTTCATTTATTTTCAGGTAAACCGAAGCTAAATCTTGGTTATTATTACTGCTTAAATATTGTTTCATTGAGGGAAACTGGTTTTATTATCTGAGCTGAAGTTTAAGCTCGGTTGTCTTTCATGTTCTATTGCGTGTGTCATATGTTAATTACATTTTGGTTTGTCTCTTTTTTTCTTTTCAAACATGGACTTTTTATTTGGGACGGTGATGGACGGTGACTAAGTTTATACAAGGATAGTATTGGTGTATTTTGGTTTCAATTTGTTGATTCATGTTCCGTCGTGCAAATTTAACATTGTAGGTGGATTCCTGATGGGCAGCTGTGCCCTACAGTGCCGAATAGATCCAATTACATACATTGGATAGAAGATCTTTTGGCTTCAGATATCATCCCGACCACCAGAGCTGATGGTGATGTCACGAAAGGTTTTGATATTGGGACTGGGGCAAATTGTATTTATCCCCTTCTTGGTGCATCCATTCTTGGTTGGAGATTTGTCGGTTCAGGTGCTTATTCTTCTTCTCTGTTCTGTCTCTCACTGTTTCATTTAGTGCAAAGTGTGTTATATTTCCTATGTTTTTTTGTTAGATATTACTGATGTAGCTATCGAGTGGGCAAATCGAAATGTCAAGAGCAATCTACATATATCCGATTTGATTGAAATTAGAAGGGTTGGTGCTGAGGGTACAATGTATAACGTCAAAGAACTGCATAATGAAGGTAGATTTGACTCTAACAGTACAAATGCTCGAGATGATGGCCGTGTATCAACCGTGCCGAACCTCATTTGGGCGTGAAGAAGAGTTACAATGGGCCACCTATACTTTTAGGTGTTGTCAAGGATGGGGAGAGTTTTGACTTCTGCATGTGCAACCCTCCATTCTTTGAGACAATGGAGGAAGCAGGTTTAAATCCAAAGACTGCTTGTGGAGGGACTCCAGAGGAGATGGTTTGTTGTGGTGGTGAACATGCATTTATCACTCGCATCATTGAAGATAGCACTAAGCTGAAGCACACATTTCGGTATAATGTTTATTTTATTTCCATTTAAGTGATTTACTGTAAAGCTATCATAAAATTGCCTTCATGTTTACCTGTTTCTTATTTGTTCAGGTGGTACACTTCTATGGTTGGAAGAAAATTCAACCTGAATATTCTGGTATCTGAACTCTGGAATGTGGGGGCCACGGTAGTGAAAACGACAGAATTTGTCCAAGGCAGGACATCAAGATGGGGGCTTGCATGGTCTTTTTTGCCACCTTCAAGGAAGACGATACCATCCCATAAGATTGAGAAGAATAATCTATCTTTCATGCTGGAGGTTTAAGACCTTTTCTTATGCCGCATCATTATTTTGATTGTTTTTTTTATGCTAGTTATGTCTGAAATTTAAGCACTCAATAATTCGAATTATGCATTTGGTTATGTTTTGTCAGGTAAAGAATGAATGGATTCACTAATGATGCTAAATGTACTTCTTTCCAAATAACTAAAATAGTGACATGCCAATTGCAGGACATGTAGCTTGAGTTTTTGGGTCCCAGTTCTTTACTTAGTAGTTTTTTTTTTTTTTTTGAGCAATCTTTACTTAGTAGTTAAAACAATTGTTACGTAGTCTATACTCTTTACCTATTTGTTTGTATACATGGCAGTTCTTGTCGACATGCCAGGTTTCTGTTTATATTGTTTCTACATCTTATATTATTTATAAGGGATAATTACAAAAACCCCCTTGAGGTTTGGGCTAATTACAAAATAAATAAGAGATGTTTCACAATTACAAAAAGCCCCCTCAAGCACCAAAAACCAATCAAACCTCAAAGGGTCTTTTTGTAATTTTAAAAAACCTGTGGAGTTTTTTGTAATTATTGAACCTCGGGGGTGTTGTGTTATCCCTATTTATAATTCTTGTGGACATGGAATCTCATATTGCAATATACTGTTTCGTTAGGGCCTTCAACGTCAGCACAGTGCCTTTCATGTATTGCAGTCAGTGGAAACCTACCTCGCCAATGGTGGTGTATCTTGTAAATTAGATGCTGCTGCTTTCAATGTTGATGTATGCTCGTTCATTTTTGCTTTTCGCCAATTTTGTATATTCACACCACTTGATGACTGACTTGTAGTTTTATATTAAGGTCACTGCTTCAAAGGACCAAATCGATGCAATTGTGAAGACTGAGACCCATAATAGGAGTGAGGCTGCTACTTGCCATCATGAGTTGAATGTATCCAGTTCTTCAAGCGATCACCACAGCCAACCTGATGCCCTACGGTTTCGCATTTCTGTAATCCATTTTCCCCTAACATTTTACATCTTTCTTATCAGACCTAAAAAGTGTAGTTATGCATTATTCCATATGCAGGTCTTTCAGCAAAATCCAGGAACACTCTTGGTGAGGGGAACATTGCATGAGAGAGCAAGCTCCATCCCAGGTTTCTATCTCAGTTTCTTTTTTTTCTTGAGTTTTTTTTGGGGATAATTACAACCGCCCCGAGGTTTGGACTAATTACAAAAAAGCCCGAAAATGTTCCAAAATTACATAAAAACTCCTCATGTTTGCTCTGCCTTAAATTTAAGGGGGTAATTGTAATATTTCTATAAATATCCGGGGGTTTTTTGAAATGTTTTTTGGTTTAGGAAGGAAAAAATAAAAATGTAAGATGGAATCAAACTTCAAGTTTTTTTTTTTTTTTTTTGTAATTATCCCTTTTTTCTTGGTTGAATGGCAAAATACAAAAGCTGGTATAGTAAGCCATTGCTATGGGTTTTAATAAGGGATAATTACAAAAGACCACCTGAGGTTTGGGCTAATTACAGAACAACCCAAAAATGTTTCAAAATTACAAAAACAACACTCGAGTTTGATATGTCTTAAACTTAAGGGGGTAATTGTAATGTTTCTAGAAATATTGGGGGGGTGGGGTTCAAATATGTTTTGCATATGAAGGGAAAAATGTAAGCAGAATCATACCTCAAGGATTTTTTTGTAATTAAAAAAACTCTGGGTTTTTTTGGTAATTAGCCCGAACCTCAAGGTTTTATTTTTTGTAATTATCCCTTTAATAATGAATATGTTGACCTTTTTGCTTGGTGAGATTCTGGAAGCATAGATGCTTAAAAATTTCAATCAAATGTAACTTAACCGTCCTAGTTTTTCTTTCCACTGTTTTTTTCCTCCTCAACCATTTTATAGACAGCTTCTATTGTGATACGAGTCCCAGAGAGTTCTGCCAATATGAATCTTCCTGCTCGGCTTGTGAAACCCTTTTGCGTTCTATGGTCATGCAGCTTTTCTTATCCTACTTTGGCTTATTCATTGCATCTTGTTAGATTTTGTTTACAACTTCTTTTGTTTTATTTGTTCATTGGGGTGGGTTTCTTACTCTTTACCCTATGTTGTGTTGGGTATTTCTTTGTCGATGTTTCAAAATGTATATTCCTCATCTTTATTTAAAAGGGATCATGTGATGCAAATAGATATTAAGGATAATTACAAAAATGACCTTGAAGTTTGACCTAATTACAGAAAAACCCAGCTAACTTTCATAATTACAAAAAGTTTTGTATCCCTGAGGTTTGATTTAAGGGGTAAAATGTAATATTTTTATAAGTATGAAGGGGAACTTTGAATGCCTTTTTGCTTATGAAGGGAGTAAACGTTAGACAAAAGAAAAGTTCAGGAGTATTTTTTTGTAATTAGGTCAAACCTCAAGGGTGCTTTTTGTAATTAACCCTTATTCTGTGTGTAGAAACTTGAGTCCAACCAAAGTTATTTCACTTTATTTAAAACGTGTCATGTGATGCAAATAGGTATTATTCTGTCTGTAGAAACTTGAGTCCGACCAAAGTTATTTCACTTTTTTAATTTGCTTTTCTTTAATGCAGGTTTATTTTCGATAATTTTTCGGCATCTTGAAGAAGTTCTGACCCATAAGTTCCATCCTGGAAAGGTATTGGCTGGTGTGCCGAGCTCTAACCTCGAAAAATAGATCGAACAATCTGCTGGAATCAATGGCATAGCTAGGGAAGGGGGGACTACTTTTTCCCCCTAATATCAGTAAGAACTTTTTTTTAAGAAAATAAGTCATAGTTTATATGTTTTTTTTTGAGTTTTCAATCTGGCTCACTCCACTCTCGCGGCCTAGCTACCCCATTTGGTGGAGTATAATTGTTTAGAGGAAGCATCCTATGAATGATAATGCTTTCATGCAATTTTAGTAAGGCTACTGCAACTATTGGGTATCATAAGGCGTCCAATGAATATAAATAGAGGGATAATTACAAAAAAACCCTAAGGTTTGGGTTAATTACGAAAAAACCCAGACATGTTTCAAAATTACAAAAATCGGGTTCAAGTTTCGTCTTGTCGTAAATTTAAGAGAGGTAACTGTAATATTTTTGTAAATGACAGGGGTCTTTTTGAAATGTTTTCGAAAATCACCGGGAAAAAATGTAAGACGGAATCAAACTGGGTTTTTTGTAATTTCAAAGAACTCTGGGTTTTTTGGTAATTAGCCCAAACCTTAGGGTTGTTTTTGTAATTATCCCTATAAATAGAAGCTCTCATGAATCTCAATTCGACAACAATTATGGAAGAGGCATAACTGTGGATTTCACTGAAAGAAGTTAAGAGGAATGTGCAAGAAGTGGAAGCAGCCATGGAGGAGAACATTCAGCTGGACCTTGTGTAATGGTTGAGACAGTTTAACTTAACACCACATTTGTCTATCATCTGATTTATTATTTTTCATGGTTTAGGGCCCATAAATTAATTTCTTGCAGATTGAAGAGTTACTGGGATTATGTAACAATAAATCAGGTCTAAGTGCATTAAGATGACAGTTTCACCATTCCATACGTTCTGTACTAGTTTATCCTGTCTGTTTCTCATTTTGAATGCCTTGCAGAGAAATGAAGGGTTATTGTTTGCTATATTAATGTCCTCCATTATGATTCATTAAATTGTATTTATAACTCAAAACGGATAATTTGAAACTTTTCATTGGCTAATTAGAATGCTACGATTGGGTATCACCTGACTCTTGTCATTTTATTACGTGTCTCATTTTGATTTATTTTCTTTTTTTGAATAAAATACATGCATATGTCAAATTCGACAATTTACCTACTGCATTGAAGGGATAGTGACTAGGTTAATTGTTAAAGGATATAATTCACATTTGTAGGAGACTTCATGTAATAAATTAGGAGCAATATAATATGAGTCCCCATTTTTTGCTTTTTCTCCATAGCAAAATTGATTTTTAGCCATGTTTTTTAAAAAAATAGTTTTTAGTCGTTTTTGAGTTTAAATGTCCACTTTACTCTTTATTCATTTTTGGGGATCGGTACATAATTCGATACCTACATACATGATTGGGTATCAAGTTAAATGATGTAACTCGATAATGAGATGACCACCAGTTTTTAGTTAAAATAGCTAAAAAGAAGATGATTTTGAAGACACGTGATTATTTTTCATTTTTACAAAACATAAATGACCAATTTGACCTATTACTGCATATAATATTACAAAGTTTTATCACATTTTAATTCAAATCCCATCTAAAGTGGCCCTTCGTTGAATTTCTGTGGCTCCAATTGAAAAGACAATAAAAGAAAAGAAAAGAAAAATCATAAACACAAGTAAATTATTCCAAACTGTATGATCTATTCACACAAAATTATACACACTGATAAATCATAAACTTGATTCACCATCCCAAGAATGACGACAAACGAAAAAATAAAACAAAGATTCATAATTTACACATACCAGCAGTGGTAACCAACACAGACAACATATTCAAACCCGAACAGTCGAACACGAACCCGAACATGACCCGTCATGGAATATACACACACAAATACGTGGAACAGAACAGAGAAAATCCCATTCAAGCTTTCCCTTCAACCCTAGCACTCGTCAACCCAACGCAGGCATCCACAAAATCCTCATCAATAAAATCCGTCGAAAATATCTGCAACCTGTCCGCAAATCCCCGCGCAAAGCTCTGAGCTATGAACATCCTCGCGTAATCGCGGATCCGATCCGTCACCGGCTTCACGCACAGAACCGGGTTATCCGCCTGCGGCGTAACCGTATTCTCGACCCGGTAGAAGTACTTCCGGTTCGCCGCCGGCTGCTGTTCCCCTAAATGCTTCATGTTGCTCTCGAATTTCGTCGACGGCAGATCCGTGTCGATCCAGTTGTCCTTCAAGTAACCCGAGCCCCACAGCGGGCCGCCCGGTTTCGGCTGGGGCGTTTTCCTCGGTTTCCAGACGCAAATCACGCGTTTCGGGAGTAGATCTGAGATTGTTCTGTTGAAAACTTGATCGTCCTGGTGGATCAGAAATTCCCCGAGCTGATCCTCCAAGTACTTGTCGAAATCGGGCGGGTCGTCGTGCCCGAACTCGGTTCGGATCTCTAGAATCACGATTTCCGAATTTGTCTCCTCGAGGAATCTCTTCAGATCGGCGATCACGACGTCGACGCTGTAGCTGAGGAGGATTCCATGGCAGACGCGGCGGTCCTCTTGTACCCGGATGTCGAGGACCCGGGCGCCCGTTTTCAGCTGCTCGTAGATCGAGAGGGATTGGCATTGGGCGAAGGGTCGGGTCACGAGGGGGATCCCGATTTTGTTGGTGGCCGAATCGTGCGTCCCCGGCCATACGATCTGGTTGATTCGGATCCTGTCCGGGTCGAGACCCGACATCCAGTTTTTCCGGTCGGGCGGGTGGTAGTCGGATCCCGGGTAATCCGATCCGACGGTTTGTTTGAGGTCAACCAGAGTTTTCTTCTCCGTCGAGATGGCTTTTCTGCGTTCGACTTGTTTGGAAACGTGAGCGCCCATTTTCGTCGAACGCAGAAAGGGGAAGAAGAAGAAGAAGGAGGAGGTTTAACAATTTGTTGTTCCTCTTTCTTCTTCTTCTTCTTGTACGGCTTTATTTATTATCATTATCGAGTAATAAATTTGGATAACGGATTATGAAATAATGGTGGACTTGTAGCTCCATATCGTTGTCAATGGTGGACGCGTCTTGTTGTGTTGTATTTGGTGGTGGTGGTGGGCCGGCGTGTTTGAATGATTGGCGGGATATTTTTTTAACTTATAATAGATTGATTGATCTTATTGTTGCAGGGCCCACTTGTTTCTTGTTTGGCTGTCCAATGGCAGATGGTAGCTGGTTTTTTTTTCTTTTGATTTATATATGGAAATATCATATTTTATGCGTCGGTGATGTATTATTTGATAACTCATGCTCTACGAAGCACTGATGCGAATACAATATGATATAAATACGAGAATATGGTATATTTTGATATTTTAAAGATATGGGTATGATGTATATATACATATAAAAATTATATATTTTTATATTATTAAAAATATAAGCGTAGACATATCAAAATGAGAAGGGTAGATATATCAATGGAGATTCATGAATTATCGATAAAGATCATATCGAATATGTATTCGTGCGGATACGATATCCTAAGAGAAGTGTATGTGCTTCATGTTAGAAATTGGTTTGAGAAGTAATGGTTTGATACCTAACTTTGACCAATTTTTTAGTGACTTATTATTTAATTTCGGAGGAATTAAATGTTAAAATAAAATTCTACGTTTCGAGTAGATGAGTGTGGTATATTTAACTTCTCAAAACCATTTTGTGGTAAGTGAGAAATAAAATATACAAGTTAGTCACTTAAACGAAATGGGATAATGGATGATGGGAAGGTGAAAAGACACCATCCCACATGGGAACAAAATGTTAATGTTATTCAATATATAAGTAAGTGGGTTTATAGAGTGTGCAAGATGAAATAACTATACACATGTGAGGTGTGGTGGGCAAGGCCACACGCGCGTCGGTCGGCCCAGTCGTGGGGTCGAGGGGGTCGAGCCCGAGCCCCACCCGGATCGGGCCTAGTTTTGCACTTTATTTTTAAAGAATAAAAACGAATCGATTCAAGTTAAAAGTCAAATCGCAGCTTTTAAAAAAAAAACAACACAACTCTCCGACTACTTGAAGTTACTACATAGTGGAGTGTCCACTACTTGGAGGTTACAAGATAGTGAAGTGTCTACTACCCGGAAGTTCACCATTATCTATCTCCAAGTTATTGCCCTGCAAAGAAATAAATAGTCTCAAGGCCTGATTGGAAGTCCTATAAATAAGAGCATTGTTATTGTTCGTATTACACACTTTCATACTCATTTTTCATTCTTGTACTTGCATAAGTGTACTTTCGCTTTTGCACATTTCATTCGAAAGGTGCCTTGAAATTTGCAAATCTTTGTTATTTTGAGGACGAAACTATTGTATCTTTGGGGATAACACGTTTGTTCCGTCAACACTATACGAAACATGTTTATCTTTGCGGATAGAGTGTTAACTCGCCTCAACTTTTCTCGCAATTGTTCAATTCTCTCGTAATAGATAGGTTTCTAGAATCCAGGTTCTGACGTAAATAAACACCAAAATTTCAACACTTCATAGCTCATACTCTATTATTGTATGAAGAAAATAAATATAAAACATTTTTGTAAGTGAATACATTGTTAAATCAGACATAGTTGTTTATAATAAAAAAAAGATAAATTTGAGCAGACTTAAATTAGTGTGACAACATATGAGAAATTCTATCCCACAATAATATAGTGTAAATACAGATCAATCCTTCCACACACAAGGAAAGAAAGGAGGGTAAAATTCACTTTACCCCGTTCTACTATCACTTTTGTATCAAATACCCCTTCTACTATTAAAACCTTCAAATAACCCCCTAAACCAATAAAATGGATATTGAATGACCTATATACCCTTGAAGCATATGTAACCTTCTCTAATATTAATTTCAAATATTGTTTAATCCTATATTTTATTATCCCTACTTTAGTTACATAAATAAATCTGTAATTCAATATGGTATGTACAATAGAAAAATATAATTTAAAAAATATAGAGAATGCCATTAATTTTTTTAAATAAATAAATTTATATTGTTACCATGTCAAATAGATATCCAGTCTTTGATAAGTAATAAATTAAGGTCAAGTTAGTTGATGTTATATTTATAAGTGCTTTCAATAAAAAAATATATATATTTATAAGTATTCCATCATATAAGATGTGCATCTGCAGTCAAACATATTATTTAAGACTCGATTTTGAAAGAAAGTAATTATAATTTGATTTAAAATGAAGAAATAGCTAAATAAATTATTAATAACGTTAAATTAAAAAATTGCTTCACAAAAATTTATATTATGTTATTTTAAAAGGCATATTCTAGATATGTATTTATGTTTTTTATTTCATTATTATAAAGTCCTTAATTACAATAATATTGTACACAAATTTATTTTTATAACCTCTATTAATTTCACTTTCACACGTAAATACCTCACATTGTGATTTGATCGGTTAATATATTAGAATTACACGTATGTACCATATATAACAAAACGATAAGTCTAATCAATAATATATACGAATTTGAGTCTATATTTTTTAATTTGTTATTAAATGTGTATATTCAAAATAATAGTAATAATCATTTACGTAAAAATATTTTGTCTGGATTTTGTATAATATTAAAGTTATATCCAACTATATAGTTATTTTAATATTTTAACTAATATTACTTTTATTTAATAAATCAAGTATGGCTTAAATTTGAGATTAAATTGATTGATATTTAATTATAAAGGGTGTAAAGTAAATTTAATATTTCACTTAAATTAAGGGTAATTTTGTCCATCAATATGAGTTTTATAATTTTAGGGGTTATTTGAAGGTTTTAGTAGTAGAATGAGGTATTTGATACAAACTAGATAAGATAAAGGGGGTAAAGTGAATTTTACTCAAAAAAGTATTAAGTGAATAACTAGCAATTACGACAAAAATACAAAACCTTCATGTATAATATAAATACATAATTGAATTGGAGTTGTATGTCACGCAGCTTGGCCTTTACAACCCATTTTTAGCCATATGCGAACAAAAAGGCTCACCACCATACTTAGTACATCGTCTAAAATCACCTAAAGCATGATTCTAGAATGATCTAGATTAGTATTGAAGAATCTGGAATATTCTGAAGAGTCTAGAATATTGTAGAATTGTCGGGAATGTTCTAGAAGAGTCTAGAATGTGGTAGAATAATGTAAAATATTCTAGAATAGTCTAGAATATTATAGAGTAGTATGGAACTATGTAGAAGGTTGTAGACTAGAGTAGATAATTATAGAATACTTGTATAATATGTTGGAATTATGTGGAGAGTTCTGAGAACTTCTACCAACCATTGGATCAAATGAATCACCACAAATTATTAAGGAGGTGGAATAGTATAAATAGGAGTAAGACCTCATTTGTAACCAATCAAGAATTATAAGCAAGTTTGAGTGAATATAAGAGTTCATTCTTAGCCATCTCTCTGGCCCCCATTTTTAAAAAAGGAAAAAATTACACTGGATTTAAAAAAAAGTTATTTAAAGTATATTTTATATAATTTTCTTATTCGGTCATCCTACTTTTGTATATCGATCCACCCCAAAAAAATTTCGGCTCCGCCCTTGACCTTCCACGTATGAAGGATATTCAGTGAATAACGCCTCACCCAAAAAGAAAAAAAAACTCGCTGAATAACTGGCAAGTGGCAACTAGGCCAACTACTATAAACCCAAAAAAAAAAAAAAAAAAAAAAAAAAAAAAAAAAAAAAGTCGTTGAATAACTAGCAAGTGGCAACTAGGCCAACTAGATAATGGAGTTGGAGTTGGAGCTGGTAGGTAAAATGGGATTGTCACTTATAACGCTATGAAAAAATCAATAATGCTACAGAAAAATTGACTAACCTCAGTTGGGTTCGTGGAACACTAAATCACTGACAACTCCAAGAAAGCTTGCCGGAAGTCTTTGGGGCAGGGGCGGTGCAGGTAGTACCGCCGCACAGAGCCCCCACCAACAAGGATCCCCGATTTTTTTATATGTATATGAAAATTGGTCATATAAAAAAGGTTGCAATAATTTACAATATTGTTGTTGGTGTAGTGGTGGGGTAATATTTTTGTAGTCAGTGGATCTTGGTTTCGAATCTATGCTCTTCTTTTAAATATTTTTTTTTTTTTTTTTTTTGTTTTCCTTTGCCTTTTCGCAAAACCAAGAATGAACTGAAGGATTTGAATAAGCCACGTCTTTTCTTTTTTGAGCAAAGAGAGCTACATATCTGAGCTCTCATTTTGTCAGTCTTTTTCTTTTTGCAAACACAAAAGAAAAATTGGAATCGAACAATTAAAAAATAGAAAAAGATCAATTTTTCATAGCTAATTTATTAGTAATTTTATTATCATTTTTCTATGTAAATTACATTGAACGATTTTTTTATAATTTACTTTATCAAGACCGTAATGTTAAAGTTGGAGTATGATTTATAATTACGTATCTATTTAATATGTTAAATCAATGAATTATATTTGGAACATTGATTTTATATTTATTTTTTAATTTTTTATGTAAACACAAGAGCTCCTGTTTTTTTTTCCGCCTCCAGCCTCTAAAAACCTGGACCGGCTCTGCTTTGAGGAATCATCGTCCCCCATTTAAATTGCATTTTTAATTACTTTTCCGTTGTAGCATTTATTGCTTTCACAGACTTCTCCCATGTCTTTTTCCTTTTTCTTTTGTGTTTAATAAATTGGTAGGGGTTTTTCCTTTCTCACTCAAAACTAAATCCAACCAAATTATATACAGCTATCTTGAGAAAAGAACAGATACAAAACTTAAGAAAAAGAACCAATTCTTGAGTTGATTTTGGCCTATAGAAGGCACACTATAAGAACCAGGGATATGACATGTTGGCATTCTGTAAAAACCCAACTAACTCCATGAGGTAAATCAACCAAAAACACCCTGAGATTTGGGCAAATTAAAAAAAAAAAAAAAAAAAAAAAAACTAGAGTTGTTTCAAAATTGCAAAAACATCCCTCATGTTTGATTTTGTCTTAAATTTAAGGGGGTAAATGTAATATTTTTATAGATGCCAAGGGGTTTTTGAAATGTTTTTCACTTCGGAGGGGAAAATGTAAGACGAAATCAAACCTCAATTGGCTTTTGTAATTTTCAAAAAATTGGGTATTTCTGTAATTAGCCCGAACCTCAAGGACTTTTTTGTAATTATCCCTATATGTGTGTATTCAAATGTTCAAGGCACAGATATATCCATGATTTATATTCACATACTGGTGCATTTGGGATGAGAAAATAACATAGAATCGATAACATTTTACGTCTCATATGCAATTTGAGTAAAGACACAATGAATAGACTAGAACTACAAAAAGTACACCAATCCAATTTTTGAAGATAATAAGAAACCAAAACACAAATTCCCTCCCATCTTCTTAAAACCAGTGAAGACAACATAAAATTAGGAAGTTTTACCTTTGAACATTATCTAATGTGCTCCCATCGGATAACACTTCCAATATCGAGGTCGTTTCCTTTTGAGGATGATGCAACTTATTATGTTTGTCATCTAACTGCAAAGTTCTATCTATTTCTAACCAACTAAGAGCCTGTTGTTTTTCCACGCGTCTCGCGTTCATAATCTGTCTCACTTCTTGTGCAGATTCCCACCTCCCAAGAGCAGCATATATAGCTGACAGTAAAAGATATGCTGCAGGGGATTGAGGCTCTAGCTCAACAAGGTGTCTTGCCACTATTCTACCCAAATCTACGTTTCCGTGAATTTTACAAACACCGAGTAAAGCATTCCAAACACGATCGTCAGGATTACATGGCATTTTCTTTAGCTGATTCATCACCTCATCAAAACATCCCGACCGGCCTAATAAATCAATTAAGCAAGCATAATGCTCTTGACCGGGGACAATATTGTAATCTGGCATCATCGACTCAAACAAACATAGTCCTTCTTGCACAAGCCCTGAATGACTACACGCATTAAGGAGGACGAGAAAAGTGACCCCATCTGGTTTCACACCTAACCTCACCATATCGGCGAAAATCTTTATTGCTTGTTTACCACATCCATGATGTGCTAATGCAGATATCATTGTGTTCCACAACACAACATGCTGCTTCTTGTTTCCCGTTGTATCAAAAACTCTTTTCGCAATTTCTAAGCTTCCACATTTAGAATACATGTCAATGAGAGAGCTCAAAACTACTACGTTAGGCCTAATACCGGTGGTTATCATGTGTGAATGAAGTTGTGTGCCATGATGAGGTGAAATTATGCTAGCACAAGCGAACAAGCAACTACTGTAAGTAAATTGATCAGGTTCTACATTAAGCATGATCATCTGTGCGAATAAATTAAGGGAACGACGTCCCATCCCATCATGGGCGTACCCTGCAATCAAAGCAGTCCAAGAAACAGAATTCTTTTCCGGCATAGCGTCAAATATTTCCTGAGCGGATTTCATATCACCCCCTTGAGCATAACCTGAAACCAAAGTGGTCCAAGCAAGAACATCCCTCATTCTCATTTCATCAAACAAACTCCGTGCATCTCTCAGTGCACCGCATTTTGCATACACGTCCATAATAGAACTCGAAAGAACCATATTCGATAAAAAACCAACAAGTAAAACCTGACAATGCAATTGTTTAGCAAGCCTCAACTCCCTCAACTTAACACAAACAGTCAAAACCCCAGCAAAACTGTACTCATTATACCCAATATCCAACCTCCTTAACTCTATGTAAAACCTCAAAGCCTTATCAAACCACCCACTCTGCACACACGCCATCACCATCGTATTCCAACTTACAAAATCCCTCTCAGGCATTTTATCAAACAACCTTTTCGCGGCCTTTACCATCCCCAAATTCGCATACCCAGATAGCATATTGTTCCAAGAATACAAATTTCTAGCAGTCATTTTATCGAACACCTCGCGTGCCTTTACATGATCACCACATTTTGCGTACATATTTATCAAATGGTTTGACAAAAACGTGCTGGGGTGTTTTGATCCCGTGAGCTTCAAATGTAGGTGAACCCATTTCCCTTCTTTAATTGATTTCGCATTTGCGCATTGTTGAATAAGAGAGGCAACTATTTTGGAGCTCAAATAGAAGCCTTTGCGAGACAAGAGAGGCAAAGTATCAACTGCTTCTCGGAGTTGACCTCGTGAGGTGAGATTAAGAAAATTTTGGATCACGCAAGGATACCTGCGAAGTTTTTTGGGTTTCATAGCAGAAGGGCAACATGTGAGCTCCGGCGAGCATCGCCGCCTGAGACTGGTGGCTGCGTGGTGTTCACCGTCTTACGTTAGTGATTCGGGACAATTTTACAATTTTCACAATGGAAGTGTGGGCTTCTTAATGGGCTTCTATAACCGTGGAGCCCAATTAATGATGTGGACTAGTCTAGTCTACTTGAGATCCAATCCGAGAAAATAGAAGGCTAGATTAATACCTGATGTCCAAATACAACATTTGAAAACTTGAGGTGCGATTGGATATCTTCATTTTGGATTTTTTTTTTTTGTTTGATGATAGTGGTAATTTTTCCTTTTTTTTTTGAATAGAATAAGATGAATTTTGAGTGTGTGAATGGATATGAGATGAAAAACAATGATAAAAGTTAATATAATATAAAAATAGTAAAATAATGATTGGTAATTAAAAATATGTGAGAAGATGAATAGTAAGAATTTATGGGGAAAATGGGTAACAATGATTGGTGATTAGATGAACTTTTTGAAAAATGAGTAGAAGTAATTTCTGAGAGAAAAAATTGAAAGTGGATGAATAATGTATTTTCTTTTTTTTAAAAAAATTTTTCATAAGTGTTTACATTTTTGTTAAAAAGAATTTATTTAGCAAAACGAAAATGAAAAGTTTTCATAAGCAAACGCATCATGAATCTAAAAACGAAAAACAAAACTATGCAAGTGGCAAGGTTAGGGGCTTAGGGCTAGTATGGTTACGTTTTAATGGTCCATTTCCAGTTTTTAGTGTTGAAAAATGAGTTTTTGATACTTCATTGGTTTTTATGTGAAAATTGGAAATATGTTTAGGTGAATGAATGAAATTAGATTTTATGTAGAGTATATTTGTAATTTTAAAAGATAATTGTTATAGATTGTCTCCTCCATAGAGTATATTTATAATTTTAAAAGGTAATTGTGTTTTTTTATTAGATCACTGAAATTAGGGGTGACAATTCGAGTCGTATTTGGGTTCGCTGTTCGTGTTGAGACATGATAATTACACAAATTTGGCCAAATCTAACACAACCCGTTTAATTATTCGGGTCAAATAGACCAAACCGAACACAACCTTTTTAATACACGAGTAATCCAAACACGACATGAAACTAAAACCTCCGAATTAATTTTTATAAGCCAGGCAAAATATATTAATAATGTGTACAAACAAAACCAGACGTCCCTAAGTAGAAAAATCAACAATAAATCAATCCATCACAGAACAACCAAGGCTAAGCTAAGCCCATATGACACGACATATCACAAAAACTAAGTAAAACTTAAAAACTGGAACTGAGAATAAGAGGAGCGTAGCCAGCCCATATGATTATTCATAGCCCTCCCTTAAAACAAATATTTATAATTTTTTTTTTTCATTTTTTTCCTCGGAGAAAACGGGATAAAAAGAAAGCGGCCCCCCTGGCTACGCCCACGAGAATAACTAAGTGAACTAACTATTTGCATACATAATGCAAGACCATAACATTATACTCTACAACCGCATCACCGGAGGTAACATTAAACCAAACAGTCTTCGCGGTGGCCACGCCACGTGCCAGCCGGAAAACACCCGAACCACCAACGATCGGCATCTCCCGGTACTCGCGAAACACCGGATTGTGGCCCAATACACTAAGTGTGCTACCCTTATATTCGCCTTCCGTGAACACAAAATTGAGTGTCATGAGTAGACCCACTTCCTCCAACGAGGCCGATCCGTAGATTCCTTGGGCCCGTCCGATTATCTTGGAATTGGGCTCAGGCCCAATTGTCAACGCATCGTCCATCATCCTGATTAGACCAAAACCAGTAGGGGATTTGAGAGTGAGATTGGATTGGGCCACCGTGATAGCACTTGGGTTTTTGCCACTTACAATGTCGTGAAAGTAGAAGTGGAGTTTGGTTAGTTTTTCCTTTGCATTTGGAAGATTTTTGAACCATTCTTGTACGGCTTCGGGCCCTTGGGGAATAACATTGACATGGGCCACGGGCTTTGATATGGCTTGTGCTAAGGAATAAAGCATAAGAATTGTGATTAATTTCGCCATTTTTATTTTTTTTCACTCAAAGATGAAGACAAGAATTTGAGGGTATTGTGTATATATATGGTAGTAGAAGATATACAGTTGGCTAGTTGATGTGACAATATAATGCTGATGTTTGATTTGTTTATTTATTAATGGCTGGTGAAGTAATTGCGTTTGGTTTTTATTAGGAATAGAATCCAAGCCGTTTCATTCTTTCCAGATAAGGGAAAAAGAAATTTTGTTTAAATAGTAAGCTTTAATTGTTATATATTGTAAATATATGCAAAATTTCTTTTTTCTTTTTACATAAAGAGGAATAAACATCATAATCATATCAATAAAATAAAAGCATTAGTTTTTGATTTAGTAAGGTAAATCAAATGTACCAGACCTAGGGTCCCAGAAAACGAGGTTAGGTGGATTGTTCGAGGGTACCAAACTTAGGGTCCCCAAAAAGCGAGGTGAGACATTTTGTTTGAGGGTACCTGAAATAGAACACACGTTAGGCTAGTCGGGATGACTCCCAAACTAAAGCCCTCCGATGCCTAAGAGGGTGTTTGGGTGAGCTTATAAGCTCTTAAAATGTGTTTGGTAATTTTTTTCCAAAAGAGCTTATAAGCTCTAAAAAAAGTCACCGAGAGAGCTTATAAGCTCCTAAAAAAAGTATCTTCACCCCAATTTTTTTAAAAGAGCTTATAAGCTCCTTATTTTAAACATTCAAAAGACAAAATATACTTAATAATTTTATAAGATAAAAAACAAACATTATAAGCTCAACTATCTTATTTTATCCAAACACTCGACAACTTATTTTTAAAATAAGATCTAACATCTTATAAGCTCCTAAAACAGCTTATCAGATGTAGGAGCTTATAAGATGTTTTAAATAAGCTTAGAAGTCAGAATCAGGTAGTTAAGGTACTTAGAAAGCAAAAAGACGAGATAAGTTAGAATAATGACAAGTTATTGTTTACTTTGATTTTCGTGTCGTATTTATAGTACTATTCACCGTGAAATACGGATCATCGTTGATAATTTCCAGCGAAGCGAGGTTAAAATGGTAATTTTAACCAAAATGAGGTTAGTATAGCAATTTCCATATCATGTTTCTTACCATGAAATGCAGATTGTGATGATAATTATGATTGCTTGTAGTACCTTTTCTTTCTTTCCTTTTTTTGGGGGCATGGAAATATCTATGTTTCGATTTTATTGTTGCTAAAAAAAATCGATGGGGCCGTAACTTACATTTCTAGACAAATTTGTGAAAATGCTCAAGTTTCGTGATTTGTTTTCCATAGTCCATACAAGTTTAAGGAGAGTTCCGCTTAATCAAATTTCAATCAAGTTCGAATAATTCAATTGATAAATTGATACATGATATTTGATGCTTCTGTGTAATGTGTATCTAGTTTGACACAATTATATAAAATATACTATATGTTTTTAAAAAAATTCACAATACACTCTCAAGTCTCAAGTTCAACTTATACTTCTTTGAATATATACCGAGAATATCTAAATTTATATTTATATTTTTATTTTGTATAGTATTTTATTTCATTGAATATATGTTCAAAAGAATTTAGCTTCAAGTTAAATTGGCGCGGATTACATCAATTTCGCTTGCAATAATAACTTAGCAATATCGATACCCAAACCGAAAAGTCTCATGCATAAATTTAAGGGCTGAAATAAAAACAATGTGAAACTTATTACTTTTAGAATCCGATTAAGGGGCCATGATGCTGGTGCCCTAATACAACACAATCATACAAAACATGAAACTAATAAATACAACACATTATTTTGATGTACCAAATTATGGAATTAATAAACACAACACAATTATTTTGATGCACCAATTTTCAACTGATTTACAAAAGAATAATGGATCACCGTAACATTATATTCAAATATAGTATTATAAGTGGAATTGGACACCGTTCTCGCTACAACAAAACCACGCGCCAATCGGAAAGTCCCGGACCCGCCAACTACAGAGAATTCATGATAGTCTCGGAGAAGCGGGTTTCGACCAACCAAATTAAGCGTGCTCCCATTATACTCGCCACTCGTAAACACGATATCATGCGTCATGTGAAGACTTATCCCCTCTAACGAGGCAAAAGTGACGAGCCCCTGGGCCCGGCCCACTATCTCAGAATCTGGATTGGACCTTGTTCTAACTGGGTCATCGAACACCACAACAAGGCCGAAAGATGTAGGAGATGTCAAAGTATAATTACCCCATGCTACCTGTATAATTGTTACATTTGGGCCACTTAATATGTCTTGGACGTATAACTGAAATTGGGTTACTTTTTCTTTCGCAAGAGAAATATTTTGGAGGTAGGTTTCCTTGGGAATGGCCTTGCCAATAGCCATGGTAGCTATAGAGAAAAGCATTAAGAGTATGAATTGCTTCCCCATCTTTTTTTTTTTCTTTAGAAGGTAATTGGTTAACTAAAAAGCCTTATTTATAGTGTCATTTCATCAAAAAAAGATGGAAGATTTTTTTTTTTTTTGGGCCTAGGTGACTCCCATTAGCTATAACCCATCTACTTATTATGTCGTGGGAAAGACCAAAAGTTTTTCATCAAACAAAAAAACCACATTTTTATTTGCAAATTGAAAGTATGAAAACTAGGAATATAATCTTCAATTACGAAAGTCTTGTATAATTATATTTTCATGGTATATTTCTAGCTTCTGCTTTTGAAAAATAAATTTTAAGAACTTATTGATTTTCGTGTGTCAATTGAGAATGTATTTGAATGAAAGAATTATAATAAAATTTTATATGTGTTTAGAAATAAATGTATATTTCATTGATAGAAATTTGAATACCGAGATTACGCGAATGCGGAATAGAATTCAAGCCTTTCCTTTTTTCCATATAAGAGAAAAATAAATTTTGTTTAACTAGTAAGCTTTAAATACGTGTTTCCATTTTATTAATGCTACAAAATTTCGATTGGGAACGCAACGTACAATTATAGACAAAATTGAAAATCTACTTAAGATTTCTGATTTAATTTGCTTCCATTTCAATACAAGTTTAAAGGCTACTCCACCTAATCAAGTTACTAAGTTGAAGTTATTTAATTAACAAATTTGTATGATACTTGATGCTTCTTTATTTGACTAGGTGTATCTAGTTTGGCAACAAGTATAAAATACACAATTTGTCTTTCAAACTTGGACGTATTTCTGCGATAGAATTGATATTAATACTTTTAAATGTAATATCAAATGATTCAAACTATATAATATGCAATTGCTTGGTTTTATCTGCCGTCCAACTCTTCTATTTTTATTTTTAAATCATGAAAATTCAGTGAACTTGAATAACAACAATTCAAGTACAATATAATATAAGTTTCTTTATACAATTATTTCACAGATCATAAATTTACAATTGCTTCAAGTTTATACCCATTTGATAGACATTTTGTTATTCACTTTACACAAACATATTTATCAAATATATATATATATATATATATATATATATAATTCACAGCAAATAGATATTTAAGATCTGTGAAATATAATTGTTTCGATTTCATATTCTTTTGCACCAATACTACCGAAGACATGATGCAGCCAATTTGATAGTTGGCCCCTCTTCAAATTTGATCTTTGGCCCAATAGCCCAAAAACACATCGGTGGACCGTGGGCGTATTTTATTTGGGTTCGATTTTAGGCCCAAACCAAATTTCTAATTTCCAAGGCCTAGGTGCCCATTGTCCAATAACAATTGGAATTTTTTCAAAGAGCCAGCAACTATCCACCACAAGAAATTGAATTTTTACCTACTAAAAAAATTAAATGCGTCGCTGTTTACCAACGGATAACATTTAAAAAACACCAACATATCACCGATGGAATATAACGACATACAACAATCTCTCGCTAATCTGAAGGTAAAATTCCCAAAAAATTCTACCGCCAAATTTCCTGATAGATTGGCGATGGATTGCCGCCCAAACATTTATTGATAGAAAATCCATCGTTATTTACCAACAAACATTTTCTGCTGGCAATTGGCGACAGATGACCGAGAGACTAGCGACCATTAGGCAAAACTCATCTAGTAGCTCAACTCTTTTTTTTTAATATTCCCCCAACTTTCAAGTTTTAAATCAGCACGAGATTAACAACTAATTTCATTTATCATTAAATTCATTTTATAGAAGGAAAATGGTAGGTTCCATTTTATGAATAAAGTAATATCTAATAATACCAAATCAAAATCTCATCAAATCCTCTGTTTAAAATGCATAATAAATGGTTGAAATTAATTAAGTTATATAAATTACTTCTTAAAGCTTTTTTCCCCCTTGAAACTTGATTTGTTGGGGGGTTTTCAGTCTTATTTTTAAACTTCATGTGAATAATATGATATGCTTTGGCTATTTTTGGTTTGTTGAAATATTATTGTATTGTCGGCATATTAATATTAGTTTGTTAGTTGGCACATTATCATGCAGACATATTATTATTTTTAATTAGTTGTGTTGTCCTATTAAAGTAATTATTCAGCCTTTGATTTAGAATAATATTTTAAAAAGAAAGAATTAGTCACTAAGATGGCCCATTTTAGAATTTCGCCTAAGGCCCCGTGAAACACATGTCCGGCCCTGCCACCCATGTTCTTATAAAAGAAAGTGAACCTAAAAAAAATTGAAAAAGAAAATAGTGGAATATCAATAAGGGATAATTACATAAAAACCCTCGAGGTTCAGGATAATTACAAAAAGACCCAAAATTTTTTGAAAATTACAAAAAGACCCTTAAGGTTTGATTTTGTCTTAATTTTTCCCTTCATAAGCAAAAAATATTTCAAACACCCCCTGAAATTTTTAAAAATATTACAGTTAACCCCCTTTAATTTAAGACATATTCAAACCTGTGGAGTTTTTTGTAATTTTAAAACATCTCTAAGTTTTTATGTAATTAACCCAAACCTCAGGGGTGTTTTTGTAATTATTCCTATCAATAATGAAGCACCATAACATTCTATTCAACAACAGCATTCCCCAATCTCGGATTGAACTTGGCTGTCTCCGCCGTAGCAACGCCGCGAGCCAGCCGGAAAACGCCAGAGCCGCCGACTATCGGCATTTCTCGGTACTCATTACCGATCGGATTATAGCCCACCACACTAAGCGTGCTTCCATTGTATTTCCCATCAGTGAAGACAAAGTTGAGTGTCATAAGAAGACACTGCTCTTCGGACGAGGTGTAGCCCGTGATCCCACGGGCTCGACCCACAATCTTGGATTTGGGCCCCGGCCCAGTCGTTAATGGATTGTCTATAATCGAGACCAGCCCAAATAACGTCGGCGACTTGGAAGTGGAGTTGGCGTTAGCCACCGGAATCGATGTGGGATTCTTGCCACTCACAACGTTATGGAAATAGAAGTGAAGTTTGGTCACTTTTTCCTTTGCGTTTGGGAGTTTTTTGAACCATTTTTCAACTGATTTGGGCCCTTTTTGTTGGGCTAAACTACCAGAAAATAGCAAAGATGTTAGTATGGAAAAAGAAAGCACCAATAATATGTTTGGCTTCCTCATCTTTAATTTTCACTCACTATGTGTGTGTGATATGTTTAATATAGGAATAGTGATGATGAAAATCATGGGTGCCCATGTGTAGCAATTATTGAATTCAGGGAAGCATTTAATTCATTTTTGGCATTTCTATGCATTTGTCTCTTTTATCTCCTACACAATAAATAAGAAAAAGCAATGTACTTGGTCTACCACATGGATGGCAATGGGGCGGGTTAGGTCTAACTAAGATACCCAGGCCCGCCCCGTTTTTAGAATTGGCGGGTGGGGCGGAATAAAATTAAATAGAAAAAAGAAAAAAAAAGAATAATTTTTTTAATTATTATTTTTAATTTATAAATGTTAGATATAACATTAAAAGATAAAAATTATATTATATATATATTGTATATATAAAATATATATTGAATATATTATAATATAAAGGTGGGGCTGGAAATGATACACCCGCCCCATCCCACCGCGGGTCACGGGGCGGAGCGGTACCACGGACCGGTCGAGATTGTCATCCCTATAGGTAAAGAGAACAATTATGTTTGACAACTTACATATGCCTCGTGGGAGCAAATTTGATGAGTATGGATGAACCATCGACCTCCACCATATAAGTGACTTTAGGTCCCTTATGGTGGTCGAGATGGGCTAAGCCCCGATTTCTTGTTATGCTCTTCCCGTTTCTTGGAAAGGGAAGTGAACCAAATAAATATTTAGTTATATATAATTTTTGTTTTATTTCTCTTAAGTGCTCTAGACTGCTAGTCAATGAAAGACTTTCTCTACAACTATCATGATTCTGTGTACAACTAAACTTTCAATTATCAAAATAAAAAAAACAAATGTCTTCAGACAACTGAAATTAAAGGAAACACCACATAACAGCAAAACTCAATCATATTGCAAGTAAATTAACACAATAAAATACTGCTCAATCCCACAAAACCAACAACAGCAATTCACATAAGCTACAATGAAGCTAAAAAAAGTTACCCCAAAGCTACCAACAGTAAACTAACCACTACATGTTACATGCCTTTTTCTTTTTCTATTATCAACCGAAACAATGTTAATCAAGTTAAATCCAAATAGGGGTGTAAATCGTGTCGTGTTTCGCTGTTCATGTCATGTTCGACACGGATATAACAGTCTAACACGAACACGACCCATTTAATTATTTGTGTCAAGAAACACGACACGGACACGACCCGTTTATGACACGATTAACCCGGACACGACACGTAAAACCTATATAATTTAATTTGACACGAAAAAAAAAAAATATAGAAACAAAGCTAAACTTACAAATAAGAAATACATTAAATTATTAAAATATATTAATAAATGCATTTAATAATTTTTCCATGATCATATAACCAACTAAAAATCATAAATATTAAAATAATATGTTACTATAAAATTAAATGGGTTAAATAGGTCAATCGTGCCGACTCGCGGGTCGACCTGACCTATTTATTTTCCGTGTTAATCGTTTCCGACCTGATTTTGACCCGAACCTGTTAAGGGTTGTACATGTACCTGCTAAATTCGTGTTTAGGTTAGGTAATAGGTCACAAATTGACGCCACTAAATCCAAAGGTTGTCTTTTTCCTAATTCGCTGAAAACATAAAAATAAAAGAAAAAAAGAAAGCATAAATTCAAAGGTGTTCAAAAAAAAAAAAGCAAAAAAACTGACCTGCTGCACTGCTGGCAAAACCTTTGCTCAAGCCCAGCAACAATTACCGTTGAAGACTTAGAATGCATACCACAAACTTTGTGCCTTGAATAGTAAGCCCAGTCCTCCCTTTCTTGGCCGGGGGCGGCGGAGGCGCGCCGCCGCCAACGGCTCACCACTGAAGTAAGCCCAGTGGGCTTAAAACTCCGTCCTTTGAATCACCACGGCCATTGACATTGAGTTCTAATAAAAGTATAAAACACTGTTTTTGTTGTCAAAAGAAAAAAAACACTGATAATATTTCCAACTTATATAAAGAGTTACACGTAGAGGCCATGATGCTGGTGGCCCAAATACAAGACAATCATACACAAAACACATGAAACAAATAAATTACATCATAATTATTTCGTCGCACCAAATTATACACTGAAATTACAAATTAATAATGCAACACCGTAATATTACACTCATAAAAAGCATCACCAGTCGAATTATTCATCGACACCGTCCGTACCCCAACAACACCACGGGCCAATCTGAAAAGCCCAGACCCACCAACTACAGACAATTCACGATTGTCGTGTGGATATGGGTTCCGGCCCATTAAATTTAGCACGCTCCCATTATACTCGCCACTTGTAAACACGATATCAAACGTCATGTGAATGCTTCTCTCCTCCAACGAGGCGAAAGTGAAGAGTCCCTGGGCTCGGCCCACTATCTCCGAATTTGGGCTGGGCCGTTTTCTTACCGGGTCATCCAGCACCGCAACAAGGCCGAAAAATGTGGGAGATGCCAAAGAATTAGGGGCCGATGCCACCTGTATATCTGTTGGAGTCCGGCCGGTTAATATGTCTTGGACATATAATTGCATTTGGGTCACTTTTTCTTTTGCAGGATAATTTTTTTTGAACCAGGTTTTTGTAGCAATGGCATGGCCATTAGCCACGATTGTTATAGAGAAAATTAATAAGACTATGAATTGGTTCCCCATACTTTTCTTTGGCAGTTTATTATTATTATTATTATTTTTTTTTGGGGAGGGGGGACTTATGGATGGGTATGATTAACTAGAAATCGTAATTTATAGGAGGTTTTGAGTAACAGGATAATTGGGAAGAAAAAAAAAATTGCCAATTCATTGCCAAAAGTGGAAGGACAGTATCTAGCTGGATCTTTGTCTTCTATAAGCTATATGTTTATTGGGTAATCAGATGCTCCCTCAAGTGGGTACAACCGAATTCCCTTGTAATTTTGCCAAGTCTCCCTTTATAACACATGAATGTGATTTTTTTGAAAAAAGAAAATCAAAATGGGACACTTTTTGAAAAAATATACATGCCTATGTCATACTAGGACACTTGATAAAATAAAAAAGGATTTGGGTACCAACCCACTTGGGTAGCATAAAACAAGTGTGAAGTTTTTACATATATTAATTTGAGAATATATTTAGATATAAAAGAATATAGGAATATTATAGGCTCGAGAACGAATTTGTATTTGATTTAGTGCTTTTAAGCATGGTTGCAGAAATCGCTAGGCGCTAGTCGGACGGTAGCCCAGCGTCTAGGTGGCCACCTAGAAATAACAAGTTTTTCTTCTTTTTTTTCATTTTTTTATTTTTACGGATTCTTTCTGCCTAGACCGCCTAGGCCCGATTTTTTGGCCTCCAAGGAGAGCGCCTAACTCTGATTTGGCACCGTCTACCCCTTCTAGGCAGGCGCCTAGGCCAATTTTCATCCAAACCAATTTTTTCGATCGATTTGGGCAAAATTGGATCCGCCTAGGGGCGCCTAGTCGTTTTTTATTAGGAATTAATTGCGTGTGGTTTTTATTAGGAATATAATCCAAGCCGTTTCGTTCTTTCCAGAGAAGGGAAAAAGAAATTTTGCTTAATTGTTATATATTGTAAATAAAAGCTTTGTTTTTTACAAAAAGAGGAATAAACACCATAATCAAATCAATAAAGTTAAAGCCATAAGTTTCTTACTTTATTATTATTTTTTGTTTCTTGACACGTTTTTAAATGAATGTATAAAGTAATTTGCAGATTTTCAATGGTGTTGACACGTTTTTCACATCACTGTCACATCCCATTACTATTTATGTTACTATTTATGTCACGTCATCTTTATGTCAAATCGATCACTATTTGTCATTGTTATCCCAATTCCGACCGCAGCCCGCTCCGCCACCGCCACCTCCAGTAGACAGTTGTCGGACCCGACAGGACGTATTTCTCCGTTTTTCGAGCTCTATTCAATTTTTCTTGTTCTCTAATTTCTAAGCATTAAAAAAAAAATTCTACTTATTATCCTCAAAATCACTTTTTTAGAAAATAAGCGTTTTCATCAAAAATCATCCTTAAGGCTTTAGGCTTCTAATTTTAACCAATAATGAAATAATGAGATAAATTGGTCACATTCATCAACTATCATAAGTTCTTCTCCAACAATCACTTATACAACTTCAGAAAAATCTTCTTAAGCCATTAATATCATGATTAAATCATCAAAAATCATATATAACTCAGAATTAAAAACAAGGTCTGTAATCATCATATTTAATCATCCTATTATCATTAATCATGCTTAAAATTTAACAAATCAACACCCTAAAATTCCATGCCTTGGCCGTTCACTTCTAGGATATTAGGGAGAAATTTTTCATTTTCAAAACAAGATTAAAACACATAATCAAGCTCTAACTAGTTAGAGATTACATAATCTAAAAACAAAAATTAAAACTAAATCTCAAATTCCTAAAGTATAAATAAATCAAGAGATTGCTAGGGTTTATCAATTTGAGAGTGACCTTTTTTTTTTTTTGGATCAATTGGAGCCAGCTCAGCTGGTCAAAGGATCTTGTCTGGCACCATTAAGTCCTGGGTTCGAATCTCTCCAAATGATATTTACTATAACCATGCCTCTCAAAAAATCCCTCCATACGCGTAGGGGCCAAGCGGTGTATACTAATCCGTAGGGCCAGGCCGGAGTTGGGGTTTCTTGTGGTGGGGACCACAGTGCCGGTGGGGTTGGCTAGTATAAAAAGTTTACCCTCCAAAGTTTTTATCAATTAGAGCCAACTCAGCTGGTCAAAGGATCTTGCCTGGCACCATTAGGTCATGGGTTCGAATCTCTCCAAATGATATTTACTAGAATCATGCTCTCAAAAAAATCCTCCATACGCGTAGGGCCAGGCCGAGTTGGGGTTTCTTGTGGTGAGGACCGCAGCGATCTTGGTGTCAATGGCTAGTATAAAAAGTTTAACCAGGTGGCTTAGCTTACCCGCCACCACAAGCAATTGTGGAGTGGAGGTCGGGGTTCAAATCCCTGCTCCATCAAATCAAATCCCCATATGCGGTAGTGAAGATTTGGTGGGAACTCATACTTGAATAGCATTCGTGTGGGTTCGATTCGGGAGAGATCGTTATTAGTAGATTGGGGGTCGAACATAATTGTTCTCTTTACCTGGAGGATCTCAGTTGACGTCAGCAGACCGAGTAACACCGGCCAAAGTGTCTGCACATCCCGCGATTTACATTGGCGGTAGAAGAATGAGGGCCGGGCTGTTGTCTCTCGCATACATGTCAGAACCCTGTTCTGAGTTATAAAAAAAAAAAAAAAAAAAAGTGTGACCTTTTTTGGGCCACTCTTCTTTTTCTTCCTTTTATCCTTTCTCTTTTGTTTTAACCAAAAGATGGGGGTGAGCATCGTCCTATTGCACGATGGCTGTTGGTGGTTAGGTAGCAAGCCCTGCCCCTTCCATAGGACCCATCCCTAGATTCCTGTCCCCATCTCTCTTTTTTTCTCTGTCACCTCACTAGACTTTTTATCTATATGTTAGTGAGATAATTCATGTATCACATTAATTCGATTTTAGAAAGAAAAAAAGTTTGAGTGAGTTTATAAGATTTTTAGAAAATATACACACTTGAAATTCCCAGTATTGTTAAAATCGGTCTAGGCACCCGTCTAGGCATTGGCGCCTAGCGTTTCTACAACATTGATTTTCTTAAATCCCGAGAGTTAGTAAAAACTCGATTTTCATAAATCTGATGGTCATTAGTAATAAAATATAAGGTAGAACTAATCTCAAATTCCCAAAGTATAAATAAACACTTCTGTGAAAATTTCCGAAAAACAATTATTCGGTACAAAAATCTCAATCCTAAAATTTAAGTCTGAAACTCCATAAAATATTCATGATATGTCATCGTGATGTCTATCCATTTCCATTACCGTAGTTAGGGATACAATCGGTTCTCGGATGCTCAAAATATATAAATTACATAAAGCGAGTAAATTGCACTTTAAAAAAATATAAGCTAGATATTTGATGCAACGTTATAAATAAAAGCTTAAGTAATTTAAAAAGGTCATGTCGTCACAGGGGCACCTAGGCGTACCACCTGAAAATAACATATTTTTCTTTCTTTTTTTCATTTTTCTTATTTTTACCGATTTTTTCCGCCTAAACCGCCTAGACGCCCACCTAGGCCCGATTGTTTGGCTGCCTAGAGAGCACCTAGCTCGATTTGGCGTCGCTAGGCCGATTTTCACCAAACCAATGTTTTCGACCGATTTGGGCAAAATCGGATCAGCCGGAGGCGCCTAGTCGTTTTTTTAGGATTTAATTGTGTGTGGTTTTTATTAGGAATAGAATCCAAGCCGTTTCATTCTTTCCAGAGAAGGAAAAAAGAAATTTTGCTTAAATAGTAAGCTTTAATTGTTATATTGTGGAAGTAAAAGCTTTTTTTTTTTACATGAAGAGAAATAAACACCATAATCAAATCAATAAAATTAAATCATTAAGTTTCTCACCACAAAAAGCAGGTTATGATGATAATTAGGATTGCTTGAACCTTTTCTTTCTTTCCTTTTTTTTTTTTGGGTTTTTTTGAGGGTGGGGGGAAGGCATGGAAATATCTATGTTTCGATTTTATTGGAAAAATCGTTGGGGCCGCAACTTTCATATATAGACAATTGGAAAAATGCTCAAGTTTCGTGATTTGCTTTCCATAGTCCATATAAGTTTAAAGAGAATCCTATTTAATCAAATTTCAACCAAGTTCGAGTAATTTAATTAGCTTCGATTTGGCGCCGCCTAGACCGATTTTCAGCCAAAACGATTTTTCCGACCGATTTGGGCAGAATCGGATTGGTCTAGGGGCGCCTAGCGCCCATGCCGATTTTTATAACACTGCACAATACACTCTCAACTTATACTTCTTTGAATATATACCGAGAATATCTAAATTTATATTATATACTATTTTATTTCATTAAATATATGTTCAAAAAAATTTAGGTTGGAGCTAAATTGGCGCGGATGACATCAAATTTGCTGCAATAAAAACTTAACAAGACCATATCTAAACCGAAAAGTCTCGGGCATAAACTTAAGGGGCTGAAGTAAAGCCCAATTGGCTTAAACTCCATGCTATTAAAATCCGCTTAGCCATTGGCATTGAGTGCTAATATTTATAATCTTTGCAGATCATCTATGAATACTGATATTATACCAATCTTATTATTTTTAGAATCCGATTAAGGGGCCATGATGCTGGTCGCCCTAATACAACACAATCATACAAAACATGAAACAAATAAATACAACATGATTATTTGATGCACCAAATTATACACCTAATTACAAATTAATAACAGTAGATTATTTTTAGCCAGTCCCATCAAACCAAGATGATTTTTAGCTATCTTTTTTTAGCCACTTTAGGGTGTGAAATAGATAGTTGCCCTTTAGTAGTTTTACAAACACATATTCGAGTTTACCCAAGCCCAAGCCTTACTCGAAATTGTTAGTGACCCCCAAAAAATGTGTTTGAAAAGGATGGCTATTTTTAATCTTTACAGTTTGGCAATGGCTAGTTTGACCCATTTCCTCAATTAATAATGCAACACGGTAATATTATACTTAGAAAAAGCATGAACTCACAATGATGAAGAAATTAACTATAACTGGATGAGTCAAAAATTAAAAATCTTTTTTTTCTTTTCTTTTTCATTTCACAATGATGAAGAAAGATAAGAAAAGACGCACTGCCGTTCCTTCTGACTGTGGTTGCCAACTAAAGCCTATCGGGTAAGATCATGCATGCTTGAACAATTTCATGCTTAGCCAATGGAAATACACTGAAACAACGAGGATCGGGAGTGTCAACGGCACCAAGAAGCAATAATACCTGCCGAATCACTTAGTTCTATCATCCTATTATCTTTGTCTAGGTAAGCATGTGAAATAATAGAAAATGCAGAAGATTAGTTTGTCCCAGATGAATCAGAACGATAGCTGGAAACCGAAGCGACTGAACATAGAATACTTATCAGCATAATTTTTTGCCTAAATCATGCATGTTAATTGTGCATATTGTGTTAACAAAACCAAATAAGAAACTCATAGAACAATAATTTGTTGATAAATACCATAATATCAGAGATATCCTTTTTTCTACATTAAGACTGACAGAAAATGTGATTAATCACTTCGCCTGTAACTTACGCCACTTCAAACTCCCCCCACCTCCCCACTGCGGTTCTCCAACGCCTAATGCTTACACGATACAGGGGAAAACCAAGAAATGGGAAATAGTTTTTTAAAAAAGTCGGTTTGTACAAAAAAGTTCATTTTTCCCATAGTACATAATTTTTTCTGATCAAATTTGGTATTCACGTGGAAATATTTGGCGTATATATTGACAGGCATAGAGCTTCAATTTTGAGAAGAGTAAACACTTTCCACCACAATAAGACAATCGATCTAATTCACAACAAGAAACACCACATACAGGAAAATACCCTCAGTGACAAAGAATCGATACATTGTTAAAGTAGGTTATCAAATGGAAGATAGACATACCAGTCATTTTGTATGGCTTGGATGACAACATTATCAGACGGAGGCTGAAGCTTTGATATAACAGCAGCATACAGGAAACCCACAAACGAAAACGAGCCGATTATAAGAAAGAACCAACCCCAAAACACTCTCCCATTAGAAGCTACAAACTGCCGAAGAGAAAGCATCCAGTATTCCACTTAATCTGTGCATAAAAGAAGCATATTTCAGTCATATAATTCTGACATACATACATTGTGAAACAATTCAACCAAAAAGAAGTATCTATTCCACGAACTAAAGATATGAATCTGTGCATATGACGTTTTTCAAAATTCACCGATATAGATCACTCTAATCGTAAACTATTGCTTAGCATGAACAGAAACCTTTGAAATCACAGAAGTAATTTATTTTGTTTGTGTGAAATTTTTGCATGTGAACAAATAAAAGATTCAGCAGCTTGAATAACACAAAGACACGTGTATTTTCAGGTTTCAATATATTTGACAACGCAAAAAAAAACCAAGACTGTAAAATGTAAATAAATTCAATAATTACATCGCAATTTTACCTAATATAATTGAGAATTAGAAACAGAGAGAATCCATATCTCTGATAATATCAAGTATTGAAGACCAAACCCAAAATTGCATGAAAAAAGAGATTCACGAAACCGAAGCAAGATCTAGAAATTTTGATGTTACAAACAGCAATTAATAAGATAACTAAAATCAACAACAAATAGTAAGTAAATGTATACCCTGAAGCTGCAAATACGCAGCAGAAGACAAAAAGATCACGGATCAGATGACAACTCTAGATCATGGATCAGATGACAACTCTAGATCAAATTGATGATGGATCAGATGACAAATCTAGATCAAATAGTCCATGTGTTTGGATCCATAAATCAAGTGTATAAAACAAATCTAAACAAACAATAAAAGTATATCCAGTCCAAATTCTAAGGCTTCAATTCCTGTATATCTAACAATGTGAAAGTATTTGAATCAACACATAAAATATATATACGCCATTTACTTTTAGTACCATTCCAAGTATGGTTTTACAGAGCCAAGCTCTAAAAAGTTCCAGAATTTTATGATAAATGATAGTGGATGAATTACACGAACAAGTTAACTCTATCACAATCATGGGTGTAGCCAAGATTTTCCGGCCAGTGCGGTTAGAAATTTTTTCGTTCGTCGGGAGATCGTCGGCCAAATTTTAAAAAATATAAAATAAATATATTGCAATAAAAAGGCAAATCTAAAGTTGTACCTAGGAACAATTCTTTGAGGGTCTTCATACTCTCCAATTCTGGCTTATCTAGATTCAACTTTTTGAAGAAGTGATTTATCCAAAAGGTAATTATTCAACCACAAACAACAATTATTATTATGAAAAATGGACTTTTAGATCCAAAATATCATTTGAAAAGTGCTTCCAAAAAAATTGTCCATTATCAAGTGATTCAAGTTTGGAACACATGTATCATTCCACATAACAAATAAGTTAATTATTCATCCACTCATATACCTTAATTTGCCAAGGTTATTCTTAATTCTTTTGGTCTTTTAAATATTTTACTCATTCTTTTTATATGGCCTAGTGCGGTCCCAACCAAAATTTAACACGTCTACTGTAAGATCCAGTGCTGTCCGTCGACCGCACTGGGCCTAAGGTGGCTACGCTTATTCACAACTCGTAACGACTAATACACCCCCGTAATCGCTAAATTACAAAAATTCTGCAAAAACATACGTATTTAACAAAAATTCAAAACAATCTATTTCATTTCCGTCGACATTGCAAAATTCAAAGGAGAAAACAATTAACTATAAAATGAAAGGGGTAGATCGCAATTGACCGGAGCTCGTGAAAGACGTGGCCGCAAACACAGATGGATTGAAGATCTTCAACTAAGGGTTTGAGATCTTCGTAGCAGATTGAGCAAATGGTTTTTGCAAATGGACTTCTATTGCCATTGGCGTTATTACCGCCAACCATAGTTGCATCTTCCACATAATTGCTTCCGTATCTTCGTTTTACTGGTCCGGAACAACATAAATTTGAGAAAGCGATTTAGGGCAAAATTTTGGAAAATGAGTGTGATGAATGGGCGAGAAAAAGGCGGGAATGAAAAAGGCTTACACAAACGTTTCCCGTTCACGAGGTGCGGCGGCGGGGGCAGCGGGGCGGCTGGAGGACGGGCGACGACAGGGGAAGCTGGGTTAATGGAAAAGTGGAATAGAAAATCTCATCTCGATTGCCAGGGCTTGCAACGGCGGCAAAAAGTGGGAGAGAAAGATGAGATGAGGCTGGCCGATGGGTTAATGCTTAAACTAATTAAGAAAAAAAAAAACTTATATGTGTCGATTAAACATGAAAACGAACAAAAAAAAAATGATTAGTATCATATATGTGAATATTAAGATGAACGTAAAAAATGAATACGATGAACACATTATAAATAAAGTGTAAGTATCACTAATGGACGAGAAAATTAGAAAAACACGATTAATATGATTTGAGCATGTTTATTGGAGACTTTTAGATGTATTCGTGTAACGTTTAGAAGATAGGGAATTACTCACATAAATCAAAAGAGACAGATGTAACCCGCAAGGGTTGCCGAGTTGGTGGAGTATGTGAGCGCGGGACTGAAAGGTCACGAGTAGTTTGCAAGATAGTACGTCCAGCCCGATGATTTATCCATTGCGCACTCGAAAAGTAGTGGCTGCGGGTTCCCCGTCATAAAAAAAAAAAAGGCAGATGTAGGCCTAAAAATACTTGGAAAGAAGTTATTAAACAAGACATGTTATATCTATAAATAAATTAAACTATGACTTATGACCGTAAAACGATGGCGCAATATGATCGATCATATAGCCGACTTACACATAATAGGATTAATGCTTAGTTTGTTGTTGTAGTTATTTTTATACGTGTCGATTAATTTAAGAGGGAGTTGGACTAAGCTTATTTAAAATATCATATATGCTCCTACATCTTATGAATTGTTTCTGAGCTTATAAGATCTTAGATCTTATTTTAAGAATAAGTTGTTGACGTATTTGAATAAAATAAGACGATGTAGATTTTAAGATGTTAATAATGACAATTTTGTAATTAAAATAGTCAAGATTAAAGGAAATTGTTGAAATAAAATCTTATTTTGAAAAAAAAAAAAAAATAGGTTTCCTTACTTTTTTAAAAACAACTTATAAGCTATTGATATCTTATTTTGAGAGTTTATATGATTTTTTTCTAAAAATTTTACCAAACAAACCCTCTAAGTCAATCGATGAAAGGGGATTAACCTTATACTCCAAAGAATTGAGAAAGGGATTAACCTTATGCTCCAAAGAACTAAGATTTGATCTCATACAAGTCATATCACAGATCCTCTCCCGAGTTATTTATGTAGTTTTAAAAAAAGTCAATTGATGAAAGTGAAAAGTGAAAACCCAATACATCCTTTTATGCCCACATTACACTGGGCTAGGCCCACCTTGCCAGCGGCCCAACAACCCCTTAATTCAAGTATTCACTATTCACCGACTTTTCCGAGAACCCCATTTAAAATGGAACATTGGAGTATTGCTTCTAATTTTGCCACTTCAGTTCAAAACCCCTGGCCCTAACGGCATATTTCGGTTACCCCCTCTGCTTGCTTCGAATTGCAGAGAGCGCGGGCTGGTTCTAGGGTTTCGAATTTCAATATTTATCTCTGTCTGTTCTACTCCTCTGTGGTGCATTCCATCGTCTGCAAATGGCGACAAAGGAACCTACAAACGCAACCGAGCAATCTTCGAATTCTGCAAAAATAGTGGACGCCTCCCTCTGGTGGGAACCGTTCAACACCTTTCTCACCGAACTTGAAAATGCCTCTGTCTCCTCCGAAATCCCCCGTATCTGGTAAAGAACATTGGAAGAAAAAAAAAAAAAAACTAATGTGATATCGCGTGTTTGGGTGTTGAAAAATTTGCTAGTGATGTATAATTGCTTGAATTTAGTTGAAACAAAGAAAAATTCTAAGCGGTAATGTGAAATCGCGTGCACGTATATTGTTTGTGGTGAAAATATTGATGAGTTGCGTGATTGAATGGATGTATTTCAGGAGAAGAAGTTGAAGGATAATCACGCTTGGTTTCTGGACACTATTAAACAATTCAGGTTGCCGAACCAGAAATCTAGGGAAGCATTGGATTCACCGTGTGTCAAGATTGGTCCGTGCGAGTTGAATGTACAGCCGGAATTGAAAGACGCAGCACTCAAGATTAGTTCAATCTTGGTAAAGTTTATTTACCCTTTTTAACAGCATTTTCTCAGTTAGTTTTTGCGTCATGAGCTTTTATTACTTATAAGTAACTTCGAGCGCTGCTTGAATTAGTTGATATTGATTTAATTGTTGAGACAATGATATATAGCTTGCATGCTTGTCAGTGTTTAGATGAAGTACAGTCATATATCCTTGTTAAAAGATCAATGGAGCGCGAAAATGCAGCAGTCAATGATCTACATTCGAATATTCTAAATTTGGTTAGTATACCACATCTTCTTCTTATCTATCATAATTGAGCTTAAACTACTCTACTTATAAAACTTTTTATTCCCACCTTGCAGCTTCTGAACCACCATATAATTGTTATTATTTATGTTTTGAATATTTTCACACTGCCTTATGATTGATGTATGCCATTGTGAGGGAATGGTAATTAATAACAGAAGAATGGTTTGTACTACCTGCTTAATTAACTTCCTGTAACTGGATTAGCTTGTGAAATAAAACCCGAAGCTTGTAATGCAGAGCTGCTCCTTACCAATTTGTGAACGTCATGGAGCAAACAAACTGTCTGCAGAACCTCACCGGGTGTGTTTGTTGTCCATGGAGTAAGGCATAAAAAGGTGGCTGTAGTATGGTATCTTTGCTGGACATTCAACATAGACATAATTGTTCATTTGGTTTTATATCTGAGTTTATCCAACTTTATGTTTCATCTTAATCTGATTTACAACGTTTTTATTTTATTAATATAATATATAGTTGATCTTTCAATGAAGCATTGATTCAGTGATAGTTCTTTAACACGTGCTCTATCCTCTGTTGGAAACTTGAGGTTGTTTAAGTGCAAGTTTCAGTGATTGGTCATTTATTAGTTCTATCTTGAAATCCTTCTAGGTTGAACAAAACTTTACCCTCTAATATTTTACTATATTTTCAGTGTATTTGTTTGTTATTTGTTATTCTTACTTTTTTTCCCTTGTTACTTTTTTCTTTAGGTTATGCTCGAGTACTACATCGAACGGCAATGCCTCTTGAAGTGCACTAGGCAGATTCTTATGCATGCCTGTTAGCATTTCTTCCTTTGGTTTCATGTTATTCTGATGTCAGAGCCAAAAATACATATATGCAATAGAAAAAACACCACATACTCAAAGAGACGTACATATGTTGTGACATTTGTAATTAATTGCTCTGCTATGTCAACTTGAGTAGAATTATTGGCTGGATTATATTTTCTATTTAGTCAAATTTAATGCATCTACATGTTGGAAAATCATTTAACTTTTGAATCAAAAAAGCTTAAGATATCTCTTGTACCTTATTTTTCATACTTTACTTGACATAAATTTTTGTGAATTAAATGTCAACAGTTGCAAAGTTATTTGTTAGCTAGACTTATTAAGCATAATTTAATGAATAAAAATATTTACTCTAGGTTTTCATAACTTAATGAGTCTGTAACTTATGTTAATATATGAGGTGATTTATTTCATTCACGTTTTCTATAGATTTTGATGAAGGATAAGAAATGTATTTTACAGTTGCTACTTAGCTGTTTTCACGCTAATGTTTCCGAAGTTTTACTTGCAGAAATGAACATAAGATGTATTAATGCTTGTAGACTTCTTGGATTTCTTCACAATCATAGCATAAATACAGATTTTACTCCTATTCTTTTAACAGTGAAAATGACGAAGATTGAGGTATGCATTTTTACAATTGGTAGACTCTGCGTGGAACTTTGGAAGTACAGAAATTGAAAACTGTTTGTAACTTGTCAAATATTTGGAACTGTCCATGATAGGTGATGCTGCTGCAAACGATGTGTTTGTATTAACAATATTGTAGAGATTGAGAGAATCTATCTGCTTTTCTGATGGTGTTTCATCTTTATTTTCGTTGTCTTTCACGAAGAGTGTTCATATTTTATATGTTCATCTTTCCTTTCTTGTGACGTAAACATTTTTGGTGCAGTACATTTTGGATCTCAATCAGAAGGAGGTTCAGCTGTATTGAAGGAGGCACAAAGGTTAATTTCTGATGGACTTGAATGCAAATTACTTTCTATCTTCCAGGACCTTCTGTGTTCCAATTACCCCGAGCAAATGGTAAGTTCAATTGTTACAATCAAATATCGGTTCTTTGTATGTCATCATTTTAAATAGGGACATGCGTTTGACTGCATTTTTTGCAGGATTTTGACCTCTACACTTTATGGGCTGAGGAGACACTTATAGAGGACAACTTAATTCTTGACATTCTGTTCCTTGTTTATTATGAGTCGTTTTGTACTTGTGATGCAAAAAGCTGGAGAACATTGTGTGGGCTATATGAGGTGATCTACTTTTCTTGCCTTTGTTGTACTGAGGAACATTTTTATGCATCTATTTATCTTAATTTTCTTTCTGCAATGCAGGGGATTGTCACTGGTTCCTACAACTTCCAGAAACTGGCAATATCACCTGATGCTATTCGTGCTATATATCATGCCAAGGTGCAGCTGCTATTTATTCTCATCGAAGCTTTAAACCTAGAAAATCTCCTTCAAATGGTCCATGACAACATTCCTTTCAGGTTTTGCTGCAATTTCTCTAATAACTATCTGTTTTATGTTAAGTTACTTGAATTTGCTTTGTTAAGTTACAATGTAAGAACTTAACACGTCAGCTAAAAAGAACAGAGTACAAATGAAAAGATTGAAATGTTCAACTGTTGCATTACTTTATATTTGTAAATTTTGATACTATGTGTGTACATATTATACGCTTACAGTTTTCCGAAATAACTGAAGTGATTGCTATTTTTCGCTCAGGCAGGGTTCTATTGGCTTTTCCGAGAGTGATGTTCAACAAATGGATAGGATGATTTCTAGTTTCAATGCTTTTGAGGCTAAAGAAGAAGGCCCTTTGATCCTCGCATGGGCGGTGTTTCTCTGTCTCATTTCCTCTCTCCCAGAAAAAGAGGAAAATAATTTGCTGATGGTACATTTTTCTATCACAAAATGTTTAAATACAATCTTGCTTGTACCGTTCTTCTGCAACCTAGTTGGATTTTTAACCTTTTCAATCATATCAGGAGATAGAACATGTTGGCTATGTTCGTCAAGCTTTTGAAGCTTCATCTTTGGGATATTTTCTTGAGATTCTACAAAGTGACACATTAAAGTATTCAGACGTGAGTAATCTTTATTTATAATATTGTTTTTGGTTGTCTTGTTGGCTGTTGCTATTTTAATGGGGCATATATATGAACGGAAATTCATTGAAGATTCCTTTTTATTATTTATAGTTATATTCATTTGTAACTCTGATTGCTATATTCTGTGCTATGTGTTATCTTTTTTATTGTATGAATGATACTCTTTCAATATACTTTTACCAGGGTCCTCTAGCAGGTTATCGGAGTGTTTTGAGAACATTTATATCGGCATTTATTGCATCTTACGAGATCAGTCTCCAGGTATCTCATAAGCAGATAAGCATATGTCAGTACATTTTATTGGTCATTTGGATGTTCATACCTCTTCCCCGTCGTGCAGTTCGAGGATGATAATTTGAAATTAATACTGGAAATTCTTTGCAAAATCTACCGAGGGGAGGTCTGTTTATTCAACGATTTTGATGTTAAAGCATCATATTCAGTCCATTTATAATATATTAAGAGAATTGATTTCTTGCAGGAGTCTCTTTGTATTCAGTTTTGGGACAGGGATAGTTTCATCGATGGTCCTGTCAGGTGTCTTCTTTGCAACCTAGAGGGTGAATTCCTTTCAGGACTATTGAACTTGTAAGCTTGTTATCGGCCCTCTGTGAAGGTGCATGGCCATCGGAATGTGTGTAAGTGAAACTTGGTGGTGCTTTATGGTGTGTGTCATGTATAGTCTTTGATTATTTTACAACTTGGAGGATACTTTTGATGTTTTGACACAAGCAGTTGATTTTGGTGTCTTGATTTGTGTTTAATAATTATGCTTTTGTTATAGGCAATACTTGGATACTTTTCTGTTCAACTTTTATATTAGAGCTAGTAATAAAAGACACAATTTAATGTTGAGGCATAATTTAGTTTGACAAAAGATTATAAAGATCAATGAAAGTTTTATTGATTTCATTAAGTTTAAGCGGGGTGTAGAAGTTTAGGAAAACATCTTTTAAAGACGTAGTTTGATCAACTTGAACATAAGGATATTCTCTAACATGAACCTAGTAAACACTATGGTGTCAATATCAACTCCAATGTGCTTTTCATTATTTCACTGCCCACCTAACATTTACAGAAGCACCCGAAATCACACACAAGTTGCAATTCTTTTTTTGTTCAAGTTTTTCTTTCTTCTGAAATATAGCTGTGATCTTTTGAGCAGATTTAATTTTCTTGATAAGTCTGTTGGGCTATCAACTCCGATTGGGATAAGCGGCCACTCTATTGTGGATGTTGTTTCAAAGATCGTTGAAACACGTTCCCGGTGCATGTTCCTGGTGTTGAAGGCTTGGTAATACCTAGTAAATCTCGGGGTCAAGTGTTGAGAATGATTGATGAAAATTGTGCTCTGGTACGGTGGGAGGTATGTGGTGTATGTATAATGTTTCAGTTTACTTATCATGCCATTTTTCACCGTCAGTTTCTCTTTGTAAGTTCTTTGTTTATGGCAGCAGCTCAATGGATTCATGGTTATGCTACTTTGAGGCTTTTGGTTCTTTGTATATTTCTTGTATATCATATTCTTTTCTTGGTGTTATGGATATAAATTTATTTCAGTTTTTCATCTGACATTAAATCAACATTCCCGCTATTTTTTTGTTATTACATTCCTGCTATTTAGTTCTGTAGCTTTTTAATATACCATTGTTAACTTAAAGTGGCTGAGACTGATTGCATTATAGTTTAACTGTAATACTAGGAAGTGCAGAAGGACGGTGCATCCATTATATTTCCTAATTTCTTTGCTAAGTCAGAATCAGAATATCAATTTAGAATGTGGAATACTTCTTGTTCTTGGAAGTGGTAGTGTTTATCTTGCTAAGTCTTGATACTCACACTGTTTTTTCTGGAACATAGCAATGATATACAATTTGCTGTAATCTAATTGAGCTATGTGCTTTTGGTGATAATTGAATGTATGTGCGTGTTCGTGTTGGAATTATTTTCAGTTAATGTGGAATAACAAATTTTAAGATATACCTCTTTAACTCTAGAGAGGTTTTTCTTTGGATAGGCTGGGTATGTGGAAGTCAAGGTCTTCTCCCTGTGTCAGAATTTGTTAGTTCATATATTATTATACATTAGCTGGTTTTATTTATGTCCTGACCTCACCATCATTCTATCCTTTCTTCTCTTTACTTGTTTTACGTGTCTATAGATTTGGGGTCCCAAAACTATTGTTTGTTTAATCACACTTCATGATCTTTGTTGGTTATAACCTCATGTGTAATGTTTTGGTGCTGCTATCATCCCCTATGCATGGTAATTGTAATTGGCATGTTTCAACACTCCCGCTCTTTTTTTGTGCGTTCCATTTTCCTCCTAAGTAAGGTGCATGATTAGTTATTCCTGCGAGTACTATTTGGCTTGTGGTCTCGTTAATGCTGACTGCTATTGCAGAAATTCTGACAATGGATTTCCCTTTTAGCACGTTGAAGGCGCTTATTGAGTGCTTGTGTGTTTTTCTTTATTGATAGAATTCTGTGCGGTATACGTACTGTTAAAACTTTTCCTGTTATTTGTATTCCCCACCCCCTACTTTTCTAGCTTACATGTACATTATGCTTGTCTTCTGGGCAGTACACAGAATCTGGAGTGCTTGTGCTGCTTTTGCGTTTGGCTCAAGCGGTTTATATGAAGAACTCCGAGGAGCTCATTGTTATTCTTGGTTTGCTGAGTCGATTGGTGACCTTTAATGCGGTAATCAATTTTAGATTGGCTTCTTTTGTTGGCTTAGTTCATTGCTAATGTTTTACATCCGTAAGATTGGCATGCTCTCTAATAATACGCATGTTATCTTGATATGTATTGATTGAATTCTTATCGATATGTGTTCTTCTTTGATCACTTTTATTTGATAATATCTCATCATTATCAAACTTCGAATTCAGGTATGTGGTCATCATAAGATGCTTCCCTTATGAATTCTCACCTTTTTATGCTTGATATTCTTGAATGGATACTGGTCTACTGCCATCTCTGCGTACAATACCTTTCCCTTCCCCTTAAGACGTTTCTTTGAAGAAAAAACTGTCACTAATCTGCCAAAATTCCATCCAAGTATCTGTTTGACATGGTTGGAGGGGTTGTTTAAGGGTTGAGTGATGGTTCAATGGGTATGTCGTGTCTTGAAATTAGATGTAGGAGAGAGCACTTGTTACGGATACTTATTGATTGGGCACTTGCAATGAGAGAGCACTTGTTGATATGGATACTTATAGACTTGTGATGTTAGGCTGTTTGTTATTCTCTTGCGAATGCTTGGAATTCCTTCCATGATGAAGAACTTACCATGGGGAAGCAGGAGAAATATGTCCGGTATGACTTTGAATATCATAATTTTTTTTCATGTCCTTGGATAATCAAATCCTTTTTTTTTGGGTTTAGTATGAGTACTCTTTTGTCATTGAGTTGCAATTCTCTGGCTCTGATTGCAGTATTGATGTGGTTGAGATTGTTTGCGCTTTGGTGAAAAGCTTCTCTCCTAGCGTGAATGGTGCAGTAATGATGTCCATGGGAGTTAATATATTGACGAAAATGTTGAGATGGTAATCATTTTTATTTCTTTTGATCGTTCCTTGTTCCACATGCACACTTGACCATTTTTTTGTTTGTTTATCATTTGTTTTCATGCCAACAGAAATATTAGGAAGAAAATGTGTAGCTTGATGATGATAAAAGCTACAAAATTTGATCCTTGTTGCAAATATTTCGCCGAGATATTTGGTGACCTGCTGTATCTTTTTTTCCTTATGATTGTCACTCATGACCAGGTGTCTCAGGATGAATATGTTGAAATAATTTGTAACTTAAATCTGAGCATGGCCACCTTCAGTTAATTTAATAATTTACTCCGTATCAGTTTGTTTTTGTGAATTACATAATCTGGTTCTTACTTTGCGTTCGCCAATATTTGTTTGCTGCAGCTTGCCATCTCGTGTAGCTACGATGGCCATGAAGGGCAATATATTTGATGTTGCCTTGAGGACAAACCCTTTTGATATCGACTCAACAGTTTATCAAGGTTAACCTTTTTTATTATTCCATAACTCTGGGATCTGAAATTAAAATGTGTTATGAAATATTTGATTGACTGCATTGGATAGGGTGTATGGAGTCATAGAAATTGATGCTTAGAACTGTTCCTGTCTAACAAAGGCTTACACGTGGTCCTCTGCCTGCGGTATAATTTCCGTTTTTTCATGACCTATTAAAATTATACGATGGACCAAAATATTTTGTGTTGATCTTCCATGTATGGATGTCTGGATGTCAAACATCTTCAGTTTCATTGAGTTGTAACACATGTGCAATAAACATTTCGCTGCTTTAATATCCTACTGTTTGTAATTCTTTTCCTTACATTGTAAGGAAAATTATGAGGAAAAAGCTTTCCCGAGTTGAATTGAGTTGAGTTGAGTTGATTGTCTACTCTCAGCGAGCTTATCTCCAGCTGTTTGTCCATTCTTATATTTGATCTTTCTGCGGGGATTTGTTGGGGTGGGGGTTAGGGGAGTATTGCTTATTCAATCTCTTGATTTCAGTCTCTGTGGTGACTCTGTTTCCTATGTCTACTGTGACAATGGCTAGTTTTTATTTACATTATTTTTCCATGAATTGTTCCAGCGGATCCTGGTTGCTTTCTGGAAGACTTGCCAAAATGTTTCTGATTGATTGTGAGCAGAGTGATTGCTCAATGACTCTTTCAGGCATGTTTTTATTTCTCTAGTTATTTTTTCTGGGTTATATTCTTTATCTGAAGGTGTTAGTTGTTTTTTGCGATCTATTCGAATGATTTTTACTTACAATTAACTTGTTTCTTTTTGTTAGAATTCATTTTTTCTCTCTCAGTTATCTATATCCCTGTAATTGTTTTTTGGTTGCATGCTAATAATCGAGAATGCATCGACGCAATTTGTTTCTTGCTCGCATTGGACCAAAATATTTAAAGAAAATTACACTTTACCGTCCCAAGTATATGTGGTTTTGCACATTGGTCCAAGCCAAATTTTCTTACACTTTTAACTTTATTAATTGTGTTGTTGAATACCCCTAAATTCCAAGTGATAAATCTTCTAAGAGAAGTAACTCTTCAACTCATTGCACAGTGCTGGACTTCACAATGAACCTCCTGGAGACCGGATTAGAAACTGATACCGTCCTTGCACTCATTGTTTTCTCCCTTCAGTATGTTCTTGTTAATCATGAATTCTGGAAATATAGGGTGAAGCGTGCTCGTGGAAAGTAACACTTAAGGTATGAGATTCTTTCCTTGTACAAAACCGTGTGAAGTTTCCTTGTTTGTAGCTTTAGTGTACTCTAAATCTGTATTGTGGTGAATATGATAGGAAGTAAATATAGTAATTTTTATATAGGATAAAGATGTGAAATAATCATGGATCTTAAGATTTTTCTTGAACGAGCATGAAGACAATAGAGCAGACATTTCTTCCCAATTATTTTCACCTTTTTCCTATTTCTTCTTTAGCCAACATCAATCAAGTCCAGCAGTTCTATATCATCTCATAGTCCTTCCTCTGAACTTTATCCTTCCTTCATATTTGGAGCTCATCTAGATCGAGAATATCCTCTTGTTTGGAGTTTTTTTTTAATTTTATTTGTTTGGTATTAAAAACCGCTGATATACCTCCAGTTTCTTTTAATTCTTCTGAATATGCTTCTTGTTTGATTTCCTTGTTTATAGGTGCTTGAAGTCATGAAGAAATGTATTTCGTCGATCTCGTTTTGCCAAAAACTGGGGAAGTCGTTCGTGATATCATGCTTTGTGATTCTTCCATCCACTCTGCACTTTTCCGTATTGTTTGTACAACTACACCGAGCTTAGAGGTTGGCCATGTTGTATTTGTTCCTTATATTTTTTCACATATTTTTACATGATACTACTGTCTAGTCTTCGTATTTGACCTTAGTTCTTCCTCCTGTCCCTCTTCCCTTCTGCCCTTAACCAACAGAAACTTTATGTATCCCGTCTTTTCGACATACCGGATATTGAAGGACTGCAATTAGCTATATCTTCTGGCTTGGATGTCTTTGTCAGTATGATGTCTGCTTTCTCAAAGGTATGCTGCTTACTAAAAAGTGAAGAACTTTGAGTTTGAACCTTAGGGCATAGATTTATTGCAGGAGACACATCCTTGTTATCTGCTGAAGTAAATTGGATATATCTGTTTGTTAGGGAATCTAATTTTGTAATAAAAGATGTAGATGTATCACATCTATTTGGTTGCAAGCTAATCACGGAAAGGTGGATGTCCTCAATATTTGTGTTGTTCTTTAATTTGTTCTGTCTAATGTGATAGTTTTGTGCTTTTTTCCCCTCGTGCTCATTCATGAAGTTTTCGTCAAATGGTTATTTTCAATGAGGAGAGTGAATTTGTGTCTTCGTGATTTTTTTTTTGTTTTTTTGAGATACGTGCTCTGGATATGATTATTTTGAAACGAGTAACTGAATTTTATTTGTCTGACCTTATTTCTTAGAGCGACGATTAATTTAGCATTATTCTTCTCTCTTCCTGATGTTCATTAATGTATTTATGTTTGCAAATTCTTCAATTAAAGTTTGAATAAAAATAAACTGTTGTTTTGTCAGGATTCACCGAGTCTTCCGGTTTTTCATCAAGCGATTCTATCTCCGATGACCAAGCCCATACCTGTGATCAGTGCTGCCATATCATTAATATCATACTTTCGAATGCTGTATGCTCTTATTTCCTCATTAATTGTTGTGCTTCCTTCATTAGTTTTTCTTCCATCTTCTGATAGTTATTTATTTCTCTCGTATGGATGAAATACGGGTGAATGCTCCATGATGAGTTTCTCAGATTGCAACCTACTTGAATCTAAGTTAACAATGTGTTGGTAACCTTTCATTCATTTTTAGTTTTTAGTAATGGATTTTTTGATAATTTTGATCTGGTTATATAGTTTGCATTTCATTCTTTGGCATAAAAAGATGCATACTGCAACATTCACTCATTCGGTTCACTATATAAGCACCAACATATTTGCTTCTGTTTGCTTCGCAGGATCTCATGGCCTGGCCTGAATTCTCTTTTTTCCTTTTCCTTGTATAGTAGTAGCTTCTTGTGTGGATACTTGTTTATTGGTGACCTCGATAGGTTTATTTGCTTCTTACTTTTGGCGTTCTGTTGTTTCGTTCAGAATATACAAATAGGTGCTGCAAGGTTGCTATCTGTGATATTTATTGCAGATTTTTCACAATTCAATGCGAGTCTCAGTCTGGATGATAAGGAGGTTTGGCAGCTTGCTAAATTGTGTCACAACTTTTGAGATTGGAAATTCTCTAGTTTGGCTGCTAATGTGAATATATTCTTGTTGTAGGTTGCTGATTTTAGAAAATCCATTTTCAGCATTCTTTCTGAGCAGCCACCTTGGAATGAAGATCTCATTGTTTCTACTTTGAATCTCCTAGCTTCAGCTGCACGTAATCAGGTTAGTTGTTCTTAATTTGACTCTTGATGCGGTAGGATTGCTTATCTTCTATTTAGTATATAAAACATTAGCAACAGTTGATTTGTATTGGTATTTCCTTTTCTTGACGTCAAATGAGTCCTAAATTTTTCAAGTTTTTTTTTTGGTATTTGTTCATTGCTTGTCCGTTGGTTTCTTGTTGGCCTAAGGAAATAGGGATCAGGGTGAGATATGTTTCATAGTGTAAGTTCGTAAAGAATGATTGGTCCTTGATAAAGTCCATTGCCACTATTTTTTTGGTTTCTCTTGTTTTTTATCCAAAATATTTTCCTCAATTTACATGAAAAACATCTTACAGTCATCTCTCTAATTATACAAAGATGAAAAAGGCCAGACCACAACATTTTGAGTTACTATATATTGTATACATAAAAGACTCGGGCTTCTCTGTAGGTGACACTCTTTCAACGCTATAGTTGCACAAAATGGCTTTGCTAGTTTATGCGATGTTTAGCTTGTTTAGTGAAAGGAACATATGTGAATATACTTGAAAACTAAATTATCAGTCTATATACATCAAATGTTGGTCTTTGCACCCATTGCTCATCAAATTCGTGTCATATTTTACTTCAACAGTTAGGTTATATATTCTCTGCAGCTAGGCTGATTGACTTTAAAACAGATGTTTCAGAAGCCTGAAAGACCAAGAACCAACTGAATATGGCTCTTTTTTATTTTGATTTTGTAATTTGATCATTGTTTAACGTTAACTGATTTCTTTCGATGTTAATAGTTTTACTAATTGCAGCCTGCTTTTCTCACTGCCGTCATCACATCCAAAGAGTATTTGAAAGCTCAAGGGTATAATGCCAACTCTGAACATCGGCCAAATAAAACTGAGAATGGATCCTTAGATTCTAAGGAAGAAAGTCTTTTGCATGCAATTCTGCAGTATTTAAGAAAGTCTGAAGATTTATTTCATAGGTATGCATCCATTAACTATTCAGTTTAATGGATTTTCTATATTTTGAAAAGACTGAGGACATTGAATTCGTTGAGTTATCTTTCAGGAAACCCAATATTTTGTTATGCTTATTGAACTTCCTGAGGGCACTGTGGCAAGGTGCACCGCAGTTCACAAAAACTTTGGAGCAGTTAAAAGTCTCAGACAAGTTCTGGAGACATTTGACCAATATTGTTGTGCTCTTTTCTGATGATCAAGACAACTTATCTGAGAAGTTTACTGACAAGAAGCTTCAAAACGTGGCTTACAGATACCAATTCCTGTCAAATGTATTGGATATACTTGGTTATGAGGTTTTCTTGCAAAAGAAATTGATGCATGCAGAGCTAGTTGTCAACAGAATATCTAAATCACCAACCAATGGGACAGAAAAAAAGTTGATTCAAAAGATGAAGGTACTAGTAGCCTAAAGGAGATCATTTCAACCTGGTGTAAGAGTTCGTTGTTGAGTGACCTGATCAAGGCATGTGTTTCTTGGGAATATGATAACAGCAGTCATATGCGTGCGAAGGTCAGTTATGTATGCTTTTTGTTTCTTGTAACTGCTACTCCTCTCTTGCTTCAAGTCATGTGAAATGATAGTGCGTCTAATCTGTTGGTGTGTTTGTGTTTTCAGTATTTTAGCGAATGACTTAGATTAACCAAAACGTGTATTTTTTTTTGCTGTTCCAGGTTGCTGCTAGTTTATTTGCTGTGCATGCAATGGTGAAAATAAGAAGTGGTGACTCGGGTAGTTTTTCTGTGTCACTAATTGAAAGGGTCGTTACTTTGTCACAAAAGGTATATATCCTTCATCTCTGTGATATGAGTTAATCATTTATAATTTGATCATCCGTAGTCAGTTTATGTAAAGAATGAAATGTGAAAAATTGTGTCGTAAACCGAAAAACTAAAAAGGAATTGTGGGTCACTTTATCTTTGGATAAGATCAGCTTCAGACAAAAAGAAAGTTGAGGATATCAAAGTGGATTTTTTATTCATTTTGAACACTTTGCCAACAATTACACTGTTCAGCAAAGACTATTGCGTTAGGATGCACCAGTACTTGCTCTGCAATGCTTGTACAGTAATATATTTGCTCTATCATTCCGTTTTGCGATCAGCTTTGACCTTGGAGATTTTTGGTGTTCTCGTCTGCAGTTATGCAAGTTACCAGCCTTTTCGAATTGTCAACTCAGTATGCAGAGCGAGGTTACAGGTGGGGTTCATGTTCTTTTTCTCTTCAAGTTGGTATAGTGTGTCACAACTATTTTAAACTTATTATCTGATTGTATATACCTTTTACAAGTTCTAATATAACTCAGGGACTGGTTGTCAAATTATTTCTGCATCATTATGTTACACTTGTTGGTGACTCTAGAAAGAGTGACTTGGTTTCATAGTTGCTTGTCAGTTGTGATATCTTCTGTCGATCATGTTATTGGAGTTTCATGGTTTCTTAGCTATTATGTTTAATGTCTATTTATGTTCTCCAGTGCTTCTTTGTCTCAGATATTAAAGGCAAAACTTTCTGTTCCCCTCTCTGAAAGGACAGAATGACCTCTGTATTCTGTTTCTTGTTTGTTTTAAGCATTTGGCTGAATTTTATGTTGTTTTACATGTTAACATTTTTAGAATCGTTCCAAGTCTTATGTGTAAACGTTGTGTGGAAGAGTTCAGTTTATGCGTTGATCAGATGCTTTCTTATGCCTATGTCTCCAAATAAGTGTACCTGACTCTTTTTTTTTCCCTCTTTTATCTTTGAGTTTGTAATTTCAGTGGAGGACAAGAGTTGGAGAATTTGATACTAAGCGATTTGTTCTACCACATTCAAGGGGAGCTTGAAGGCCGTCAAATTGACAATAGACCATTTAAAGAGCTGTTGCAGTTTTTGTTAGATTCAAAATTTTTGGATGCTTATAGATATAAGCAAGATGATGATCTTTTACCAAACATCAAGAGTGTCTACCTGTACAACACTGCTCGTCTCAGAGCAGACATGGGGTTAGAAATGTGGGATCTGTTAGCATGGAAGGAATCTAAAGAAGTTGCAGAAACTATGCTCCTTTGCTTGCAAGATTCGAATTCAAGAATGTTGCACTCAAATTCCAAGCTTTCAGCTTTAAGAGGGCTAATTACCCTGTTGTATATGCATGAAGACAATGTGAGTTTCAGATTACCCGACATCACAAATCTAAAATGTTGCAGAGTCTGAATTGCCAGACTCATTCTATTTTGTAATTTTGTGTTAGACAACTGACCATCCTAGTTACTGTTATAATATTACTTTGGGATAATAACAAAAAAAACTGAGGTTCGGGCTAATTACCAAAAAACCCAGAGCTTGAAAATTGCAAAAATCCCCTTGAGGTTTGCTTCCGTCTTACAATTTCCTTTCATAAGCAAATTACATTTCAAAAATCCCCATGACATTTATAAAAATATTATAGCTACCCACTTAAATATAAAACATAATCAAACCTGAGGTTCTTTTTGGTAATTTTGAAACATTTCTGGGTTTTTTCGTAATTATCCCAAACCTCAGGGGTGTTTTTGTAATTATCCCTATTTCTTAATTTTCAAAGTTTTCTGGTTTCCTGATTTTTGTGGAACTTATATATTTAGCTTTGGAAATTCGTGCACTCTACTATGTTGTTGACTATCATCTCTGCTTCTTACATATCAGGTCTTTTTTTCTTTTATGATCTGGTTGATTTTGTAATCTTCCTATACAATATACATATATAGGTTTCTCAATGACTCGAGTTGAAATTGTACCTACTTGTGCAGTTAACAGAGGATGAAGCTTCGACCGGGCTGAAGATTTCTGAGCCTGTAGTTGTATCATGCATCGACCACATATGTTCATCTCTCCGTGCCACAATAGATTTATTGACTCCTATTCCGGATGCTAGTGAAGATGTGCTTGATATCCTTATAGCTCAAGCAGAGTTATTGCTACTACTCGTTAGATCTCTGAGTAATAATTGTTCCCAACCTACTTGTGTTCTTATCTTAAAGACCTCTGGATGTGGTCTCAAAGTGTTGTGCAGTTGTAGGCAAGCTCTTGCTGTTGAAACAGCTATGAATTTTTTCCTTAAGTTGATTATTGGTTCTGTTGAGTTGACTTTCAAGGATTTGCATTCAGACATTGTAACTCCGATTGAAGATGTTGAAAGTTCTGCTGAGGCATCCAATTCATGTTTGGGGCTATTACCTGTTCTTTGCAACTGCATTGAGCACCCAGATCATTGTACCCTATCCTTGGCTGCTATTGATTTAATATTGCAAGGTTTTTCAACACCTTCTAGTTGGTTCCCCATTATACATAAACATCTACCATTGCAGCATATTGTACAGAAGCTTCAAGAGAGAACTTTATCCAAAACTGTTTCAGTTATTCTGAAGTTTCTTTTGAACCTTGCACGTGTGCGACAAGGTGCTGAGATGCTTTTGAATGCTGGGATCCTTGCATCTCTAAGAATGTTATTGTCAGACTTTTCTGAAGGTGAGAGAATTTTCTCCAGCGTATCTGACAAAATGGAAAAGTGTCAACCCTTTTTGGGGACTGAGCTTGGCTGTGATTACAGCAATTATTCAGTCTTTAGGAGATAGTTCTTCTGCTGCTAATATTGTGGATTATGTGATGGCTTACATATTGGTCGAGAAAGCTCCTTTAATTTCATACTACCTTAGTGCACGGATTTTCCAACTGATGGACATGAAAATAAACGCGCTCGTGCGTTGAAATCAAACATTTCTTTAAGTGAGCTCAAGGAGACACAAAATACTTTGGCTCTAATCTGTGTCTTAGCAAGATATTGGAATTCATGGAGGAAAATCTTGCAAAGTATGGAATCTCAGTTAAGGGAAAAAGCATCCATTTGTTAGCCTTCATAAGCCGGGCAACACAACGCCCTGGAGAATCACTTAGGAGAGATGCTCCTCTATTGTGCCATCCTGTTCTCAAAGAAGAGTTTGAGTGGTACAAGAAGAAATCTTTTATTAACTGCAGAAATGGTTGGTTTGCTCTGTCTGCTCTTGGTTGCAAGTCAAATCTCAATCTTGGGTCCTCGGCGTTTGAACCACTGCCCTGGTCTTGAGAGATCAGTCGAAAGACAATACTGATGTATCTCCTCAGACATATTTGTCTGACTTAATTGCAATTGAAATATACAAGATTGCGTTTCTTCTCTTGAAGTTTTTATGCATACAGGCTGAAAGTGCTGCCAGAAAGGCAGAGGAGGTTGGTTTTGTTGACATTGCACATTTTCCCGAGCTACCAATGCCTGACATCTTGCATGGCTTGCAGGTAATTTTATGGCATATTTGGAATTACTTTTCAAATGGACTTTTAAGTTATTTAAAGTTATTTTTTTGAGGTGTTCGGAGGTTTAAATTGGTTGGACTTTTAGAAATAAGTCACATTTAAAAAATCTATTCTGGATAGAAACGAGAAAAGTCGGGCTTTGTAATCTATTTCGTGTACTTTATTTGAAGTTTACTAAAAAGTTGGTATTTCCCTATTATATCAACTCTCTTTCTATTTTAGTTCTGAAGCACTTTTTGAAAAGGAGTTTCACCAAACATGTTAATAATGTAAAGGATTTTTCTAAAAGACAATTAATAATAGAAAGGCAGTTTTCTAAATGTTAATTTTATTGCATTAGTGCTCCAAACATGCACTTATTTCATTTCTTATTCTGCATTGTAATGCTTCTTGTTGATCAAGGGATCAGAATTGTCAAGATTTTTTAATCGGTGTCCTGTATGGTCCTGCACCATCTCAACATTCTTCATGGTCTTGCATTTTTATTGTAAAGCCAATTGATATGACATTATGTGATAGTTTGACTCCATTTCTTTTACTTATTGCATGTATAACCATCTTTGTACTCGCTATTTTTGGACTTAGGATCAAGGGATTGCCATCATCACTGAACTGTGTGAAGCCAACAAGACGAAACAGCTTGCACCAGAAATACAGGAGGTCTGTCTCTTATTGCTACAAATAACAGTCATGGCGTTGTACTTAGAGTTTTGTGTGATTCAAATTTGTGGCATAAGGCCTGTATTAGGCCATGTTGAGACGTTCTCCAAGGAACTTCGGCTGCTTATTAGAGGTAATGTTCATTTTTTTTCCTAATTACACGTATTTCGGAGGGATGATTACAAAAAAAAAAAAACCCTGAGGTTTGGGCTAATTACAAAAAAATCTAGAGATGTTTCAAAATTACAAAAAATCTGGATGATTACAAAAAAAAAACCCTGAGGTTTGGGCTAATTATAAAAAAATCCAGAGATGTTTCAAAATTATAAAAAATCTCCTCGGGTTTGATTATGTTTTAAATTTAAGGGGTAACCCTAATATATCTCGCGCTAGTCGGGCGGGCCGATCGGGGCCTAGCGCCTAGCGAGCACGAACGGGGTTAGGCGGGACTTGGGCGGGGTTAGGCTCGGGAAAATAACCTAGGCGGATACAAGGGGGCCTAGCGCCTAGGCGCGAGGACTAATAGGGGTTGGGCGGGATTTTTGAACAATGAATATATCTATAAATATTACGGGGTTTTGGAATGTTTTTTTCTTATAAATGTGGGGAAATGTAAAGATCAAATCAAACTCAAGGAGTTTTTGTAGTTAGCCAAATCCTCTGTTTCTTTTATTTCGTAATTATCCCCTATTTCGGATTCTAATATGAAATGAGTCCTGTTATTACCTCTATATATCATATATTATTATTTAGAGAGATAATATTCAATGCTTTATTAATTATACATATTTTGTATTTTAATTTGAATGTTAGAAGCTACTAAAATAAATTTCTTCTTCCCTTGTACCTACAGCAACTGAGGGCCATGTCTTTCTAAAAGAGCCATTGAAAGCCTTGAAGCAGATTGTCTCATTTGTGTATCCTGAGTTAGTACAGCAAGAAGACCTATTTTGAGATAGTAGATGTGTATGTATATTACAAATATCACATCGGCTGTAAAATTGTATCTTCCCATGTTGTGAACCTGTGTTATTTATTTGTTGTGTTGTATAACATTGTGAGAACATGTTCTTGCATAACTTTCTAACTTTATAAATTTTCTCTTATTCTTAGCATGTTATAAGGGAAAAAATGTGAATCTCCCCCCCCCGGTTTTTTGGTAATGCCGTTGTAATATATTGCGTTTTGCAACTAATACAAATATTCGGATTAGGTAGTAGTCTAGTGGTCAAAGCTCTTATGCCTAGATTAAATGTTTGGGGTTGAAACATTCACCCCCTTACCAGAATAAGTACTCAAATAAAAAAAAAAAAAGAAAATTTTGAACTTAAAATAACTTCGAAAATAACTGGTTTTTTCTTTGCTAGCACTCCATGTAGGGTTTTCATTCGCATCACCCTTTGGAACAATTGTCTTTAACTTGCAGAAGATAATATGTAGGTTATTACTAAAACTCCTAATAAACCTAAATTTGATGATTTTTTTTAGGAGAATGGATCTTTATTATTATTTCTTATGTTTTCTAGTTCATCTCATATTTTATTATCATGATAATATAGATCCATGCTCTATGATGTCTATGATAAGATGAATAATAAATATTTATTTTATAGAAATTTTGACAATTAAATAACGAATATAGGCCATATAAATGAATAACAAACATATCGTATGTAATTCCCACTTATGAAACTAATATAGCAACAAAATTACTTTTTGAAAAAAAAAAAAACAAGTCATACATTAAAAATCTATCAAATTCACCCAATAATCAAAAAAATAAAACTAACTAAAACCTTATATTTTTTTTTTTTTTGAAGCAACTTTATATTTTTCTTGGATAATAATAAAAGTGGCTCGACAAAGGACTCTTACACCCACCCCACCTCACCGGATAATCAAAAGCATATGCCCACGTGATCCCAAACCCTAAACATAACCACAGTAAAAACTAAACTAACCCAACCTAACCTCACTTACTCAATACCCTCCAAAGATCGAGCCACGTGTCAAGCTTCAACGGCCTCGATTACTTCCTCCACGGATAAACTCCTCACTCTGTCCTATATAACCCTCTCCCCACTTCGCAAAACCCTAAGTACGAGTGACAAAAACCATACCAGTGTGAGCAGATCGATTCGTAAAAAAAAATGTCTAACCCAAAGGTTTTCTTTGATATGACCGTTGGCGGCCAACCCCTTGGCCGAATCGTTATGGAGCTCTACGCCGATGTCGTTCCTAGAACCGCCGAAAACTTCCGTGCGCTCTGCACCGGCGAGAAAGGCGTCGGCAGATCCGGCAAGCCACTCCACTACAAAGGTTCATCCTTCCACCGCGTGATCCCTAATTTCATGTGTCAGGGAGGCGATTTCACCGCCGGAAACGGCACCGGAGGCGAGTCGATCTACGGATCGAAATTCGCTGACGAGAATTTCGTGAAGAAGCACACCGGACCGGGTGTGCTGTCCATGGCGAATGCGGGACCGGGGACCAACGGTTCGCAGTTTTCATCTGCACCGCGAAGACCGAGTGGCTCGATGGAAAGCACGTGGTGTTTGGGCAGGTGGTTGAGGATACGACGTCGTGAAAGCGATCGAGAAGGTTGGATCCGGAAGTGGAAGGACTTCGAAGCCGGTTGTGATCGCTGACTGTGGCCAACTCTGTTAGATCTATCTCGTGATGATCTGTTGTGTTATAGATCTGATGATGATCCGTGCTTTTAATCTTATTGCTTTTTCAATTTTCGGTTTCTTATGTTATGTCTAGGGCTATGATAGATGGTTCTGAGTGAGCTATTTTAAAGTATCATTTTCACTGTCTTTCCGAATAAGAATTAGATTTGCTTTTCATATTATCAGTTCATCTGTTCTATCTTAATTATCATCTTTGTCTCAAGTTATCTGTTGTGGGATTTATTCAACAGAAATGGTAAAAATTTAGAAAATTTTGCGTTTCTTTGATTCTTTTTTATTTTTCCTTTTCGTTTGTGGATGGGAGTTGACTGGGTCTTTACTTGGAATTGGAATAAGAATAAGGGATAATTACAAACACACCCCTAAGGTTTGGCTTAATCACAAAAAACCTAGAGTTCTTTGAAAATTACAAAACACTCCTTGATGTTTTCGTAAATGTTAAAAAAAAAAAAAACCGGAATATTACAGTAACCCCTAAAATAAGACAAAAAGAAAGTTGAAGGGTTTTTGAAGTTTCAAGGATATTTGATTTCGTCTTTCATTTTTTCGGTGGTTTTTGTAAATGTTTAAAAAAAACCGGAATATTACAGTAACCCCTAAAATAAGACAAAAACATAGTTTAAGGTTTTTGAAATTTTGAAATATGTCTGGGTTTTTTTGTAATTAACCCAAATCTCAGGGGTGTTTTTGTAATTATTCCTAAGAATAAATCCAAAACACCTGTTTCATTGTTTCTAATGAATCAAACTTTTGAACAATTTACCCAAATAATCCAATTCTAAAGCGGAGGTGAGAGTCTAAAGAGAAAGTGGTGTGATGATTTGTTTGAAGGATGTGGAGCAAATCCACCGAGTTTTGTCGGTAAAGATATCATCAACGCATTTGTCGTGATATATATATGTTTGGGCCCCCATAAGGGCCCTACGGAGAAAATTTCAGCCTTTATTTTCTTTATTTTCCAGTACATTATTTTGCCAATTTGTTTAAAAGACAAGGACAGTGGTTAATTCAATAATTTTTTGAAAATGGGTCATGCAAAAATATACAATCCAAATTTTGAACGGCAACCGATACTGGACCATTAAGTGATATTTATTAGAGCTGCTAATTTTGGCCTTGGTCCAGTAATAAGAATGAGTTGGGCTACGTTTTCTTAGACATGAGTCGGGTTTTTGACCTGGTCCATTTGGCCTGAAACTGGTTAGACCCGACTTTTCTTTGTATTTTTTTGGATTGGGCTGCAAAAATAACGATCCTTCTTATTTAACTTCGCCCGAGTCTGACGGTCCTACCGGTCCAACTAGTTCGACACCTCTTTATAAGTATGACAAACATGGAGTGGAAAAATAGTCTAAAAATCAAAACAAACCAATGAGAAATAGATAGATAGTGGGCTTATTATAATGGATAATGAGCAAGTAGGCCAGTTAAATAGAGTGCGAGAGAACACAAAAACCATAACCTTAGGCCACAGTTTCACTATTGAAATCCAGCTGAAATTCAGGCCCACGGCCCACAGTTTCACTATTGAAATTCAGCTGAAATTCAGGCCCACAGTTTCCCTCTTAGAAAAGTCCAGATCCAGCTCAACTCTTCAGTCCTTTTCATCGGCTCCTTGAGCCGATATTTTAGCCGACCCTTCAAATTGAGTCCGACAAATATTATGTTGTTGTTATTAATTGAATCGAACTCGGTGAGTATTATATTTAATTAGCTCAAATGAGTGTTTAACAATTGATCTCGAACCAAGTCGAGAATCTGATGGAGTGCTTTGCTTGTGAGATTTTTTCATCACTTTCATTTTCAGATAATTTTTTATCGTAAGTGTGATTGTATGTGAAAATATTAAAAAAAAATCATCAATATTCACTCATTCTCACTTTTTCAATAATCAATCACATCTATTTAAAATTTTAATAAAAAAAATCACATCAATTATCATAATTACACAAATATACTATTCATTCTTCTCTTATTTTTCAAATCATCAATCGCATCCCATTACTATTACACTAAAAATAACTACCATATCAATTATCATCATTACATTTTAATCTTATATATAATCACATTTCTAATTTTATTTTGTTAAAATATTTTTTTCATATTATTCTCTACAAAAGTAGAAAAGAGTGAAATGAAATATCAAATAAGCGCGAGTTCGAATCATGTAGTCACGATTCTTTCTTTGAGAAATATTGCAAAGTTGTTTTATTCGTATTCCGTTGGTCCTCTCCTTCAAGGATCGCTTACTCTTCGTCTCGTGCGTATCCTTCGATTTACATTCGCCTAGTTAAAAGGTCTCTAGTTTAGGTGGGAGCTTTGGCCTTCAGCATTGCCTAACCTTAATCTTTAATTCCTATTAAAACCTCTTAAATTCAATCCAACTCCCTCTGCTTAGCACTGCCTAACCTTAATCCCTATTGGCATAATACTCATGCTGTCAAATGTTTAATGTCTCTTGTTTGACACAATCATCTTCTCACAAGGTACACACTCTTAAAATCCATTTCATCTCCTTCATACCTCTTCAATTGAAATTGAAATTGCCGTTTAAGATTTTAAAATTCCGATTTAGATCTAAGAACTTTTGGTCCATTTTTGTCGTTTCTTTTTCCCCTTGGGTGGTCGAGATTAAATCCAAACTCTCACAATATTGTAAAATAAAATTCCAATCTGTTCTTCTGTTTTCAAATCGCAGAGCATTTGGAAGCAAATCCACAGTATCAATGGAAGCGGTTGAATCAGCTAACCCTAACAGCAAAATCATGAATGTTGGGCTTCTGCTAGTAGCCACTCTCGTGGCTGCGAAACTGATATCCGCTTTAATAATGCCCAGATCCAAAAGCGGTTGCCGCCCACGGTGAGGGCGTGGCCGGTTCTCGGCGGTTTAATCCGGTTCATGAAAGGGCCGGTGGTGATGCTGAGAGAGGAGTACCCTAAGCTTGGGAGTGTGTTCACTCTGAAATTGCTTAATAAGAACATAACCTTCTTGATTGGTCCAGAGGTTTCAGCTCATTTTCAAGGCCCCTGAATCCGATCTCAGCCAGCAAGAGGTTTACCAATTCAATGTGCCCACGTTTGGGCCTGGGGTGGTGTTTGATGTGGATTATACCATTAGACAGGAGCAGTTCAGGTTTTTCACAGAGGCGCTTAGGGTTAATAAGCTCAAAGGTTATGTTGATCAGATGGTTATGGAAGCAGAGGTATTCAAATTGTTTCTTGCTTTTTTTTGTTTGTTTAATTGATTTGCTTTTATGTGTTTTTCTATATGCAGATATACTGACATTTTAAATGTTCTGATTTTAAGTGTTCTTGTGTTTTTGAGTAGTTGGCAGCTCAACTGTTTTTTTTTTTACTGCACATGAAAGCTTTTATGCATGTCTTTATATGGGAGAGATGAGTAGGTTTGGACTATGATGATTTTACAACTCAGGACATAATTGTACATATTACTCTGTTATATTCAGGCCAAATCTTTTGCTATTTGATTTAATACCTCGGATCCTTGGTTAACTTCAGGATGAGTGGAGTAACGATTAAAACAAAAAACATATTAACATGTTAACTATATAAACTCTCAATAGTTTGTGTATGTAACTTTTGTTGTATGACATACAAGTGCTTATCATTTTTACCCCTGTTGAGTGTTGAGGTGCAATTTGTAGAAAAGAAACAAATGTCAAGGGGATATTTGTAATTTTGTAAGATAATTGTGTTTTCTTGTAATTAGGCTAATCCCAGGCCCTCGTGGGTAGTTTTGTAATTATCCCATGGGATAATTACAAAAAGTACCCCTGAGGTTTCACCTAATTACAAAAAAACTCGGCTAACTTTTAAAATTACAGAAAATATCCCTGAGGTTTGATTCAGTGTTAAAATTAAGGGGTAAACTGCAATATTTTTATAAATATAAAGGGGGATCTTGAAATATTCTTTGCATATGATGAGTTTAAATGTTAGACAAATTAAATCTCGGGGATATTTTTTATAATTTTGAAAGTTAGCTGGGTTTTTTTGTAATTAGGTCAAATCTCAAGAGTACTTTTTGTAATTAACCCATATCCCTTTTATCACTTTCAAGGGGAAGACAGATTTATCTGAAAGAATTTATTTGCAATCTCGAAATTTACCTTTAGTATCATGTTTAGAACAAAGAACTGAAATCCCTCCCATTGTATTTTGATCCAACCATGTCACATTATGTTCCTCACATAATTCTGAAAAAGATTAGTGGCTCCAATATTTCCTTCTTGTAAATTTTGCAGGATTATTTCTCAAAATGGGGAGAGAGTGGTGAAGTGGACCTAAAGTACGAGTTAGAACATCTAATCATACTGACAGCCAGTAGATGTTTATTAGGCGAAGAGGTTCGCAATAAGCTTTTCGACGATGTTTCTGCTCTTTTCCATGACCTTGACAACGGAATGCTCCCTATCAGTGTTATATTCCCTTACCTTCCAATCCCGGCACACCGTCGTCGTGACCAAGCTCGCAAGAAACTCGCGGAGATTTTCGCGAAAATCATAGCTTCTAAAAACAAACGGGCAAAACTGAGAACGATTTATTACAGTGCTTCATAGATTCTAAGTACAAAGATGGACGACAAACGACTGAGTCGGAGGTTACTGGTCTTCTCATTGCTGCTCTCTTTGCCGGTCAGCACACGAGCTCGATTACTTCGACTTGGACTGGGGCCTACCTCCTCTGCAACCCTAAATATATGTCGGCTGTGTTGGACGAGCAGAAAAATTTGGTGCAAAAGCATGGAAATGAGGTTAACTACGACGTTTTGTCCGAAATGGAAGTTTTATATCGGTCCATAAAAGAAGCTTTGAGACTCCACCCTCCGTTGATAATGCTTTTTGCGAAGCTCGCATAGTGATTTTAGCGTGACGACTAAGGAAGGTATTGAGTATGACATTCGAAGGGACATATTGTTGCCACGTCACGGCTTTTTGCGAATCGACTCCATATTTACGAAAATCCGGACGTTTATGACCCTGATAGGTTTGCTCGGGCGAGATGAGGATAAGGCGGCTGGGGCTTTTTTACATATCGTTTGGTGGGGGTAGGCATGGTTGTCTTGGGGAGCCGTTTGCGTATTTACAAATCAAAGCAATTTGGAGCCATTTGCTTAGGAATTTTGAGATGGAGCTTGTTTCTCCTTTTCCGGAGATCGATTGGAATGCTATGGTTGTAGGGGGTGAAAGGGAACGTGATGGTGCGGTACAAGCGCAGGGCGCTTCCTCTCGACTAATTGGATAAGCGTTGTCAAACGAGCGATCTCTGTTGAAGGATCTCTGCATCTGATGGCTTGTTTATGGATATCTGTAGGTTGAATTTTGCTGCATTTTTAGGTTTTGAATGTATCAGATTATGGCCCTTGTTGTTTCTTTTTGAGAAGTTTATGATTTGGTGTTATGTTATCAAGACTATTGCACTTGTCAAGGAATTGTGAGGATTTGTAGTTTCCTTCACTTGTGCTGCTTTTTTCTCCTTTCCATCAATTGATCTTTTGCTATATACGAGTTATATTTTTGCTAGATTTGTGAACCCTATGATTTTGAACCCTTTACTCGTGCATCTCTTTGTATGTCTTAATTTGCATGCCTTGGTGATGTGAATGGCATGCTCCCATTAATTAAGATAAAAAATCAATTCATGCTCCCATAATCCCATTAACTTTATGTAGTTTATAATTGTACCTCTTTTATTTTGATAGGTTTATAATTGTATTTGTTTTGGAAGTAAGTTTCTTATGAGATGGTCGCACCGTTCGACGAAAATAAAAATAATATTTTTTAATGTACAACATAATACATTACATGTACAACTAGAAAAATATATTCAACCATAGTATTGTTTGTTTACCTAAGTTTTACTTTTTATTATACATAAAGTATTACATTTTTATGTCGCATAACACGGATGACACAAGTTTTTGCCTTGTTTTGTGCCTCCTTCGTAAAATTTTTTGGATCCGTCATCGGAGGCAGATCCTACAAAACACAAAAATCTCTTTTTTTATGGATTTAGGTTGAAATTTTTGTTTCACATATACGATCCGTCTCATGGACCCAATCTTTCGTGAGGCCGTCTCATATAAGTTTTCTTTTCTGGATTACTAAGGTCAAGGATTACTAAGGTCAAGGCAGGTTCACATATATATTGGAACCTCTGGCAAAGGGAGAGAAGTAAACCATTTGAACAAGGGATAATCACAAAAACACCCCTCATAAAAAATTAATAGATTTTTGTAAATTACAAAATACACTTTGAGTTTTGATTATATCTTCTCGTTTCCCCTTCACAAGCAAAAACATATCAAAATCACTGATATTCATATAAAATACTACGATTACCCCCTTAAATTTAACACATAATCAAATTTGATGTTTTTTAAGTAATTTTGGAAACATCTCACAGGGATGTTTTTGTAATTATCCCCTTTGAACAATGATTCAATTTGGCCAAGATTTATCAAGTTGAGTCGTTGACAGTGGAATACGAGTCATTTTCACACAGAATGTAAAGCAGGATTGGAGAAGAAATACTTGTATCCAAGTTTTGTCAGAACAAACAAGAATGTCAAAGCAGGATTGAGAAGAAATCCATAGATCCACATCTCAGATGATTGACTAATTCCAATAATTTTATGGAGCTATTCAGCCATTATCTCAAACAGAACTCAAAACTAGAAAAAAAGGATAATTACAAAAACACCCTGAGGTTTGGGTTAATTACAAAAAAATCCAGAGATGTTTCAAAATTACAAAAAAACCATTCGGGTTTCATTTTGCCTTAAGTTTAAAGGAGATAACTGTAATATTTTTGTAGATGTGAGGGGGTTTTGAAATATTTTTGAACATCACCGGGAAAAATGTAAGGCAGAATCAAACCCAAGGAATTTTGTAATTTTCAAAAAAACTCTAGGTTTTTTTGTAATTAGCTCAAACCTTGAGGGTGTTTTGTAATTATCCAAAAACAAAACGATAGAACAAAATTACATGCGACTTTTAAGTATCGGGCTATAATACAAAACATATCAACATCAAATGCAAGGTCATCCACCAAGAGCCTCATGTGTATTTTTCTTTTTTTTTTTTTTATAACCGAAATTCCATGTTTTCCCATACTAGTGTAATTATGAAAAGGTCTAATGTTGAGCATAATAAGAGTCATGAGTTAGAAATAACCATCAAACTACATAGCAGCTGAATTAGTGAAGAGGCTTGCTTCGATAATCACGATCGTCCTACTTCCTCTAATAATTCACTGGCTGAGTTCGATATGTCACGATAAAAACAGCAGATTAGGAGATGAAGACCAGAGCATATGATTAGATTTCTTATAAACTGTGGCAATGGAGAATAACAATGCTAGTATGCTAGTACAATCTCAAAGTTGCACCTGCAATTTGGATGATGAACAATTACTCTTGTACTTCAATTTATGATATCATCATGTATACATTCAATGGCTCGCACCGGCCAGCTATCCCAAGCGGGCATTTTTCCTTAAACTTTCTCTTTGATCTTTCCAT